>OY856414.1:49675000-50205000 GCA_963693085.1 Alisma plantago-aquatica
AACTGTGAAAAAAAAATATTTGTGACTGAAGAGTCAAAACTTAGTAGATTGGTTTCACCCTCATGATTGCATTGCAAAAAAATGACCAATTACTAGTTTGCAACACATAAACACCCCTTGGACCAAATATCATTGACACTAACCAACAAGATGAAACCTATCATCAAAACTCCTCATACCTTACCAAAACTACCTTGATCCTCACTGTAATCAAAGATTGGTACATGCGTATTCTTCCTCGTTGTTGAAACCCTATTACATATGTTGATGTATGTAATAAAGATTGAAACCTTATTTCATCTCCTTGATGATAGATTTCACCTGGGAGAACTATAAAAAGGATCCAATAAACCCCATGAGGAGTTATGAACAAACTCTTCCATTGATTCTGGAGCTTCCAAGAATATGGTTTAAGTTGGTCTCAACAACTAGAACATGACATAGAGACTGATCTGCTGTAATAATTAATACTATCTCCAATGTCTATAAGTTAGGCTTCTATATATTCGTACTAAATTTGTTATGAAGATTATGGATAATAATTGGTGATCTCTTACTTGAATGACAACTTCATACCATGTGCGTCAGTTTAGTTGGAAATAGATAATTTCTAACTTGGAAGAATAACTATATATATATATATGTTAGTTTATTAATAGATATACAATTTGCATAAATAGTAAGAGCTATCGTATCCTTATTTTGAAATCAAAAGATATTATATATATTTATATATGTACATTTGTGTGTATGTATGTATGTATCAGAATCAGGTAAATATATTCCTACTTCCTCCTAAAAATATAGGAGGTCGAGTTACATGTAGGCCCAATGCCATACATCAAGGAACACAAGTTACAACTCTTTCAACTAACTATTGTGCATCTTATGTCTAACACATTTATAGATTTTTACAGCAATAGACACAGTGTTTGCATCAACACCATGATGTTTTTTTTGTTTTTCTCTCTTCCCATACATGGTAGCATAGGGCTACAAATAAGAGCTTCTTTCTATCATCATTTCTGCATTTTATCAACATCTTTTTTTGGATCTCCCACAAGCTGAATTTGAACCTTAAATTCCTTGCTCAATGTGTCCCATATATCTCTTGTGAACTTACATTCACCCACCAGATGATTATGAGATTCTTCAACATCTTTGCACAGCAAGCGCAATGTGGAAACATCATAATTCCATATTTTTATCCTATCAAGAGTGGACATAACACTATGCTGAATTGTGTATACATACATACTCCATTTCAGCACATACATACCTGTCTAGAGCTACTCTCCATATTTATCCTTTGCATTGTTTTAGTGTGTCACCTCCCATAAGCATGTCATTGGATTTTTGAGTCTTCATATCCCCATGTCTTGCATCTCAAACAAAGGTCTAACATGCTGCCAAGTCTCTATCATGACATTGATATTGCGTGAGTACCCTTCCCTTGTCTTTGGTTTGTAGTCCAATCCTTTTGGAAATCTATCCCTCATCCATTTCCCCCATGTAGAGGTTCCTTCCTGATAGATGATGATTCTTCGCATTTTTCCCCATTTTTATATGTCTCTGGTTACTAAAAAATTCAGCCCACCTTCATCTCTGGGGAGCGCCACTCTTGCATATTTCATAGGATGATGTTCACTAGCCCATAAAAAATAGTCATTTACATCTCCATTCTTTCTAGGACAGGTCTGGGGACCTCCCCTTGTTGCACCCAGAAAATAATAAGTCCTTCAATGGTATCCTTTATTAGTGTAGTACGTCCCACCATAGATGATTTTTGTGTTGTCCATCTATTAATCATTTCCTCCATTCTGTCTATGCAACCAACAAAGTCATTGACCTGTAGATTACCGCCGGCTAGGGTAAACCCAAGGCATTTTGTTGGGAATCTTCCTCTTTCCACACACATTGCATTGACCAACATGTCTTCCATTTGAGAACATTTTTTAGAAAGGAAGATATGTGTTTTGCTAGCGTTCACGCACAGCCCAATTTTCTCCAAACTTGTCAAGAAAATTTTTGAGATTTTCTAGAGAGTATTGCTTAGCTTCTAAAAAAATGTACACATCATCTGCAAAGATTAGATGGGTCATTACATTCACGCCATAAACTGTGTAAGGCTTGATCTCCTTATTCATCTCGGATTATTGCACTCCATGACAATCACAAAGAGGAGAGGTGTTAGGGGGTCTTCTTGGCATAGCACATTGCCTCCCCTAACCATACCTATAGATGTGCCATTAACCAGGATGGAAAAGCTAGTAGTTCCCACACACTACTTCATCCAGCTAATCCATTGTTCATTGAAACCCATTTGTTCCATAATCCACCATAGTTTCTCCCACCTCACACTGTCATAGGCTTTAGAAACATCCATTTTTAGGCAGGCTTTTCTACTCCCTCTCATAACATTATAGTCCAGTAGAAACTCTCCGACCAGTAAAGCACAGTCACTTCTATTTCTCCCGTCACAAAGGCTCCTTGATTTGTATATATAAGATAAGGAAGGACCATCTTCAATATGGCTTCCAGGATTTTAGCTATTATTTTATACAGTACCGAGCAACGTGCAATTTGTCTGAAATCAACAAAAGAGGAGGTAACCTTATTCTTTGGGATGAGAACCAAAAAAGAATGATTAACCTGTCTCACCATATTTCCTCCTTCCAGAAATCATCTAACATATGTAATCAAATCATCCTTGATGATATCCTATGTATTCTTATAAAAGAAAGCATTAAATCCATCTGACCCGGGAGAGTTATTGCTTCCAATGCTCCATATTGCATCGTTGACCTCCTATTCATTGGTTCTTCTTGTGAGAACATTATTATGTGTACTAGTAAGCTTGAACCTCCACTCCGGCTCTTCCTCCTCGATGTCATTCTCAAACCTTTTGTTGTATACTGATGTATAGAAGTTTATGGCTTGTTCTTTCAGATCCTCTTATTTATTGATTACTCTCCCTTCAACATTAATCAATTTAGAAATAATATTGCCCGCCTCCCTTCTTTTAATAGCCATGTGGTAGAGTTTTGTGTTCCTGTCCCCATCTTCCATCTACCTCTCTCTGCTCCTTTGTCAGTAGAATTTTTCCTCTATTTTTTCAGGTCTTCAAGCATCTTCTTCATCTCTCTATCCTTCTCTATCAAAGTAAGATTAAGATAATCAGCCGCCAGATTTTCCCGGACCTCCTTGCATTCCCTTTTTGTTTTTATGATCAAGTTAGGGATGTTAACTTCTACCTTGGCCCAGTTCTTCAAAGCAATATTGGTACTTGCCAGTTTTTTAGCAAAGACATACATTAGGTTCCCTGCCACCTATGTGTTACCACATTCCTTTGTGACATCATCAAAACCTTTCCAATCAGCCCAATAGTTTAAGAATATAAATGGTTTCCTTTTTTTCTTCTTTTCTATAATCTGAACTGAGATCGGTGCATGATCATTTAACTCAACATCTCCTACCTTCACCTGAATATTAGGAAGAACTCGCAGCCATTCCTCATTCACTAAAGCTATGTCCAATTTTCTCGCTATTATGTCATATTATCCCCTCTCATTATTCCATGTGAAAATATCCCCACCCACCATTGGTAGTTCATAGAGATAAGCTTTATCAATATCCTGGTTGAAAGCATTTATTTCCACATTTAGTGATGGTCTTTTCCCCCTCTTTTCAACCAATAAATGAACAATATTAAAATCCCCAATCACTAACCACAGTAGAGTTACCTATTTAGACAGGGAGACCAAATCCTTCCATAAATACAATCTAGCCTTGGCATCATTATGACCATACACAGCTGTCATCCACATGCCCATCCCCCCATTGTTCCTGCAATCAATTGTAACATGTTGGTCGGACATCTGCATCACTGACACCTACCATGCACTTGGATTCCAAGCCACACAGACCCTTACAACCTCATTACATTCTACATTGGATATTTTCTTCCATCCCTGCGGGAAGAGGCATTTAATGATCTTTTTATTTTGAACCTTTATTTTGGTTTCAACCAATGCAACCCATGAGTGATTACTAGTAGTGATCCACTCACAGATCCCCTTCTTCTTAACCCTATCACATCCTTCTTTAATATTCCATAATAACATGGACATATTATTTTTGTTTTTGGGCTCTAGTATGCCTAGGAGGCTCTTTGGTTATCTTCTTGGTATCCCCTTTATTTGTCTAGTAAAGCTCAGACTCCTCCTTGTCTAAGTCACTTAGGGCCTCGAACACATTCGATGTATCTAGAATGGATCCCACCCTATGTGTCTTAGGTATACCACGCTTCCTTACTCCCTTCCTTTTAGTTGGAGGGGTGAACTCTCCTTCCTTCTGCTCAACAGACCCTTCTACATCTACACTAGTTGAATCAGTAGGAGGTGCTCCTTAAACCCCAGAGACTGAGCTGCCCATACTTTGCATGTCTGGTTCCCTGGAGGTGGATGCTTCCCCTATAGTACCGGTCTTTGCCTGACCTGACCCATCTATAGCAGCTAGCTTCTCCTTCCAAACCTTGGTCTTTTGCACCGTCTTCTCTGTTTTCCTCATCTTCTCATCACAGGCTCCATTAGGGTGACCAAGGGCTTGGTAGGTGTTGCATTTCAGTGGCTTGTAATTGAACATCACCTTCACCAGTATGGGCTCCCATCCTTGAACGTTCAACTACACTTTGTCTAAAAGATTGTCCTCTACCTTAACCTCTACCAAGACTCTGGCTTTGTCTCCTTTCAGCAAGTGCCCATTGATGAATTGGACTCTTCCAACCCCAGTATGAATGGTGCCAGTCGCCCGACGGGTCTAAGATCTACCAAAGGATTGCAAGGTGACCCAGGCCGGCAATGTGGTGAAGGCATCACGTTGCAGCTCATCACTGTTCTTTTAGTCTTTGACGATCACCAGTTGACCATCAAACCACCTAGGACCAAGGTCTAGTATAGCCTTCTTATCCACAACATTGGAGAACCTGAACAAGAAGACACCATTGTCTCACGAGATCAGCTCAAAGGCACCTTTGGGTCCCCACGTGTGTGAATCCATGCCTAAAGGTGTGGGTAGAAGGGCCTCTTGCCCAAGACATAGGTCTTGACTATAAACTCCCAAATATTATTCATTCTCTCAAACTCATCTACCTCTAATTCAATGTGTAATTGTCTATCCTTCTTCCTTGGTGGTTGGAAAGCTTCCACCTCGTCCCATGGCAACAACTGCTTTAGGACCTGGGTCCACTGATTTTGACCAGACGCACAACCCTTGTCACTTCCTTGATCAGCCTTAGGGATGTCCGAGCTTTCCTCCTCTCCCATCGCCCGCCTAGTTCTAGGTCTAGGGTTCAGTTTCCTGGGGATTTCTCTACTGTGTGAGTTCGTGCATGGGTGGCTAGTGGTGTTGTTGGTGGATGGGGCATGGGAGGAAGGGTGGGGGTGGATACCTATGGCCAGAATATCTGTCAACGTGGGTGGTGTCATGCCTGAGCTTTGATCGCCTAAGTGATCTCCAGAGCCTAGGGAGGAGATGCATGTGTGTGTTGTATGTGCGTACGTACGTATGTATGTATGTATGTATGTATGTATGTATGTATGTATGTATCAGAAATATTTGGTAAATTTATTCCCGACCCTCAAAGAGGGACAAAATTACAAACTACACACATACGTGTAGATTACAAAAGAAAAAGGTCTAGGTTAGACCCTTACAAAGATTATGAGAGACTAGTACTTTTAGTACTTACAAAAAGACTAGTTTCGAATCAAGAGCTGAGATACATTATTCAACTTATATATTTTATAATGCATCTGAAGTTCTTTCTCAATCCTACTAAACACATCTAGCTCATCTTTAGGTTTTCCTCCATGTTTCCTAGAGTTCCTTTCGATCCAGATAACATGGATACAAAGTGTAACCGCCTAGAGGATGATCACCTTGTCTTCATTTCTGATGTTGTGTAGGTTCAGAAGGCATTCTTGCATGCTCGAGGATTTGATTCCACACTTCAACGCATCTCTGCCCCAGAGGTATCGCCACCATTTACATCCTGATGTAAGATGATAGCAGTTTCCAAGTCTGTATTGCAAATACAACACTTACCATCCGCATTTGGATTCCATTTTAGAACCTTTTCCATCATAGGAAGTAGGTTCTTGTGAGCTCTGAAAGCTGTAAAGCTCCATCTCGAATTGTATTTATAGTTCCAAAGATTTTTAGCTACCTTGTCCTCCTCTTGCTTCAGTCTACAAATGTCCCACATGTTATCATTTGATGTATTCAGGAACATAGGCCAACGTTCAGTGATTCTCCACCAATGGGTAGAGAAACCCCATATGTGGTTTGGTTGACTAAAGTCATTCAAACCATATCTTGTAATCATCCATTTAGCCCACACTGATTCACCTTGTAGAAGGATCTTTGTTCTTTTCATCGTATGGAAGTCAGCTAGGTTTTCCAACTTCTTCAAGCCCAGACCTCCCTCATCTTCAGGAAATGCAATCCTTTCCCATGAAGTCGGATGGATGGATGAACCCCAAAGGGATTCGCCCATCAGAATCTCCATTCTACACATTGTAGATTTGGTAACCTCTCCTTGAGCCATCCAATATTGGATAAGCCCCATAGCACAGCTTTTAATCAACACAAGTCTGCCCGAGAATGAGAGCATGGTTCCTGGCCATTTCATGATCATATCCTTGAGTCTATCAAGGCAAGGATTGAAGTGATGTCGTCTGAGATTACCACCTGCTAATGGGAACCCCAGATAAGAGGTGGGAAGTGTGCCCAGTTGAACGCCCAAAAGCTCAGCAAGTACTTGCTTTTCAGCTACAGATTTTGAGAAGAAGATACTAGACTTGATGGTGTTAAGTTTCATGCCTGATGCATTTCCAAAATCCTCAAGAATAGATTTCAGATTCACAAGACTTCTGTTCCTAGCTTCATAAAAGATCAGAACGTCATCTGTGAAAAGAAGATGAGACATCACAGGGGTATTCCTAATTGTGTATGTACGGATCGTCTTCAAGCTGACAGCATTGTCAATTTTCTTAGTGAGCCCTTCCATGGCAATGGTGAACAGCAGAGGAGACAGTGGGTCTCCCTGACGTAACCCATTCGCATTTTTAAAGAACCCTTTAGAAGCACCATTGATAAGAACAGAGAAAGACGATGTCGAAACACATTGTTGCACCAGTTTTATCCACTCTGTACTAAACCCTAGCACCTCCAAGCATTTCCATAGGTAGGACCATTGAATGGAGTCATAAGCTTTTGTAATATCTAATTTAACACATGCAGAAGGAGAACTCCTCGCTACATTATAGTTAAGGGTAAATTCATCCGCTAACAAAGCACAGTCATGGATGCTTCTCCCTTTGATAAAATCCCCCTGGTTGGGGGAAATTAGCTTAGGCATGGTAGAAGACAAATGGATTGTAATAATCTTCGTGATTATCTTTTAAAGCATAGAACAACAGGCTATTGGCCTGAAATCCGCAGGTGATGAAATGATTTCCTTCTTCAGAATTAGAGCAAGAAACACATGGTTAATCTGCCTAACCATGTTTCCACCATTATAGAACCATTGCACAGCTTGTAAAAGATCATCTTTAATAGTTGTCCAATTCTGACGATAGAAAAAGCCATTAAAACCATCTGGTCCAGGGCTTTTGGATGCGCCAATGGACCAGACAGCCTGTTTAACTTCATCTATATTCGGAATCTTGCAAAGCACGTCATTATCTTCATCAGTGACCAACTTAGACTATCCAGAATTGTCGAAATCCACAGAGCATTATTCCTGGTTATAAAGCTGTTCAAAGAAATTAGTAGTTTCTTCTACAATAGCTTCTTCATCTGTGAGAAAGACTCCATCACTGTTGTATATCTCTACAATTGTGTGAAGTGCATCCCTCCTCTTGACTGTTGACTAGTAGAGACGGGTGTTCCGATCTCCATTGGAAATCCAGTCCATTCTATTACGCTGCCAGAAGTACAATTCCTCAACTTTCTCAAGTGTTTTGATGCGATCATATGTACACTTTTCAGCTTCAATCAGTTGTTCATCCAACGGAGTCTTCCTCAAAGCAGTGGCAATGTCATCCATCTCAGAGTGTTCTTTTTGGAGTAGGTTCTACAGATTCACATGCTTCCTTGCCCATATTTTAAGCTCCTTCTTAAGATTCTTTAGTTTTTGGTTGAAACTGAAAAGTGGGTTTCCGTCCACCTTCTTGTTCCAAACTTCCTGAATAAGCTCATTGAAGCCAGTCCAATTTTGCCAATAATTTAAGAATCAAAAGGGTCTAGACTTCCTTCGGATCTCTCTAAGACTTACATTGATTGCAGAGTGATCGGAGAACTTGGATGTTAGAAGTTTAGCCTTTGAACCAGGGAATTTTGTCAACCATTCTTTGTTTACCAGAACTTGTATGTATGTATGTATGTAGACACATATATAGGCACACACATATCCACAAATATATATACATATATTATATATGTTTGAGAAGACAAAATCTTTAATTAATTTTGAATGATAAAACATTTATAAGTTAATTTAATAAAACCATCGTAACCAACAAGCTCTATCAATAGATCCACCAAATTGCATAAACTCAAATTAGGAGGCAATAGGTAAATTTCACAGTAGATCTCTATAAAACATGATAAATTGGAACAATTATTGACAAGAGATACCTTCAAATTGATGGTGTATATGATGTAAAAAAAATTGAAGGAGATTTGACATCTCAAAGGTGGAAAATTATAAACAAAACACCATTGATATTGTAAGAAACAAAAACAAAATATGAAACAATGGCTTGGATCAGGAGATGAAGGAACAAGGAAAAAGGAAATCCAGGACAGGAAAGAGATGGTACACATGCTTGGTCACAACCAAGAGCAAAAGCCAATACTCATTGACGGAACAATCATGTGATGTGCAAAGAACTGAATCCAACCTCGTAGTTGGGTCACCCTACAGAGATGAAAAATGAAGAGGAAAGCTGAGACCCAGGATCAACACCATGCCCCTACACTGTCTCGATCACGTTGGATCCAAGGCAACAGATCTAGCTCTGTAGGGCACCTCCAGCCCGAAGCTAGACGCCAAACAAAGGGGAGAACCCAAACTTACTACCATCAATGAGGTGGATGCCTTGTGATGGAAGAAGTTATATCCTATCAATAGGAAAGCCCTCCTCAACAGTGAAGAGAGGCTGACAAAGCCTGGGGGTAGAGGGTGTAGTGATCACCCCTCCCCTAGATCTGATTGGTCGTGGAGGTTAAGTTACTCAATCAGTCACTATCCCTGGTAGAGAGGAATTATTGATCACATGTTTATTATATATATATATATATATATATATATATAATGTGTATAGATTATGTATATATTGGTGTGTGTATATGTATGTAAGTGTGTACATAAGTTATAAGTATTTCAAATTAACATCCTTAATGATACATATACTAACACATCTCCCATATAAATGATAATCCTAGATGCAGATGTACATATAATGAATGGAATGTAGATCCAGTAATCATAATTATCTTAAATTGGCATGTGATACCCAGTAATGTGTGTGGTTTTTGGTCTAGTAGGGTGACAGAAGAAGTGAATGCAAGGGTGAACTATGATTCTGGCCACCAGCCTATGAATCTCACCAAATTTAGATGAGGAAAGGGGAAGATCTAGTACAATACTATCAAGATAATGATCTACATATTGTCCTTGCTTGATATCTAAGGAAATGGATGAAGTTCTTCAAGCCGTATGGCTCTCAACTCTCGCTAAAGAAAATGGATGTAACAGTAACAAACAACAAGATTGTATACCCAAAATCTGAAGCCCTGTAGAATACCGGTAGTTGGAACAAATGTCTCATTGGTTATATTATTGACTTCAAGCCTCATCTTCCTAATTTGGAGAACTATCTGGAGTGACTATGGAATCTAGAGGGTTCAGTGCATGTCTTTAATAGAGACGACAGTGTTTTCCTTTTGAGGTTCTCTAATATTCAGGACATGAACTTTGCATTGTCAAGGAATTGGTATGTTAAGAACATGCCATTAGTATCAGAGAAGTGGAATCAAGGGGATAATTTTATCAAAGCTAAACTGAAAGACATCCCTATATCAATTCAATTATATAATCTACCACTCAAAATATGGGATGTGAAAATGTTTGAGAGGATTGGATCTTTATTGGGTACTCCTTTGAGAATGGATGAAGCTACGAAATATTGCTCAAGGATTGAGTTCGTAAGAATCCTAGTCCTCTTTGTTGTTGAGGTTGACTTTACTACTTTTATTACTTTGTTGAGTGATGATGGAGAGGAGCATGTAGTGTATGTATCCTATGATTGGATTCCATATAAATGCTTTGTATGTGTTTTGTATGGCCATGATGATTGTTATTCTCTTGAAAATGACGAGTCTTCTTAGTAGGTATTGTTGAGAAGAAAAATGCTAATCCATCTCAGGCATCAGGTGAGGATGCATCTAAAGATCCTTTTATCTGGAATAGGATTGGGATTCAAATCCAAGCAAATTTAATTAAAAACATGATTCTAAAAACCAACTCCAGTGGTCGCTCTGTACCTTCAATTCCCATTCTTTTATTTTCTCAAAATTCCCCTGATAGCTTTGATGTTGTTAAGAAGACTAAATATGGTATTCATAATGTTTGAAGAGCTACCAAGTCTTCCCTGAAGTGTATTTTCAATCTTATTGTGGAAATTTTTCATAGGATGACCAACTCCTTATTTTCACCTATGTAGAATAGACTTGGAGGATTGGAGATTATAAATGTGGATGTTGAGGCTATCCGCTCAACAACCCCAGGTTATCAAATGAACCTAAGTATGAGCATATCTTATTGGAACGTCCAAGGGATCTCCAATAAAGCTATGAGTGTCCAAGGAGAAGTTAGAAGGTCAAATAGTAACATCTTTATAATCAATGAATCTAAGCTCTATAGAGGAAAAATTAATATGTATATTAACAAACTTTTATTGAGTACAAGTGGATTTCAAATCATGATTGTCATCTTCTTGGTAGGGTGTTAATGTTATGGAAAGATTACTTCTATCATATCTATAAAATTGGTGAATATGATCAAGCTATACATTGCAGAGTTCAAACTGAGGCTGTCTCTTTTCTTATTACTATGTTTTAAGAACATAATGAAGATTCTAATAGAACTAGTCTCTAGGATTTCCTATTGAATATTAATTATTCTATTCTTGAACCATGGACTATCTAAGGTAATTTCAATTCTATAAGAAAGATTTGTGAGAAGATTGATAAACAAACTACCAACCAAGAAATCTACAGAAGATTTTAATGGCTTTATGCTTGATAATGGATTGTATGAAATGGAGTTGGGAGGTCCATTCTTTATTTGGTAGAGTCATTGTGACGTCCCCGGATTTTCTAAAACTTATCTGATGTGTGACATCCAAATTGTAACACTCACCTCAGCGAGAATCCCAATTTAAACATCCCACATAAGGCTAAGAAGAAGAAAATCGAAGGTGTCAGAAGGAAACTATCAGTAGCACATGTACATGAACAATAATAAAACCATACACACATGTTCACCATTCAACATATAATTACAACATGAATTGTTACAACATTTGATATTACATATTGAACAACAAACTATACATATACATGTACTACATCTAAACAACAGGATCTTAAGACAACAGGTCCACCTGTACATCAGCTCGCCATACAACTCTCACTATCCTGGATCTTCAAGAGCATAACCATAACCTATACAAAAGATTACATGTGGTACACGTCAACACAATATTTCAAGAATATTGTACTGAGTACGCCTACGTGTCTTTTTATATACCTCTCATCATATCTTGGCAATAAGATAAAACTAATACTTGGCAGTAACAGAAGAATATAAGAAAAGCGTATACTTGCACAAAGATATTCATTAACAAAAGAGAACACATATTTTAAGCTCATTTCCATCATATATCTCGTGCATCTGCCCCTAGGGCTTTAATGTCTTTAGGCCTTGTCATATAAATCATACATCTGCCCCTAGGGCTTTGATGTTACATCTGCCCCTAGGGTTTTGATGTTTGTCAATGCACTGTACTACCAAAGAGTTTAGTGCTATCATATGATGGAACAGATTTTTATCTTTCATGTGTTCATAGACATAAGTACAAAAAAAATCAGGCAATATATCATACCAGAACAATCATTTCAATCAATACCATATGCCAAGTCTTTACTACTAAATAACACAAGCATATTGTATAATAAGCCAAGTAAGAGGTAATAGAGTACCTTGATCAAGAGAAACCTAATCACATATTCCTCATGTCATCTATATCCTTGGTTAAACTGATCAAGACAAGACCATATACTATCATCAGGTTCTCATCTTTTTACATCTCATCTTGACCCTATTTATATCCATTTTAGGGCTTACCTTAGCTCATTAAGATATGTGCATCATTACTTATCTTATCTTCTTGTAATTAAGTTACTAATATTATATTCCAGATTAGGATACATAATCTGAATATCATGTTCTGTATCATTCTTTATACATATTAAACCTAGGTTACATGTATTGTACAAATTAGGATTTCATCTCATATATTAAAGGTCATCTTCATATAACATGAATTCCATGCATCTAACTGATATCCGAGTTACATATTAGCCTCACATTACTGATATGAAGGTATTCTATAATTATCATGATTTATTGCATTTTATTTAGGGTTATTAGCCCTAATTACCCATATTAATCAAATTATATAATTTCGTGCATCAACATGACCATATCTGATAGCATATGCAGTCTAAACATGATTATGGACTTACTTACACGATCTCATAATTTTAGGCCATCGTTTGGTATTTATTACTCAAGAAGTAAGTATTACACATATTATATGCTATCACTATTTTTAGTGCATCAAAATCCTGATATAATGGTTCCAGGTTGTTCTACACATTTTTCTGAGTAAAACGGTACCTTGTATTGTATTTTTCTGATGACCAGGATAATTATTGTGAATTATTGAAGATAAAGGTAATTATTGGAATGTTATTACCTTTGGGCCAACCATCGGTCGCCACGTGGCTTCAGGGCAACAATTCCTTCTTTGCCTTGCTGGAGTCCGGCCAGTTCGGTATGGGCACCTGGACCTAGTTCATGCGTGATTTGGGTGGTTCAGGGCTGACCCTAATTGCCCCATTCTTTCTCACGATCAACGCGATGTCTCTCTGCTCTCGTGAAGATAAGCCCGCCTGGGTCTCTGCTTGCGGAGACACCGAGGCATGGCTTCCCAGTGATCGAACCCTCGAATGGAGCCAAATCGAAAACCTCCTCTACTCCTTTGATATTCGTAGATCCACCAGGCATCATATGCACCATCGACCCTCCTCTCATGCTCCTGGGCTCAAGGCCAAGGTGCTCATCGTCTCTCCCCCTTACACAGGCCGCCGCCGCCACAGGGGGAACTCCGAGGGATCACCTGCTCTTTTGCCCTTCTCCTCAACTTCGATGATCTCCGAAGCATAAAACCAGGTCGTGCGTCCACCTTGACATCCCAGGTCGTCCTCCTCGCCTCTCGGTCTGCTCATGCAGGTGGCGCTGCCGCCCTTGGGTCTCTGGTTGGCTACTGTGACTTCTCTTTTGCGTCGCGCGCCGACTTGGTGAGAGATCGGCGCCTCTCTGCTCTCCTTTCCTCCCTCGTACAGACTCTTTCTTGTGATCTATCCTCGGGAGACCGTAGCCAGGCTCCCTCCTGAGCGTGGGCACCACCGCGCTCGGCTCCCTTCTTCCTGAAGAGACCATGTCACCTCCAGGATGTCTATGCAGACGCCTCCGCACTCGACAACGATGAGAATGTCGTCTCCTCTTCGCTAAAACATCACACGATCTCAAGGATCCAAAGATCGACAGACTACGCCTGTGAATTGTCCTTGAACTCTATTGCTTTTCCCCTCTCCTACCTCTACCTTTCACCTATAGGTGGTGGTGGAGAACCCATGGAGTCGGAGCTCCCAAAACACTCCCCTTGTTGACTGGATAACGACTATGAGAGGTTGATGTGTTTCTCCCACTTAGGCTCATCATGATTAACAACTTAGGCTCTACTTACATAATGTATCAATTATTTGGCCACTTTCAAACTTAAATTCCTCCTTATAGGAACATCAAAATATTACCAAAATTTAACCATAGCTTTATCATGAGTCAAGCTCCATTTTACTCTATTTTGGTACCAAAACTCAATTATTTATCTTGTCAATTAAATACTTCAAAAGGGCATAACAAATCAAAATATCAACAATAATGTCAACACCAATAAGCATTTGTGTTTTGTCAAAGCACTTGGTACTCTCAAAATAATCTAAGACATGAATTCACTTGTATCATTTAGAATTCAAAAGGTTCCAAAAGTCCAGTCCATCACATCCTACACACCTTAAAAGAGATTTCGTCCTCGAAATTAAGCTAAAAGTTCAGTTCATCTCATCATACACATCTTAAAAGAAAGTTTTGTCCTAAAAATTAAACCATCCTCTTACTTCCAAGAAAAACCAAAACGTATTCATCAACTTGTAGGGTACTAACATAGGTGCAACATTTCAAAAAATAAGAACTCCATAAAAGATTGAACAAGGGTTTGGAATCTTAGGTTTTATCACGACATATTTCATATACTAGAGTTGCATCCTTATCTTTACCGATGCATTAGGACTTCGTCATCATATTCCATGTTCTAAAGGAGTTAACTAAAGTTAACCCACATATCAAGGTGTCATCACCATTTTATTTAGCTCATTGTTAGAACATGTTCATCATTAACATATGCCTTTTAGGAAGGAGTTAACTATAATTAACCCGCGTTATCCCTCTAGATCACATAAGGTGTCATAAACATTATGTTGTGCCAAATATCGAACTATATTTTTCATCTTTATTAAGCACTAAGATTAACACCTTATGCAACATGTTTCATTCATATGATCTCATTTCATTGCTCATGATAAATTGTAACATTTACGAAGTTTTTATCGCAAGATTAACCAACTATATCACATTGTCATCATTATTTATGTACATGGTTAACCATTTATGCATTGATATTTATTAAACCATCTCTAGGTTTCCATCATATCATGTATATATATCACGTCTTGAGATCATATTACATTTTTATCTTTTTTATATTGTGGTTGTGCCAAACAAACTTATGTGAGCGGCTTGTTAAGCATATATCAAAACTTCATCTTGTCCAAATGAGGCTCCTCTAACCCATACCACGAGGGTAGCACTATGCTCAGTCTCTCTAAGCTAACTCAACCTTATGAGTATCCCATATGCACATACTTTATATTTACTCTCTTATCTTAGGGTTCTCAGATTACCTCATTGGCACTAGTGATAGCTTACAAGCTCTCGCCACATAAGCACAAACCAAAACATGCTATGACATATTCTTCATATGTCTTCTACCCATGAAACATCTTACCCAAAACTCTCTTATATACACCACTAGATTCCCATGTGGGAAACCACCAACTTGAGCATGAGGCTTCACAGAAACTAACATAGCTACCTCCTCCAGGGTCTTGGGCTCTCTCCCTCACCCAGATGGCAGGAACTAATTTTCATGTTCACATATGCATATGTAACCAGCCTCTCTCTGACTCTAGGTTGGTCCTCCCAAGGACATCTAGGGTTCAACAAAACTATAGGAATCAGACATAAAGCAACTCAACTCAATCACTCAGGAGTATTCTAGTTTAGGACATATCATATCACATATTTCTCATATTTCTCATATCATGGAGTCTAGGTTCTCTGACCTTCTCCCTGTGGGTCTCGCTCTCTCTTGAGCTAACTCCAAAACTGGTCCTAACACTAGAGGTCCTCCTTTGTAAAAGAGCTTGAGGCTCATGCTGACCCACAACTTATCTTAACTTATCTTAGAAAGGCATATATATACTAGCATCATCAAAACTTATCTCAAATCCTCAAAACTAGACTTACGTCCTCAAAGACAAACATAGATCGTCATAACCATCTTATGTCATCTATGTAAGACTTTCATCATATCATCAAAACTTATATCATCTATTCCATCTATCATATATTCCAACAAGGCTCTAGACATCTAATCTAGAACTACTCTCTTCTAGACCGATGTCATTCACTTTCACTTAGGTTGCATGATCACCTCCTACTCATACATGTGTGGGGACACATTTTTGTAATACATATACATATTAAAATATTATATAGTTTTTCTCCGATAAAACAAACGTCAGAGAAAACTATCAAGGTTCGATCCATTTGGAATCAAAAACCAAATCCTGGAAACGAGTGTCTCACACATAGTAGAGAGTCCAGTGTCATGAAAACTAGTGAAAAGGATGAGAACAAGGGGTAGACTAGTGTAGCTACTCTAGACAACGTGCACAATATGTCTAGGGTTTCTCTTCCCTTGATGCACGTCATTTCCAAATAGTGCAACGTCCCATACCGCTGCACTACAAGGAAAGTACGACATCTAAGGACTTGCTATACAACAAGCACCAGTCTAGGCCTAGTTCTCGGACATCTAGGTGCTAACCTAGCGGCTAGGTCAGATCTAGTCTCTAAAAGACAACTAATCTAACCCTAAAGATTATTAAGGTTCAAGGTTCTTTAGTTTGAGTTGCATAATGAGCAAATGTCAGGCTTTGCTATTGTTCATGCTCTGATACCACCTATGACGTCCCCGAATTTTCTAAAACTTAATCTGATGTGTGACGTCCAAATTGTAACACTCACCTCACCGAGAATCCCAATTTAAACATCCCACATAAGGCTAAGAAGAAGAAAATCAAAGGAGTCAGAAGGAAACTATCAGTAGCACATGTACATGAACGATAATAAAACCATACACCCATGTTCACCATTCAACATATAATTACAACATGAATTGTTACAACATTCGATATTACATATTGAACAGCAAACTATACATATACATGTACTACATCTAAACAACAGGATCTTAAGACAATAGGTCCACCTGTACATCAGCTCGCCATACAACTCTCACTATCCTGGATCTTCAAGAGCATAACCATAACCAATACAAAAGATTACATGCGGTACAAGTCAGCACAATATTTCAAGAATATTGTACTGAGTACGCCTACGTGTCTTTTTATATACCTCTCATCATATCTTGGCTATGTATAGTTAGATGCATAGTCATAGTGATGTATAGGTTGTTTTTTCTTTCCTTTCTTTCCTTTCTACCCCTGTTCATAACATTTTGAGGTTATCCTAATAAAGAGTAAGGCGCTTACCGAGCAAAAAAAACATCATATCTTGGCAATAAGATAAAACTAATACTTGGCAGTAACAGAAGAATATAAGAAAAGCGTACACTTGCACAAAGATATTCATTAACAAAACAGAACACATATTTTAAGCTCATATCCATCATATATCTCGTGCATCTTCCCCTAGGGCTTTGATGTCTTTAGGCCTTGTCATATAAATCATACATTTGCCCCTAGGGCTTTGATGTTACATCTGCCCCTAGGGCTTTGATGTTTGTCAATGCACTGTACTACCAAAGAGTTTAGTGTTATCATATGATGGATCAGATATTTTATGTTTCATGTGTTCATAGCCATAAGTACAAAAAAATCAGGCAATATATCATACCAGAACAATCATTTCAATCAATACCATATGCCAAGTCTTTACTACTAAATAACACAAGCATATTGTATAATAATCCAAGTAAGAGGTAATAGCGTACCTTGATCAAGAGAAACCTAATCACATATTCCTCATGTCATCTATATCCTTGGTTAAACCTGATCAAGACAAGACCATATACTATCATCTGGTTCTCATCTTTTTACATCTCATCTTGACCCTATTTATATCCATTTTAGGGTTTACCTTAGCTCATTAAGATATGTGCATCATTACTTATCTTATCTTCTTGTAATTATGTTACTAATATTATATTCCAGATTAGGATACATAATCTGAATATCATGTTCTGTATCATTCTTTATACATATTAAACCTAGGTTACATGTATTGTACAAATTAGGATCTCATCTCATATATTAAAGGTCATCTTCATATAACATGAATTCCATGCATCTAACTGATATCTGAGTTAAATATTAGCCTCACATTACTGATATGAAGGTATTCTGTAATTATCATGATTTATTGATCATGCATGTATTTATTGCATTTTATTTAGGGTTATTAGCCCTAATTAGCCATATTAATCAAATTATATACTTTCGTGCATCAACATGACCATATCTGATATCATATGCAGTCTAAACATGATTATGGACTTACTTACACGGTCTCATAATTTTAGGCCATCGTTTGGTATTTATTACTCAAGAAGTAAGTATTACACATGCTATCACTGTTTTTAGTGCATCAAAAGCCTAATATAATGGTTCCAGGTTGTTCTACACATTTTTCTGAGTAAAACGGTACCTTGTTTGTATTTTTCTGATGACCAGGATAATTATTGTGAATTATTGAAGATAAAGGTATTTATTGGAATTTTATTACCTTTGGGCCAACCATCAGTCGTCACGTGACTTCAGGGCAACAATTCCTTGTGTGCGTTGCTGGAGTCCGGCCGGTTCGGTCTGGGCACCTAGACCTGGTTCATGCGTGACTTGGCTGGTTCAGGGCTGACCCTAATTGCCCCTTTCTTTCTCGCGATCAACGCGATGTCTCTCTGCTCTCGTGAAGATAAGCCTGCCTGGGTCTCTGCTTGCGGAGGCGTCGAGGCATGGCTTGCCAGTGATCGAACCCTCGAATGGAGCCACATCGAAAACCTCCTCTGCTCCTTTGATATTCGTAGATCCACTAGGCATCATCTGCACCATCGACCCTCCTCTAAAGCTCCTGGGCTCAAGGCCAAGGTGCTCATCGTCTCTCCCCCTTACACAGGCCGCCGCCGCAGGGGGAACTCCGAGGGATCACCTGCTCTTTTATCCTTCTCCTCAACTTCTATGATCTCCGGAGCATAAAACCAGGTCGTGCGTCCACCTTGACATCCCAGGTCATCCTCCTCGCCTCTCGGTCTGCTCCTGCAGGTGGCGCTGTCGCCCTTGGGTCTCCGGTTGGCTACTACGACTTCTCTTCTGCGTCGCGCGCCGACTTGGTGAGAGACTGGCGCCTCTCTGCTCTCCTTTCCCAAAACACTCCCCTTGTTGACTGGATAACGACTATGAGAGGTTGATGTGTTTCTCCCACTTCTCTGATTCTAACTTCTCAGATGAAAACGTGCCCTCACACATGAACAACCGGCTAGGAAACGTGGGTTGAAGGCGGCTCTCATCCAAAGCCACTACCCCGACATGTCGCAGGTAGAGGATGACCAGATTATCAGTAGATCAGAATCAAAGGGTCCAGATCTTTCTAGCCTGAGTACAATCCATGGATCACATAAGTGGACAATCCCAGCCAGTAGATTAGCTGTGAATGGCCAAGAGGTCTCCACACGGGCCGCCCGAACCTAAGGGGCACGTGGCGCCCAACATGATTAACAACTTCGGCTCGACTTACATAATGTATCAATTATTTGGCCACTTTCAAACTTAAATTCCTCCTTATAGGAGCATCAAAATATTACCAAAATTTAACCATAGCTTTATCATGAGTCAAGCTCCATTTTATTCTATTTTGGTACCAAAACTCAATTATTTAACTTGTCAATTAAATACTTCAAAAGGGCATAACAAATCCAAATATCAACAATAATGTCAACACCAATAAGCATTTGTGTTTTGTCAAAGCACTTGGTACTCTCAAAATAATCTAAGACATGAATTCACTTGTATCATTTAGAATTCAAAAGGTTCCAAAAGTCCAGTCCATCACAGTCATCAAGATGGAGATTGGTTAATCACTTACAAACTAATAACATTCTCTATAATAATCACTTCCTCTCTTCTTTTGACATTTATAGTGGGGATTGTATCTGAAATGCTATTAGTGATCATAGGAGGATTAATCTCACTATTGGTAATCCAAGGCAGATCAGCTCATCTTTTAGGTTTGTTAATGCTTGAAATTCTATTTATGGATTTTATTCAGTTATGGACTTGGAATATTAAAGTTTAAGGGTTCGCAATGTTCAAACTTTATAGGAAGCTTTGTAATTTAAAATAGAAGGTAAAAGAGTTGAATAAAAAATATGTGGGTGATCTAGTTGAGAAAGACAACATTACTCATGTGAATGCCTTGAAAGCATAGAAGATTTCTGATTTGTTTCCCCTGGGGGTGAATGCTAGATCCATTTCTAAGAAATTGAGGTTAGAAGCTAAAGTTGCTAATGATATAGAAGAATCATTGGTTAGGAAGAAATCTAGGGTGCAATGGCTTGAGTGCGGTAATATCAATACTAAATTATTCTATTCATTTCTTAAGATGCATCATAATAGAAATTGTATCAATATCCTGTTGGTGAATGGTGATCGGGTTCATGATCAGAATTCTATCAAAAGTGTTGTATTTAACTTCTATTATGATCTTTTCTCTAAACATGACGATCCTAAAAGAGTGTGGAATGGAATGTGTAAGGGTCCTAAACTCTCTGGTTCTTAGAAAGATTGTCTCACTAATAAGGTTACAAGAAAGGAAATTGAAGATGTAGTTAATAATTTAGATGGTGACAAAGCCCCTAGACCTTATGGGTTCAATGGGAACTTTTATAAAAGAGCAAGGAGAGTTATTAGTGACGACGTTGTTGAGGAAATTCTGGATTTCTTTTCTAATGGTTGAATTTTAAAAGAAGCTAATAAAACATATATTACCTTGATTGCTAAAGTCTTATATAAATCTTGTCTATATAATTGGAGACCTATTTCCTTATGCAACACTTTCTATAAAATCATCTCAAAAAAATTCTTTCATTTGGCTCCAACTGGTCTTGCATTCTTTTATTGATACTAACCAGTGTGCTTTTGTTAAGAGTAGAAGCATTAGGGATGTTATACTCATTTCCAATGAAATATTTAAATGAATTCAAAAAAGAATCTAGCTCTTACATGTAACACTCGGGCCCACTACCCAAGGCTCTAGTGGAGTTTCAGGAATGATGATTGCTCCCACAGACCACCATCAGCCTTAAGTATGCACTTTGTTCTCACTCACGCACAAGTCAGGATAAACTTCCTGACTGGTCACCCATCCTAGTAGTACTCCAAGCTGAGCAGGCTTAACTATAGAGTTCTTTAGTGATGCGCTCCCTAAAAAGGAGGTGCACCTTGGTGATATGAGTAGTCCAATCATTCCTTTTAAGATCATTTTATCTAAGGCCTCAAATCATGGGACATTACAAACGTGTCCAATCTTAAGCAAAATGTGCCAGATCCAAGCCATGTGCTGAGCATTGAACCCATTGAGCTTCAAGGGAAGCAAACTTATCCTGAGTTACCTTTGCGGATTCTAGATACCAAGGTGAAAGAGCTCAGAAATAAGAATATAGAGATGGTAAAGGTTCTTTGGAAGCACCATGGAGAGGATGAAGCCACATGAGAGCTGAAGACGGACATGGAAAAAGCATATCCTAATTTTTTTGTATGATTGTTGAATTTTGAGGGCAAAATTCCTATAAGGAGGGGAGGATTTTATAACCCCATTTTTCTAAACCATGTAATTAAATTTGTAAATATGATTTTAAAAGATAAATGGAATCAATGGTTGATCTAATGATTTGATTTGAATGATTTATGTTCATAATAGCCTTATTTGTTTTCTTAATGGGCTTTATTGGCTATTGAGCCCAATTGAGAGAAAAAGAAAAAGAAAAGAGAACGGAATTCAATTGGATAAAGGAATACATAAGAAAATAGATAAAAGAAGAATAAAGGGCTAAGTAATATTTCACAAAAATGGAATTTCAAAATATTAAGGTTCCTTGAGGTTCAAGGAACTCAGGATATTAATATAATGGCAAGGGAAAGAGAAAATATGTGGAATCTATAAATAATTAAGTATTAACTTGCAACTGAAGAAAAGGACCCGTTTTCTTTAGATAATGATCCCAATTTTGGCATGATGGGAGATAAAATAATTAACGAGGTTCCCTTGAAATTTTAGTTAAAAAGGAGTTATGGCCTTTTCAAATTATCCTCAAAATTAGATTTATTTTGGAATTAGGAAATCTTTTCCTTTATTTGGTTGAGTGCGAAGAACGAGGGTTGTTGGATCTTGATCGAATAGGCACCGCTCATCGTCAAAGTCCTAGTGGAACTTGGTCTCAGGTTGTTTATAGGGGGACTTTCCCCTTCGATTTCCTCTCAATCCAGTGGATGTGGGATCATGGAAATAACTTCATTGAGTTCGGGAGAGGATCCCAAAGCCTCTCAACCCTGGTTTGTTGGTCTCTGGAAGCATCAACGTGAGTCGCCCAATTAGGCCGCGATCTAGGGCGGTGGTAGGTTTGAAGAACCCTAAAGGAGCCTCCACATCCTATATATATACCCCTCCCTCGAGTCCTCACACCCTTACAATCCTTGACGGCCACGTCCCAAGCCCCAGATCCCTCTCTCTCTCTCTCTATTGATATCTCTCCGATGAGAGAACCACCACGGCGCCGCCGCGTTGTCAAGAGAATAACATGAGGAGGAAGAGAAACAATGGTCGTCGGGTAGCAGATCATTGTGATCCCGTGGGAAGATCTGACGGTTCTAAGAGAGGCCGGCTAAGTTAGATCGCCCGTGACATGGAGCATTGGATTAGAAGGACAGACTACCGGACTAACGATCGGACGGCCATCAAAATTCGGTAATTAGCTATCTCTGCTCAAATAATCCAAAAAAGGCTTTTCCCTTGTGAAATTCATAGAAATAGCTAGGAATCTCCAATGAGAAAAATTTATACATGAAAGTTTCTTAGAAAAATATGAGGAACACTATAAAAATGGTTTGATGACCTGATTTTATCTCATTTTACAAAATTACATTAATTTGGTAGAAAAAGGTAATATAAGGTAATTAGAAACCCTAATTGAATATAAAGGATGAATCTTTGGGATTTAATAGGTTAATTTGAATAGTATTAACTTGTTGCATATTAAAATAGAGTTTCCATCCATTTTGCATGCAAAGTTGGCTAATTTAGTGTTTTAATCTATAAATGAAGGATAATACATATAGAAACCCTAATTTAGGATGAAAAGGGAGAAAAATCGTGTTTATTTTGGATTTAGGAAATAAGTTACTAAATAATGATCCTAAGTCTGTTAGGAGTATTAAAATGAGAAATTTAAAGGTTTTATGTAGTTCTGTTGAATTCGGGTTCATGATACTAAAAGTGGAGGCAAAACCCTAATTTCAAAGGAAACCCTAAAATTGGAATAGAAATCCTAAAGAATAAGATGAAGTTGGATAAATTTTGATAAAAGGAAGTTTGTATGTTTATTTCAGGATTTATGTGCATTTTTTCTTGCTTGATTGGGTTTTCTTTACATAGTTGATTATGTCTCTAAATTTGCAGTTACAGGTATGTGGATACATTTATGAATAATCGATTTAGTTTCACAGCGATTCCCAAACATTTTTATCGGTTGCCTGAAAATAATTGCTTGGATGACTTTTATTTCACGCAACTATAAAGTGACTATGATTATCACCATAAATATGTGTACATGACTGGCCCAGATCCTGGTCCTCCTCTGTGGCATTTCTAATGATGAAAAGGGTAATCTGGTAAAGGGTTTATCTATCAAGCGAGACCATCAGGATATTAAGAGTTAGGGATTGGGCTACCTATGGGTAGTGTCATGCGAATCTTTAGCACACCATGAGTTAGGGATTGGGCTACCTATGGGTAGTGCCATGTGACTCAACCCTAGATATCGTTCTACCTATTAGGTAGGATCATGAAGGGTTTAATGGGGATCTACCATAAGGAAGGTAGCATCCAAGTCCACTGTAGGGACAACGTAGAGGCTAGGGTATGTATGGATTGAGCAGTCATGTTTAAAACGTAAAGTTGTTTGTTAAACTGTAATTGGATGCAATATGTTGATATTAATTGCACGATTATTGTTTCACCCACATACCAGCTTTATGCTGACTGACGTTTTGTTTGTCGGCATTTTAGGTACAAACCCAAAAGGACAAATAGTAAATTGGGATATTGTGAATACATGAATTAATGTGCAAGGAGGATTAGTTAGAATAGAATTCATACGTGGATAGAAATTTAGAAATCCAAGTTTTCAAAAGGTATGCAAAATTTTATTTTATCACAACTTTTCAGTCTGGTAGAATTTGATAATTATTATTGATTATTTGTCGAACCTTTGATCTGGAAATTGGAATAACGGCTCTGACCTCCTGGTCTCCTTTAATTGGGGGTTAACGGAAGGCGGGGTCATTACAAAATGGGTCTTGGGATGAGGAGTAAAGAGGTTGCTAAATCTTGCCTTATGTTGAATGCATGGAATGTTTCTAGTAAGAAGGGTACCCTTTCAGTGAATTGGATTAGTGAGAAATATTTGAAGAAAGGTACATTTTGAACTGTTAATGAGTCTTCTAACCATTCATGGTTGTTCAAAAATATTCTTAGGGTGAGAGAGACTCTACTTCCTTTAATTACCTTCAATATTGGATCATGTGACCATATCATTCTCTAGTAAGATTCTTGGTGTTCTTTCAGGTTCTTGGGGATATTATTGGTAAAGAGATTATTATTCACCTGGGATTGCCTATTGATTCCTTTTAGAATGTTATTATTTTGGATAAAAGATGGAGGATTCCCTCTAGTAGATGGTCTAGTGTTGTACTAAAGTATTGGATCATTATTTTCCTGGCTTGTATGATCGTAATTTTTTATCTATTTCTGGTAAAAAAGATATTAATTTTAGACTTATATGGGAGAATATCATATGCAAAAGGATTGAGGATCCAATATTCAAGTGGATTTGGAATTGTAAAAGACAATTGAATTGCATCATTCACTTATGGAAGGCTAACAACAACAAGCTTCCTGCATTAGACTATTCTAGAAGAAGGGGCTTACCTATTGCTTTTATATGTTTTCTATGTATTAGTGGATATGAAGACACTCATCATGTTTCTTTTTTAGTGCCCTTTTACTAGAACTTTGTGGAATCAAGAGAAGTTTGAAAAAAGGATTGAAGACATCCCTACTTCCTGAGTGGAGCTTATTGCTATAAAGAGTATATCTGCAAGAACTATGTGGCTTGTAATTCTTTATGATAGCTATATGGAAAGGAATAAATGAGTCCATCATGGGATGTATATAGATGTTGAGGATTTTTGGAAGCTGGTTTGGAGGATTATGATATTTTTTGGTGATGTTGATGCTTTCTAAGTCATTTGTATCTGTTGATATATTAAGGCGCTACGATGCTATGGGAAGGGTTACCTAATTGCTATAGATTATTTTTGGTATTTGTTTTTTGAAACTCTTAATCTAAGAATTCATTTGTTCTTCTTTTGGTTTTCCTTTCCATGAATTTATCTCTATTAAAGGGGGTTGAGGTCCCACTATTTTGCTGGAGCTTTCTCTATAATTTATAATGAGTTTGGCCAGTTTGGAGGGAGTGTTTTTGTGATTGTGCAACTTTGCGCTTGGATTTCTTGGTTCTATTGGTTTACTGGTCAACTATTATCTGGATTGATCTGTAGAATGTTGTGCTATATGGTTTGATGATTCTAGAACAGTTGTCCATATGAGCCATGCATGATTTTGCTTCTATTTTGGCCTGATTCTTATGCCTGCTTGTTTTGGATGGTCGATTCTTTATGGAGATTGGCCTATCCTTGGATTCATTATAGATTTTTTTCTGAAGATGGTTTATGGATCATTTCCTGAGTATTCAGTTAGAGGGATCATCTTTTGGTATATTTGTCTTTGTCTTCTATAGTCTCTTGGTTTTAATGAGTTTAAGCCTGCTATATGGAATTTTTGATGAGTTAAAGGCTAGATTCTTGTTGATAATTCTGATGATACGAAGTTATTAAAGATTGGAGAAATGCTCTTCGATTATCATGAAAATTTTGACTATACCATATGTTCCATACTTGTATAGAAAATTTTGTGTTATGTTTTTTTCTTCATTTCTCAGATTGCGGAATGATAAGCATTGTATATACCACAACTTACAAAAATGAAAAAAAGCACCAGGTGTTTTAGTTGACTAAAAAAATTGGCATATGATAGAAAGAATATATAATTAGGAAAACTACTCCAATAAATGTACATATGGATGACCTTGTAGTTTTGGAACTAGAATATATTTAATGGATTGTACATATTTGAGATCTAAGTAGGATTGTATAATAAGTAGAATGGAGCTATGTCATATTTAAACCCTATATATTCCTATTAAGGGTATTCTAATAAGTAATATCTCATGTTTCGATCATATTTGACCCTAGTGACTAAATGGAATTATTTGAGTATGAGAGATAGAGAGAAATGAAGACATAATTTGAAAAGATATAACAATGGACTTGAGTATTTTATGTAGAAGGAAATATGGAAACAATAATGATGGCAAAGATATGGAATAACAATCCTAGATGGAAAATGTAATCCTAAATAACCCTAAATGAAAAACATTAAATTCCAAGACAAATAGTATAATATTGTTCTACTTTGAGTTATCTCTTCTTAGATCCTTCTAGCCACTTGAAAAACATTAAACTTTGAATCTTGAGGTACAAGATTCTCCATTTTATTGGTCAGTTATTCATTCCCTCTTGGATTGTACATATAGAATATTATATATATATATGAACTCAAATGGTTTTTAAGCAAGTTCTTTCTCTTGAAGGTCACCATAAAATATTTTGCAAATATTGAATGTTCTTGAATATTAACATAGCACTGGAATTGATCGATTGGATCTTTGACTCACTATGGGATTTGACCCCTTTAGAGATTTTTTCCCCTAAGGTTGGTTAATATCCCACCCCCTACACACATCTTGTAATGGATTGGTTGTCCCTATGTATACTAGTTGAAATAGCAAATATGTTGTTGTTTTATTCTTGCATAGATGATTGAACACATGAAACATTATCCATTGATAAAGATACGACACCAGAATGCTCAATTTTAATATTTAATAACATTCTTAGTATTGTGAACAATCTTGGATATTTGGACAATTTTGGATAATCAGAATGTTGAAAACCTTACATGTTTTTTTTATAATATAATGAACTAGATAACTTGAAACTTAAATCTTGGAAATGTTACTTCTTATCCTGATAACCTAGTTTGGTAAATAGTGTTACCTAGTTTATGACTACATTGAATATGTACTTGTTGCATATTTTCAAAAAAACTCAATAATAAGGATTTAATACTAGCATCGTATGACCATCTTCCTCTTTGGTCTAAGTCATGGTTGTATTTATCCGTTTGGGATATTCATGGATCGGACGTCAATGGAAGACTTATAGTATATGTTTAGGTTATTTCTTTTGTTGGTTGAAGAGTATATATAATTCATGTATGTTATAAAGTGTAGCCCTATGTTTTCACCAATGCACTATAGATTTACTAGTTTAGAGATTATCAATGAAGACATAAGTGTTGAGGTTGATACAACTAAAAATGATAAGTGAATTTCTCCATTGTTAGATCCTCTTGAATATCGAGGGTATTAGCAATAAAATATAAGAACTCCAAGAGGAGATGAACATGTCAAGAAACGCCATTATTGTCTTCAATGAGCCTTAACTCAAAATTTAACAAAGCAAATAACTTCATGAATATATATTTCTTGGTTATAACTAGATTTCCAATCACTCTTTTCATGTTCTGCAAATAATTTTTGTTATATGCAAAGAGGAGCCTTTTATTATTACTAATATTCTTGAATATGATTAGGCTATCCGTTCTAAAATTGATATTAACAACTCTTCTTTCTAAGTTTCTATTTCGTATGGTCATGATGCAGATTCTAAATGAATGAATTTATGGAATTACTTGGATAATATTAATCATTATATTGCGGATCTTTGGGTTGTAATGGGAGAGTTAATTTCAATCAGGAAATAATTCAAAAAAAATATAAGCAACCACTTTCAAAACAGTCCATGGAAAATTTCAACAACTATTTTTATACTGTGGTCTTTGTGGACTTGGTATGAATAGGACACATTTTACTAGGGACAAAAAAAACATGAAAGGATTTTTTACTAATAAAATTGACAAAATTTACATAATTCTATTCTTCTCCATCAATTCCAATTTTTGTGGTGGGGTCATATCAAATGTTATTAGTGATCTAAGAAGAATACCTCTCAACCTTGGTAATCCTGGAGATATTAGGCATCATTTTAGGTTTATAAATGCTTGGGAAACTCATTATGACTTTCTTTTTGTTGTTAAAGTTTTGAGGAATCTTGAAGTGAATGGATATGCTATTTTAGACTTTACAATAAACTAAAAAATCTCAAGTTGAAGCTCAATAAATGGAATGAGATGTACATTGGTAATCTTTTTGACAAGGCTAGAATCACCAATAATGTTGCTAAAGTGGCATGAATGGAAGATGATTTGAACCCTTTTCATGGAGAAGAAAGGTCTATTGCTAAAAGTCTAAGAAAGAAGTATTTGTCCTTGAATAATTTTTACTAAGACAAAATCCTTGAGTCCAGTGGCTAAAAAGGGGAACTCTAGTACAAAATCAAATTATTACTCTATGAAAAATTTAAAACCTTAATTATTAATGATTTTATGAGCCATGATTTGAATTACATTAAAAAATTGTATTTAATTTCTATTCTAATATTTCAACAATGTTAACCATTTTGATGATGTTTGGAGTTAAACCTGGCAAGACCCTATCGTCTCTGAAGACAAGAACATCAATATCATCACCCCTATCACTAAGAAGGAAGTTTATGAGGTCATTTATTATATTAATAGATATAAGGTCTAGGGTCTTGATCAGTTCAATGACATATTTTATAAAAAAGCTTGGAGTGTCATTGAATATGATGTCTTTGAAGCTATAAAGATTTATTTTAGGATGATAAATTGTTAAAGAAGGTAAATAGAATGTTTATTACTCTGATCTCAAAAGGATTAGATAAATCTACCATTAAAATTGGATACCTATTTCTCTATGCAATGTACTCTTTAAGGTCATTTCCAAAATTCCTAATAGGTTGAAAGATGATGCCTTTCTTCATAGTTTCTAATCAATGTTCCTTTGTGAAAGGGATGAGCTTAATGATGACATTCTCCTTATGAGATTTTAAGTTATTTCAAGAAAGTGAATTCATGAAGCCATATGTGTATTCAATCTGAAATTAACCATGTGTCTTAGTCAAATGGAAGTATTTAGTCTCTATTATGCATAATATGGGTTTTCCTTACATATGTATTAAATTGAAGTAATTTTCAACACTAGTTCATATAAAAATATTTTTAATGGTGTGACAACTGATTCTTTTTTTGCATCTAATAATATAAGGAAAGGGAACCGTATTGGATCTAACTTATTTATCATGGCTATGCAAGGGTTCACTAAATTGATGAAGAAAATTATGAAGGATAAAAGCATTTTAACCATTTCTTCTTCATAGAACTTTAGATTCTCCAACCTTATCTTCTTTATAACCTCATGATTTTACTAAAGTTGATCCACAAAGTGTTTATAATATTAACAACTTTTTTGAAATATTTGGTAGGGAATATGGGCTTATAATCAATCCTTCTAAAAGTTCCATCTTATTCGGCTGGTTGCGGCTCGATAAATCCCAACGAAGGACCCGGGTAGGCACTCTGTGAAAAGTAACTTAATTTAATTAGGCGTGGGAGGGGGTGACCGGACCACTCATTGCTCATGTCCCTTGGATTTACATTGCTAGGGTGGGGTCACCGAAGTGGCTCCTCCTCGGGGGTGGTTCCCAAGTAAAAAAAACGTAAAGGTGTTGACACAAATTCTATGGTGAACATCCCTGGCATTCAAGAGGGTATCCTTTGCTCTTCTAAGTATCGTTTTATTCCCTTGTTCTTTGGAAAGTTGGATACAAGTCATTTCTTGAATGTTATTGAAAAGCTTAAGAAGTAGATTCAAAGTTGGAAAGCTAAGTTACTTTGTATGGAAGTGAGAGTGGAATTCATTAAATTAATATCACTTATATACATTTATATTGGGTTTTTCATTCCTTGTCCCGATCTCTACTCTTTATGAGATTGAAAAGATTTATCGGGATTACTTATGGGGTCAAATAGAGATGAAAAGGAATATACACTTGATCAAATGGGAAAAGGTAACTTTACCAAAAAAGGAAGTTGGTCTTAAGTTGAGTAAAACAAAGGAAGTCTCAAAAACTTCTCTCATGACTAATGGTTGGGAAATTGCTCGAAAGAAATGCTATATGTGGGTCAGTGAATCAGTAAGAAATATATGAAAAAGGTACTCCTTTATGTCTTGTACTTGAGTCTCCTAACAATTTGTGATTGTTTAACAATATACGAAGAATTAGATCCTTTGTTTTACCACGAATTGAATTTCATATTGGTAAACATTATCTCTTCAAGCTATTTACATACCATTTCATTAATGCAATATTCTTTGATGATTGTATTGTAAAAGACATGATTAAAAGATCAAGTTACCGTTTGATTCTTCTCTTAGATCAATTATCTAGTATGGAAACTAGTATCTTCCTACTAGTAGAATTTGTAAGGTTTTATTGAGTTCATGCATAGCAAGTATAAACTTTTTTTAAGAATATCACAACACTTCTGAAGGGGTGAATGTAGCTAGTTTTAGAGTGATGAAACAATATTAGAGTCAAAGGAATTGAACATTCTGATTTTAATGGGATCTGGAGTAGTAGAGCCTCAAAGAGATGTCCTATTCACCTTTGGAAAGTCAAAATCAATAAGCTAACTAGTTCATTTTCTACGAGAAGGATACATATCCAAGATTCCTCCTTTTGATTCCTCTGTATGAATTCCTACGAAGATACTCATCACATCACACTTAATTGTTTCTTTTCTGATTTTTTTTGGGAAAATTCAGTTGGCTCTGGCTTACTAAACTCAAAACCTAGTAATTGGAATGACTTAACTAGAATTAATTTAAACAAATCCAAAACTATTGGTTCTCTTATTACTTATCATTGTTGGATGTAAAGTAATATCACAGTTCATGAGGGGAAGGCTCAAAGTTTTGAAACCCTATGGAAATGCATTGAAGATGATGTAATTGTAATGTCCCAGGATTTGAGGCCTCAGATAAAATGATATTATAAGGAATGATTGTACTACCCATATCACCAAGGTGCACCTCCTTTTCAGGGAGCCCATCACTAAAGAACTCTATAGTTAAGCATGCCCAACTTGGAGTAGTACTAGGATGGGTGACCAGTTGGGAATTTGATCTTGGCTTGCGCATGAGTGAGGACAAGGTGTGAAGTTGATCCTGGCTTGCGCGTGAGTGAGGACAAGGTGTGAAGTTAAGGCTAGTGGTGGTCTTTGGGGACAATCGTCATTTCTAAAACTCTACTAGTGCATTGGGCAGTGGGACCATGCATTACAGATGGTATCAAATCCATAACCCCTCCAGTAGGTGGGGCCCACATGGGCATGTGGTAGGCCAGTCTTAAGTCGTGCAGTCCAAGCATGTTGGAAAGAATTGTCCATGGTGATGTAGCCACCCTTGCATTGGTGTACCATTATCGGGAGTTGGGTGTCCATGGGCCATTTGGGTCTACAATGAAATGGGGATAGATTATGAGGCCATATAGTTGAGCCTTGATGAGGACATCGAGATTCTAAGTGGGGGAGATTGTAACATCCCAGGATTTGAGGCCTGGAATAAAATGATCTTAAAAGGAATGATTGGACTATCTATATCACCAAGGTGCACCTCCTTTTTAGGGAGCCCATCACTAAAGAACTCCATAGTTCAGCATGATCATCTTGGAGTAGTACTAGGATGGGTAACCTGTCAGAAGTTGATCATGGCTTGTGCGTGAGTGAGGAAAAGGCGTGAAGTTAAGGCAAGTGGTGGTCTGTGGGGATAGTCATCATTCTTGAAACTCTACTAGAGCATTGGGCAATAGGCCCAGGCATTACAGTAATAATCCTTGCATCAAATCTATTAGTCATTGTTATATGTTTTGAAGTTTTCATGTTGGGATTGTGGCCTTCTAGCATATATTTCAGTTTTTGTTGATGAGAAGATAGGTTCCTTTCTCAGCTTTCCTATGGTGTGTTCTATTGTGAAGACAGTTTTTCTACTAGAATCATAGTTGTATGTGTTCTAAATTTTCAAAGTATTATTGATGACTCAAACTTTACTATTTGTGTTCCCTAGTTGGACTTATTTAAGAAACTTCTAAAATATAGTTTGTGTAATGGTTATCTAACTTTAGATGGTTCTTTCTTATTATCTTTGAAGGATGATTCTTTCTATATGTACCCTATTCTTTGATTCTGGGGTATTCTTTTGATGGTTACCCTAACCATATTGGACACCCTGTTGACTAGATCCAGAATAAAAAAAGGTCATGTTATTCATACAGGCTAAGTTGTGTGAGATCTATCACTTGGAAAAATTCTCCTAGAGGACTTCCATGTCTCAAGTGATATGCTCCTCTAAAGATCTCTTTATAAAGTTGATTTACAAATCACAAATCCAAATGGGGCCATATTCTCATTGTCTGGTCTTATGAATTCTTAATTTCTTGGATAGACCTTAATATTTCTCACATATCCTTGTATATTTTTTTCTTTCATGTTTTTTTAAACAATTACATAACAAAATACTAAAAGGGAAAGGAGTATCAACCGACCAAACAAAAAAGAAATTGCAGTCCATATGCATAGGCTGTTGGGTTTTAGGGGAGGCAGAGAAGGCAGCGGAAACAAAAAATTTCTCCCCCAAACCCAGAATAAGGAAACACGTCAACGTCTATACAATAGAAAAGGATGGTTTGTGGAATCATACCTTGTCTCGAGGCTTGCTCGGCGACAATACCTCGCACCTTGCGAGGTCTTCACCTCTGGTCTTGGACGGTGTCTATGCAGCTCCTGGTCACACCTGGACTGACGACTCCTAGTCTCACCGGGACTGTCAGGATTTGACAGTTGTCCTCCGAGCGGCAGAAATCTCCTGCCTCTGAAGTAGTCCACACGGACCACCTGGAACTCCAATCTCCTTGTCCCACAAGGAATTGGAAGGAGTCGCACCCTCCTGTCAGCGTACTAGTCGCCAACACACTCTCCTGTCACCAATTGCTTTCTACAGTTGTCTTTCCCTTGTTGTGCCTCCATTATCGGGTAGCACTTGCTCGGGCTCTCTCTCGGTTACCAAAACCAGAGAGAACAAAAACTTCATAGAGCAACTGGTTGCACTGAGTTGTCCTTTGAGAAGCCCCCAATACCCCTATATATATAGGAGGGTCATGGGACAAGGTTCTCCATCCCGGGCAATGCGGGACTAAAAGCAGGAGTAGAAGGGTTCGCGATTTTCCACAAAACAACCAACTCGCAACCTGAACCGATCGTTTCACAACTAAAATGGTCGGTTGGGGACATGTGTCGGTCGGTTGACACCTCAACCGGTCGGTTCATTTCTGAACTGGTCGGTTCGTGGTCCTGGTCAGTTCCTGATTGACTTTCCATCTTTTGTTTCTAATTGGTATCAAATACCAATCCTTGTTCCAATCAAATTGGGCAAGTGAAACGAAAGGAAAATTCTCACCAATCCTACTTTCCCAACTTTCTCGGTTGCACCAGTTGAATCGATCGTTTCAATACTTGAAGCAATCATTTCACCCTGATCATGAGCCGATCGACTCACCACCTGAGCCGACCAGTTCACCAAGCTGAGCCGATTAGTTCATCTCATGAGCCGATCGGTTGGGAGTGCAGATTGTGGAGAATCAGTCAATTGCAGTTTCAATCAATTTGATACTCTAATCAATCAATCCAACACCTTGAACATTATGATACTGAGATATCAATTGATTGGGTGTTTAATTGAACTACTAAACTCCTTTAGTAATCAATCTAAACATTGTTTGTTTACAAAACTCCTCTTCTAGGTTAAATCCTATGTGTGTGACCCTGTAGGTCCATTTCACATTGGCAGTGAAAGTCCATAACACTTATGACTTCACAAGCAAAGAGCGGTGCCTAGTCACACATCAGTGCTACCCAAGTGAAATAGAAAGTTGGAGAACAACTTTCAATCCTACAATCCGTGAATGGTGTTACAACGAATGTATAATTCCTTTGTCACTGATATCCTGAATGAACTCGAGGCATGGAACAATCATCCTGTCAACTTTCATTCACTTTCTTGATCTCAGAGTAGATTGGAAGAGATATGTATGACATCAATATCACATACTGATTCACACATGCGTGCGCACACCTATTTCAATCCTACTCATAAAGTGGCCTTGGATATCAAACTCCCTCAGGAGGGACAAATCCCATATCTATCACCCACCCCTCAAAAGCCCCATGTGTCAAAGCCACCCAATCATCACCTTTATAACAACCCATGTTTCAGGACTATGTTTGATGATGTCAAAGTGTACCCAACGACATGTGTTGAGTGTAGTGATTTTAGGTCAAAGAATCACACTCACCACCATCACTATGAGTACTGACTGTGACTACCATGTCATGGTTCCATGTGTCAAACTCATGGTGGGTCTGTCTGGTACACTTGTTCTCTAACAAGTACCTATGTGTTTGGTTTGATATCTCTATATCATGACTAATGAGATTCTGTCATCAACCAACACCACAATCTAGTCTTGTGTGTCATTGCTATCTATTTACCTTCCAAAATGACATCCGACTAGGGACATAACAAGAATGTACAAACTCTTAGCATCCGTATGATCTCATCGTTCAGGTCCTCAACCTGAAAGCATACGTCATTGAGTACTATCATTCTCTAGACATTCAATCTGTTCTATCACTATCTCATATGACTGAACCAGAAAGAATTGGAAGCTTGCCTTTGATGTTTATCAAATCAATCTTAATGTATCCCACCAATCATCCCATGATTGGCTCTCAGGGCATACATACCAACAGACTCCCACTTGCACTGTGATCCAATCACCCTTGAATCATATTCATAGTGATCTTCAAACATGTCCCACATGTTACTCTACTCTAGTGTGATCATAGTGAGTAATGGCAACACTTTGCCAAAGTCAGTATAATTGCATGTCTCACATCTCTTCACTGTACATCACACGTATGAGATGGAGTTGCCGTAATATGCGATCTAGTATTCCTTTGCTAACCTTTAGCCACATTGCATGATCAAGGATTCCATACTTGTCATCAATGACCGGAATATCTATAAGTTCATCTCATGAACTTCTAGATCCATATAGTATCCATTGTTGTTCTCTAACGCATAGATACTCGACATTTCCTTTTAAATGGTTTTATTGGAGCACTTCCAATAATCAACAAACTTTCATTTTTATATATCCTATATATATTTTGCGATAAATTTTCTATCCTTACGGAAGTTTGCATCAATGTAACTCTTTACATCAAAGTCTTCCTTATCTCCATAGAACTAGTACTTCACAAGTACTTATCTAGTTCTCATGGTATTCTAGTAACCCTTACTGGAAGTAGACAGACATCCACTCATCATGTCCCACATACGAGTTATCAGGATGAGCACATCATATTGCCATGTCCTACATACAAGATGATGAATGCATTTTGTTCTTGCCATGTCGATACATGCAAGATAATGGGATGATTACATACATGATAGATCCATATCTATTCTTAGTGTTCCCATTCTTCATAAGAATTGGACACTTGGCCTTGGGATACTAACTCCATGTAACATGGACGAGCTTTCTCCCACTGAATATGTGCATATTGAACCCTTCAGTACAGATTGCCAATGTATGCTTTCTCTTTTTAGGTCAAGAGGTTTTCGAGAACTATCTCTATAGATCTCTATTCCTATCACATAGGAAACATCTCTATCTTCCTTAAAGATAATTTCCACTTTTTTATTTCCATTCTAGAACATTTCCATTTCACATCAACATGTGGAATGTGAACACGCTCCCACTAAATCACATATCCCTTCTTTATCTTTGACATATCAGTCAAACCCTTTGACTATATCATCAAAGTAAAGATCCATTTCTGAGTTGCTTGTACTCAATCAATCACATTGATTAGTCCATTGTAACTTATAGACTTCATTTGCATTAGTGGATTCATAAACCTTATAGGTTGTGTCACGTACACATCCTTGTTTTATTCCTCATAGGAATGTGGTTTTAGTATCCATATGCCAAATGTCTTAGTCATTAAGTTGCAATCAACAAGCATCATCCTTCTCAAAATATTATCCATGTGTCTTAACGCTTAAGACTTATTTGAACTTATGGATTTCCATCCAATGGGTGCTACCATCAAGGTCATACCTTATGGTTCATATGGAAGTCATTTAGGATGTAATGGTCATATACCATAACTCAAAATCAGGTTCCTCATATTCATCTGGATAGTTGACTCATCACATGAACAACTCATCACAGAGATAATTGAGGTGTATCTGTCAAGGATATAAGAACTCACAACTCCTTGTGATTCTTATTGTCCTTTATCAGTGTGGGGTATTCTTTTATTAAGAAGAATTCATTTCTTTGATAATCATTCTCTAACTCCTTAGAGTATGACTCCTTTTCGATTTATACATCACCATGCCTTAATCATGAGTTCACTATGATACACTATCATAATCACTCATAAGGATCTCAAACATTTGGTCCAAGTATTTCATTCATTGATCTCATCAAGAATTAACACTTTACCAAATTTGTACTTCATCTATGATAATCTTGAACACTTCAAGATATTCATATTGGTATTTCTCTAAACACCATTTGAAGTATTAGCATTTGTTCCAATAGGTATGTAAATACATCACATGTATTATACCTAATAGGATAATCATTCTCCCACTACTTTAGTGAAGATTGATTAATCATGTCCAAGATATTCATGTCTCTTACAGGTTCTCTAACCAAAAGAGTCTAGATTTATCCATCACATGGAAACTAGAAATGAATTTCTCATGATTGATGCTAATTTGATTGTTTGAGTTATCTATAACTTTTAGGTATCATTTTATCTTATGCATATCAAATACCACAAGATAAACAAGGCATTGCCACAAAGATCATATCTTTATAAATTGAAACATCTCTTTATTGATTGCCATTATTGTCATACAATATGCAAAAATAAAGTGTTTCTATCTATTGGAAAATATGAAATAGCAGTTCATAACTGTATTACATGCCTTTTAGACTGAAAATAAACTAATGTACTCCTATCTATGGAGGAAACACTTGCCCCATTTATTGAGTGCTTTACACTTTACATCTTGGTATCATATACCTCAAAAAGTGTTACAAGTTTACTTTAATGACACCTTTAAGTAGAGATGTCTGTCGCCTCCTTCTTCTTTTGTTCTTCCAGATAGATAGGACAATTCCTTTTCCAATGTCCTGGCTTTTGACAATGGTGGAAATTTCCTTTCTTGGTCACGCCTCCCTTGGCCTTGAGAGCTGAAGATGACTTGGGCTCCTGGCTAGCATCAGAACCTTTCTTAGCTTTTCCCTTGCCCTTGTGCTTGGACTTGCCTTTCTTGCTCGTGATCACCATCACAGACTTAGGCTTGTCCTTCTTCATCTGTATCTCGGTGGTCCTCAACATGCCCAACAACTCTGAAAGTGGCCTATCTAAGTTGTTCATGTTGTAGTTCATCACAAACTGACTATAGGATTCTAGAAACGATTGCAGTATCACGTCAGTAGCCAACTCTTGGCTCAGTGGAAATCCCAGCCTTGTCAGGTTCTCCATATACCCAATCATCTTGAGTGTGTGAGGACCAACTGGATCACCTTCTTTCATGATGCACTTGAACAGTGCCCTTGAGACATTGTATCTCTCTTGCCGTGCTTGATCTTCATACATGTTCCTGAGATGCTGAATCATCTCAATGACACCCATGTTCTCATGTTGTCTCTGCAACTCGTGGTACATAGAGCACAACATCAAGCATTTTGCATCAATGGCATCATCCGAATGCTTCTTTTAAGCATCCCTTTTGGCCTTTGGTGCATTAGGAGCAGGTTCCTCTAGAATTGGAGTATCCAGGACATAGAGCTTTCGCTCTTGAGTGAGAACAATTCTCAATGTCCTATACCAGTCATGGAAGTTTGTCCCATTTAGCTTGTCCTTTTCAAGGACCGATCACAAACAAAAGTGATTGTTGTTTGTTGCCATTTGTACTACAAAAGGAAAATATGCAATTTTAGTCAAAAACTCATTTTTTGACTTATTTGATTGATTTGAAAAGTTGACGATATAATTAGGCCTTTAATTAATTATCACTCCCACTATTTTACTTCAAATTGATAGCCCTCACCATCAATTTGGAAGATTGCAGCGTACAACCTTCTAGTGGGCAAGATCCTGAAATCCTCTAAGTTATGGACCATCTAGGGTTGTCACCCACGACTTAGATCTCTCAGGTAGGCAACTCTTGCCAATTGCATCATATGCAACTCTTGATGAATGAACATGCACAACACCTTGTCATGAACATTCCTTGCCTCTGGGCTTAGACGCTCTAAGAATCACCAGTTAAGTCTAACCCAAAAGCTGACACGGTAAACATGCACCCTGCTTTGGCAGAACCTACATGTCTACCCTTCACACTTCCACAAGATAGATGGCGCACCATGCTTTGGCGTAACCTACTCTTGGTCGATCGAGTTTTTCATGTGTGCCGCTAATGGAAGGCATATAAGACTTAATATTTTAATGAGGGATTTGGTTTTTATATACATATACATATCCAATCACCACAATACATAGTACGTATCATATACATGCTATATACCATAGAAAACATGAAAAATGATAAAAGCGATGATTATGGTCATCCTAATGTGATTCCTCGAGCCAACAGGAATCACGGTCATCTAGGTCTACATCACATGCAACCTATACAAGAAGAACTCAGTGCTTTGCCTTTCTGGTTTTAATCAACTCATCTCATGAATGATCGGCTCGCCATCAGACTGGTCGGCTGGGTGCCACCAGCCGATTGGTTGGTTCTGCCAACCGATCAGTTCACCTGGTCATCGTGCATCTCTTCATGGCCGCCACTCGCTCGTCTCGCTCCTCGAACCGGTCATCAACCGATCGGTTCACTCCTTGAATAGATCGTCTAGAACGTCAATCGATCGGTTCACGCCTTGAACCGATCGTTTCAGATGTCGTCTCGATGTCCTCCGTTCTTTGACATAAAAGGAAAAAAAATTCTATCCTATTTTACATTGTAAAAAGAGAAACCTCGAGTTACATTCGAGGGGAGCAAAGGTAGGAAATAAATCTCGAATTATTTCGAGTTACATCAGGAATAGGAGAAGGAAGATCGATGCGCAGACCGAGATGCAAGAAACCACATACAACCATACAAATATAGGGTTTATTGGCCATAACCATGCTATACATCCACCACAAAACTCGTTTAAGGGAGATGCGTATCGAGTGCATTCATAATACATATCATATATGTAAATTGGGATTTGTGGATTTAGGATTGGACATGCATAAAGCCAATTTTATTCGCATCGTATGCAATAAATAAAGGTGACAAACCAAAATCGATCATATCGATAATCCCAAAAGTATAGAGCAGTTGGTGTGGCTCTGATACCACTGTTGGGTTTTAGGGGAGGCAGAGAAGGTAGCGGAAACAAAAAATTTCTCCCCCAAACCCAGAACAAGGAAACGCGTCAACGTCGATACAATAGGAAAGGATGGTTTGTGGAATCATACCTTGTCCCGAGGCTTGCTCGGTGACAATACCTCGCGCCTTGCGCGGTCTTCACCTCCGGTCTTGGACGGTGTCTGTGCAGCTCCTGGTCTCACCTGGACTGATGACTCCTTGTCTCACTGGGACTGTCGGGATTTGACAGTTGTCCTCCGAGCGGAAGAAATCTCCCGTCTCTAAAGTAGTCCACACGGACCACCTGGAACTCCAATCTCCTTGTCCCATAAGGAATTGGAAGGAGTCACACCCTCCTATCAGTGTACTAGTCACCAACACACTCTCCTGCCACCAATTGTTTTTTGTAGTTGTCTTTCCCTTACTGTGCCTCCCTTATTGGGTAGCACTTGCTCAGGCTCTCTCTCGGTTACCAAAACCAGAGAGAACGACAACTTCACAGAGCAACTGGTTGCACTGAGTTGTCCTTTGAGAAGCCCCCAATACCCCTATATATAGGAGGGTCATGGGACAAGGTTCTCCATCCCGAGCAATGCGGGACTAAAAGCAGGAGTAGAAGGGTTTGAGATTTTCCACAAAACAACCAACTCACAACTTGAACCGATCGTTTCACAACTGAAATGGTCGATTGGGGACCTGAGCCGGTCGGTTGACACCTCAACTGGTCGGTTCATTTCTGAACTGGTCGGTTCGTGGTCCTGGTCAGTTCTCGATTGACTTTCCATCTTTTATTTCTAATTGGTATCAAATACTAATCCTTGTTCCAATCAAATTGGGCAAGTGAAACAAAAGAAAAATTCTCACCAATCCTACTTTCCCAACTTGCTCAGTTGCACCAGTTGAATCGATCATTTCAACACTTGAAGCAATCGTTTCACCCTAATCATGAGCCGATCGACTCACCACCTGAGCTGACCAGTTCACCAAGCTGAGCCGATCGGTTGATCTCATGAGCCGATCGGTTGGGAGTGCATATTGTGTAGAATCAGTCAATTGCAGTTTCAATTAATCTGATACTCTAATCAATCAGTCCAACACCTTTAACATTATGATATTGAGCTATCAATTGATTGAGTGTTTAATTGAACTACTAAACTCCTTTAGTAATCAATCTAAACATTGTTTGTGGACAAAACTCCTCTTCCAGGTTAAATCCTATGTGTGTGACCCTGCAGGTCCATTTCACGTTGGCAGTGAAAGTCCATAACACTTATGACTTCACAAGCAAAGAGCGGTGCCTAGTCACACATCAGTGCTACCCAAGTGAAATAGAAAGTTGGAGAACAACTTTCAATCCTACAATCCGTGAATGGTGTTACAACGAATGTATAATTCCTTTGTCACTGATATCCCGAATGAACTCGAGGCATGGAACAATCATCCTATCAACGTTCATTCACTTTCTTGATCTCAGAGTAGATTGGAAGAGATATGTATGACATCAATATCACATATTGATTCACACATGCATGCGCACACCTATTTCAATCCTACTCATCAAGTGGCCTTGGATATCAAACTCCCTCAGGAAGGACAAATCCCATATCTATCACTCACCCCTCAAAAGCCCCATGTGTCAAAGCCACCCAATCATCACCTTTATAACAACCCATGTTTCAGGACTGCGTTTGATGATGTCAAAGTGTACCCAACGACATGTGTTGAGTGTAGTGATTTCAGGTCAAAGAATCACACTCACCACCATCACTGTGAGTACTGACTATGACTACCATGTCATGGTTCCATGTGTCAAACTCACGGTGGGTCTGTCTGGTACACTTGTTCTCTAACAAGTACCTATGTGTTTGGTTTAATATCTCTATATCATGACTAATGAGATTCTGTCATCAACCAACACCACAATCTAGTCTTGTGTGTCATTGTTGTCTATTTACCTTCCACAATAACATCCGACTAGGGACATAACAAGAATGTACAAACTCTTAGCATCAGTATGATCTCATCGTTCAGGTCCTCAACTTGAAAGCATACGTCATTGAGTATTGTCATTCTCTAGACATTCAATCTATTCTATCACTATCTCATATGACTGAACCAGAAAGAATTTGAAGCTTGTCTTTGATGTTTATCAAATCAATCTTAATGTATCCCACCAATCATCCCATGATTGGCTCTCAGGGCATACATACCAACATAGGCTTCCATGAAGTCTAATGTAAAGCAAAAATGTAAAAAGAATTCTTTATATATCCAAAAAAAACGTTTTGTAGAAATTTGCATTACAAACAATGTGTTTATTAGTAATCTAAATATCTTCAAAGTGAAAATCTTGACTTGCTCTCTAAGATCAATGCTCTTACATTTCAATAATGTATTCTTGGTAGAGAAAAAGAATTTTCTATAGTTACCATAGAAAAGATTTTTATTTCACTAAAGATATATTTTTAGAATCTAATGTCATTCATTTTGATGATGATATTGCCAAGCTTATTTCTATAATTATTATTGTTACTCAAGATAAACATTTTCTTAGAACTACTTTGTACAGATCTTTAAGGGAATAAATACCCTTGATGTATGTGACCCTACATCATTCTTCCAAACTAAATGGTACATACAAGATTGGATATGATAGTTGCTATCAGAACACCCATGACAAGGAGTCTTCAACATGCCATGGTGAATCCTCTATTTCTCTATCCAAGATTGTATGTAACTTTTATACAAAAAAGATTACTATTTTACTTATTGTCATTTTAATATAACCCAGAGCCAATTATTTGAATGGGAACTGATCATTCTTATTTTTAGGAAAATTTCGAACGGATTATAGATAGAGGTTTCTCCAAGAACATGACAGGAGTGAAAAGCTACCTTAATTTTCTATATAATAAGAAGAAAGGTAGTTGGATCACTTTTGGCGATACTACTAAGGATATGATAATAGGTGAGGGTGATGTAGGAAACTTTTTATGCATCAAGAATGTACTCCTTATTGATGAACTACATAAAAATCTTATCGGTGTAAGCCAATTATAGAATGGATAACTTGCTCTTTTTATGTAAATTCAATTCCTCTTCACATAACACCTTACTTTTAATGTTATGTATGAGGAACATAGGAATGGTAGTCCTTGTATTGTTATGCATAGTTCCTATAAAACCTTACCAAGGTAAATGCTTAGTTATTGATAGAAATGATGTATATTTATGGCAAAGATGGCTTGGTCATGTAAACATGCATCAATTTAAGGAATTCCGAATAAAGGACATTCTAAATTGACAATGGAAAGGATTATGAATGCCATCCTTGCATACAAGGAAAGAAAATTAAGCCTTATTTATAATCCATATGAGTTATTAGACCAAGATATCTCTATAAGTTCTTCATATGGATAATTTTGGACTAATACACATACAAGCACGTAGAGGTATCAAATATTGTCTTGTAATTTTTGAATAATACTCTCAATTTACGTGGACATTTTTTATTTTTATAAAAAGTGGTCCTCTTAAAATGTGTGTCACATTTTGTCAAAAGCTAGAGATTGAATCTTCTTTTAGAATTCTTTCTATAAGTAGATACCACAGAAGAAGATTAGAAAATGATTTGTTTGAATTATATTGTCATGAACTAGGATATGTCCATAAATTCGCTTTCCTTCGAACACCTTAAGAAAATGGAATTGTAGAGTGGAGGAAATATTTTTAAAAGAAATGTTTAGGATCATGCATTTATACTATACTATGCCACAAAATATTTTAGGTCCAAGTTGTAAATACCACTTTTTGTTCTTTTTTTACTCATTTCCTATGAATAAGATGCCTTATGAGTTGTGGCATTGTAGGATAGTTGCATGGTTATTTTATATGTTTTGTTTCCTATGATTCCTCCTTAAAACTAAGGATAGATTATATAAATTTGATGCTAAATTATATAAAACTATCTTCTTGTCTATACTCTTTATAGTAGAGTTCTTCAAATTTATAATAATGAACATACTAAGTTAAATAATCTATTCATGTCAAATTTTTTGAAGCAATCCTTCTATTTTAAAAAAAAATCTATGATATTTTAGGTGATTTTTTTCCTAAACTAAAATAATTAAAACATCAACCAAAATGATCAAGACAAGGTAGTTGATCAAGAAGACTACTGGGAAAGCTCTTAAGATGAGGAAAAGAAGGATCTAGTTTCATGATTTGCAAAAGATCGCCCAAAGGAGCTCATCATAGTTGATGCCTATGTAAATTTCAAAACCTTCATTTCAAGGACCAAGCCAATAGAACCTTCATTTCACATTAGATGCTAGATCCACAAATAGAGATTTTCAAGACAATAATTCCATTATGGAAATACAAGAGGCGATGGAAAAATGTGACGAGAACATTGCTTATATACTTGTTAAATGATCAATGGATAGAAATATCATAGGCACAAAGTGGGTTTTTTGGAGCAAGCTAGACAAATAGGGTAATATGGTAAGGAAGTATCACTTTCAATATTGGTAGCAAAAGGGTACTATAAAAATAAAGGTATAGAGTTTTATGAAGCTTATGCACAAGTATAATGATTATATTCAATTTGTATGTTACTTGCCTTAACTAGTCGTATGGATTTTTTGTTGTATTAAATGGGTGTTAAAAGTGCATTTTTGAGTGGAGAGATAGAGGAAGAATTCTATGTGGCTCAATCTACCTTCCATGAAAATGTTGTTAGATAATCATGTTGAATCTTTTGTATAAGACATTGTATAGTCTCAAACAATCCCATAGAGATTGTATGAGAAACTAAATACCTTTTTACTTTATAATTGATATGTCATGGGGAAATTTAATTCTTATCTCATTATTATACACACTTATAATGAATTTCATATCATTAAAATTTATGTTTATGATATATCATTTGGTTCTATTAAAGCTATTATTTGCAAGTAGTTTAGTTCCCTAGTGTGTAGTTAATTAGACACAGTCATGATTTGGAGTTGACATCCTTTTATAATTTCAAATCAAGCAACTCAAATATAGGAATGTCATCAACCAAGAAAAATACACCAATGATCTCACCAAAAACTTTGGGATGGACCTATGCTACTCGTGCGACTACTGGAGTGGGAGAGAATGGTCCCAATCCGTCGGTTCAAGTGGTTTCCCCGGTCCAACAAACCAAGCGTATGAACCAATCAAATAAGAACCAAACTAGCCGAACAGACATTGAACCGAATCTTGAACCAAGAGAGTCACCTAGCCTGTGGCTCAATCTAGGCCACCCATCGTGTATCTGAGGGGCATACTTTTTTCATATTTAAAGGTATTTGTGCTCCCTCTCTGCTCAAAAATAAAATAATTGGATGAATCTTGCAAAAATCATATCTCATACATCCTAACTCCAAAAATTACGAATAAATAGTCAATATTAATCAGAAAAATCCAATGGATCATTTAAAAATACATTTGAAGTCCATTTATTGATATTTCTCACTGATATCACTAGATCGTTTTCCTTTGCCAATTTAATTTGTCTAATGTTTCAAAAATGATGTTTAATCTTGGAAACCCTAGATGTGGACTCTGATGAGTATCTTGTAACCTAGATCTAATATATTTTGAATCATCTAATCTTGAAAATGAATCATTAGTGATCTAGATCTTTTTAATGGATTCAATCTTGGTTATAATCTTTATAATGAGTAATCTTGATCCTAATCTTGCAAAACACTTGATGTAGTTTTGACCCATCAATCTGATCTTGATTCCCAATTACCATGATGATAATCTAGAAATTGATGATGCCTTGAATAATGATCATAATACTAGGGTTAACACATATGATCCTATAAAACCTAGTTAAGTCATTCACACTCGAAATACTTGATATTTGAAATAATGTTGGACATATTGAGATATTGATTCATTATAAGTGAATGATCCAACCCTAAGGTTGACATAGGAAAAAGTGTAACCCTAATATTGAATATTGAAATATGATATTTTGAGCATCATGATCTTGACCCTTGATCCAATCTTGTGATTTAGGATCTGACTCGAAGGTCTAACTATTTCTTGTTGATCTATACTCAAAATCCTCGGTGTAAGGTACGCTATTTATATAAATCCTCCTTGATTGTATTGAAGATACTTGTATGTATCTCTTGACCGTATGCTTGGATATTTACTTGGATGAACTACTGTTCCCTATGATTAGTCTTCTATTTTTCTATAAAATATTTTGAAAAACATGAAAACATAAATTGCATGCCCATTATGACTGCTCGTATATTGATAATGATGATGATATTGATAATGTTGATAATGTTGATATTGAGTGAAACAACCCCCTCTTTTGGAGGTGGGACTTGTACATTAGCCTCCTATGTTCCTATGGTGAGAAGGAGCCTAGTGACCTTCCCCATCACGTTGGGGTAATCGAGTCACACAAATTATATAAGCATGCTTCTCGAATTACATCATAATGGGAACTCATAATAAAATTCGAATTGCTTGAAAAACTTGTCGAATAAATGTTGGTTTTGCAAATTTCTTTTTATTCTTTTGAATATAAGTCCTGCCAAGTATACTATTTTGTTATAAATCATTTTGCTTGATTTTGATAGCGTACCGTGCAATTGCATGATTGTGTCTTGATTTTCTTGATTTTAGGCAATACAAATGGAATATTGAATAAGATCGCTTCCACACTCATACACTCTGATGATAAAGATAAATCGAATATATATCCATATTGGGTTAGTTTGTTCTTTAGTTATCTTGTTTTTGAGTTATTTATTTCTTATTGTATATGCCAGTGTGATAAATCCTATCGGGCCACTCAGGGACGGGCGCTTCAATCCCTTTACCACTGTCTAGGCAGCGAGATTGGGATTGGGGTAAGAACAGTTCTGTGACAGTTGGTATCAGAGCTTACACACTCCCATATACTTTAAGTAAATAATTTCTCAAGTCTCTTACACCCAAGAAACCCTAAAGTCCATAATGGTGAAAATTGAGGTGTCTAGGTTCGGGGTCCTGACATAATTTCTCCTATCCATCTTCACGGTGGCTAAGATCCCCCGCTCTACCTGGCCTTAATTGATCCAGAACTAGACCGAAAGGTTCTCTTGTGAAACCCTAGAGAGTTTTCTAGCATCTTATCTCTTCTTTAAGGACTATCCTAAGCCACCCATGTAGATGAAGATTAGGTATTCTTATCATCACCTCATGTGGTCCTTTCTTTTGACCTTTTTGCCACATGATGTCTCAATTATGGGTAGCTTATGCATGGGAATAATGAATATCGCTAAATCTTGAAATTTGATGCCATGATCTGACCTTAATTTGAAAACTCGATTTTTGATCAATTCAATCAAATACTCATGCTTGACACTTCAGTAAAACTTGATTTAATCAAAACTAGACTAGATGCTTTCTATGTTTGAGGTAAATGATACGGATTATGATTTGGGGAAATAAGGGTGACTTAAACTTTATACCTCATTGTTAATGAGGTCTCCATTTGATTAATGACCATGTTTCCCTATTATTTATTTAATCTCAAATATAGTTAAGCAACCTTATATCTTTTTAATACACATCTTGACCATGCTATCAAATGACTAAGTCTAAGACTCATAAAATCATGATATAAGACTATGATGCAAAAAGCATTTTTCCTATTGACTATTGATGCCTTTTGCAATCTCAATTTTGATATGATGATTATGGGACTAGATTTTGCACTATTATGCTCTAATTCCTCGAATGTCAAATTAAAATCCTCGATTTTCAAATTTTGTCACTACCTTGATATTGAAAGAAAGAATTGCAAATCTTGACATTATTGACCTATTATTAAATTTTGATCTTATGATCTTGATATATATGATTTAATCATGGATACTCTCCCTATTTGAATAAACTCAATTGATAATGACTAATGTTAGTAATGTGCCAGATTAGGTGGTAGTTGACTCATGACTCCCCTAACCTAGGTCACATCCCCATTATGACTTTTTCTATGTTTTCATCCTATTGATTATTTAGAGTTTGGAAAGGTATTCCCTTCCACCCTATTTTGATTGGTTGACCTAATCCTAATAGGTTAAACCCGTGGTTGATACTCGATCCTGAATATCGATTTGATAATGATCTTGATATATGACAATGTTGACTATAGCTTGTGGTTTATTTCCTAGATAGACCTAGGTCTAGATCATTCATCAACCTTGGAAACATGATAATGAAATTATGATATGTTGCTCGAATATTGGTTGAATAATGTTGCTCTAAATTGGATATAGATGAATGATACCCCCTAAGGTCTAAATAGGAATCTAAACCCTAGCTTCAAAATTTTGGACCTATCACTTTTGATGTTTAAAATCTCGATTCTTGATATGGATTAATGGACTTGTAATTCATGACTATCAATCTCAATAATAAAATAAATCCTATGATCACACTATTTGGACCTTGAAATATATGACTAATGACTTTCCTAAATCCCAAAAATTGAAATTTTGAAATGATGACTATTTTGACTTCTTGATTTATGAATTAGGGTTTAGCTCTCATTAAGACTAGGGTGGGAACTTCCCATTGATTTTGAGCTTGAAATGATAATATTGAAAGTATGATGTTGTCTTGAAATGTTGAAATGTGAAATCTCAAGTCATGGATGCATAACCCACCTAGACCAATGGAGAATCTAGGACCCTACGATATTGGGATTGAGAGTCACCTTGTATATTTGAATCAAATACTCTATTTGTTTGACCTAAAATATGAACTCTCCAAATTTGTGATCAATAGGATGCTTTTCATATTTGTGACTCATATAATGACTTTGGACAAATATATGTGCTGATCTTGACACTCAATTAATTGATGATGAAATGGTGTTAGTACCAAGTTGATTATGATATGGAACATGGAATCCCAACTATGATTATTGGATTACTTGAAAATTGAGGACATGATTTTGATTTTATACTTGAGGATATCCCAATATTTGATGAAATCACTTAGGTCGAATAATCCTGATTTTTGAGGATGTTTTTGAATTTTGGGGACAAAATTCCTTTTTAAGGAGGGAAGGATGTGACAAAGTGGATTTCAGCAAAATAATGAGATAATTACTCAGTTTCCCTCATTATACCTAATAATGGTCCCAAATTATTTTTCTTGTCTTCATAATCATATTTGAGACTCAAATCCAAGATATGGTGACCAATGTAGTTTTTATACACATTATAACACTTCAAATTGGATTCATTCATCACTTTGTCCAAAGAATCTAATTGGTAAATCAAACTTTGTCTTTTGATTCTCAAACATTTTCTAGATATTTTACACATTATTTTGAAGCTTTGGTCCAAATTTGAGGTCAATTGGACATTCCTACATTTTACTATGAATTCTTGAAGTTTATGTATTAAAAACCCCTTTTTCCCCTTTTATTTGTGCCTTTTTCTTAGCTTTGCCATGTTAGAAATCCATACAAGGGATCTGGGGTGATTGTTGGCCCTTGGATCTACCTCTTGCAGATCCCAGCCAGATCCAGTTGCCGCGAGGTCATCATCAACCTCCCGCAATCAGCGGGGAGGTGTCTTTATGGCCGAGGCTTGCAATCTCGCACCCTTGACCTCGATTCAAAATTATGAGCGAATAGAAATGACTGTCTCACCATTTTGAACTTGAAGATCCCTAGTTTGACCACCATTCATTCTCTGTCTAGCCATTAAAATGAGCTCTTTGCTCTCCCGTCTCACTCCGGCGGCCATGGTCATTTTCAAATCTCGATTCATCCCTAAATCTACCCCCCCCCATGATGCTATAAAAGGACCCCCAAGGTCCGCAACAATTGCATCTTCCTCAGATCCCATCCTCGCCTGCAATCTCATCCTAAAGTGCTCAATTTTTGCTCTCTGACAACCTGCTGCTGGTGCATCACCTCCGACCAGCCCATTTGGGCGTTTCATCTCCGCACATCCTAGCCTCAACCCGCCACCATCATATGACTCGCGATGTCACGACGAAACTGGGTGGCACCTTTGCTTCCCTTCATCACCCCTCCTACTCCATCCTCTGCTAGCACCAGCGAGACAATCCACCGTGGACCTATGCTACTCGTGCGACTACTGGAGCAGGAGAGAATGGTCCCAATCTGCCGGTTCAAGTGGTTTCCCTGGTCCAACAAACCAAGCGTATGAACCAATCAAATAAGAAGCAAACTAGCTGAACCAACATTGAACCGAATCTTGAACCAAGAGAGTCGCCTAGCCTATGAATCAATCTGGGCCACCCATCGTGCATCTGAGGGGCGTCCTTTTTCCATATTTAAAGGTATTTGTGCTCCCTCTCTGCTCAAAAATCAAATAATTGGACGAATCTTGCAAAAATCGTATCTCATACATCCCAGCTCCACAAATTACGAATAAATAGTCAATATTAATCAGAAAAATCCAATGGATCGTTTAAAAATACTTTTGAAGTCCATTTCTTGATATTTGTCACTGATATCACTAGATCTTTTTCCTTTGCCAATTTAATTTGTCTAATGTTTCAAAAATGATGTTTAATCTTGGAAACCCTAGATGTGGACTCTGATGAGTATCTTGTAACCTAGATATAATATATTTTGAATCATCTAATCTTGAAAATGAATCATTAGTGATCTAGATCTTTTTACTGGATTCAATCTTGGTTATAATCTTTATAATGAGTAATCTTGATCCTAATCTTGCAAAACACTTGATGTAGTTTTGACCCATCAATCTGATCTTGATTCCCAATTACCATGATGATAATCTAGAAATTGATGATGCCTTGAATAATGATCATAATACTAGGGTTAACACATATGATCCTATAAAACCTAGTTAAGTCATTCACACTCGAAATACTTGATATTTGAAATAATGTTGGACATATTGAGATATTGATGGATTATAAGTGAATGATCCAACCCTAAGGTTGACATAGGAAAAAGTGTAACCCCTAAATTGAATATTGAAATATGATATTCTGAGCATCATGATCTTGACCCTTGATCCAATCTTGTGATTTAGGATCTGACTCGAAGGTCTAACTATTTCTTGTCGATCTATACTCAAAATCCTCAGTGAAAGGTACGCTATTTATATAAATCCTCCTTGATTGTATTGAAGATACTTTTATGTATCTCTTGACCGTATGCTTGGATATTTACTTGGATGAACTACTGTTCCCTATGATTAGTCTTCTATTTTTCTATAAAATATTTTGAAAAACATGAAAACATAAATTGCATGCCCATTATGACTGCTCGTATATTGATAATGATGATGATATTGATAATGTTGATAATATTGATATTGAGTGAAACAACCCCCTCTTTTGGAGGTGAGACTTGTACATTGGCCTCCTATGTTCCTATGGTGAGAAGGAGCCTAGTGACCTTCCCCATCGCGTTGGGGTAATCGAGTCACACAAATTATATAAGCATGCTTCTCGAATTACATCATAATGGGAACTCATAATAAAATTCGAATTGCTTGAAAAACTTGTCGAATAAATGTTGGTTTTGCAAATTTCTTGTTATTCTTTTGAATATAAGTCTTGCCAAGTATACTATTTTGTTATAAATTGTTTTGCTTGATTTTGATAGCATACCGTGCAATTGCATGATTGTGTCTTGATTTTCTTGATTTTAGGCAATACAAATGGAATATTGAATAAGATCGCTTCCGCACTCATACACTCTGATGACAAAGATAAATCGAATATATCTCCATATTGGGTTAGTTTTTTCTTTAATTATCTAGTTTTTGAGTTATTTATTTCTTATTGTATATGCCAGTGTGATAAATCCTATCGGGCCACTCAGGGACGGGCGCTTCAATCCCTTTACCACTGTCTAGGCAGTGAGATTGGGATTGGGGTAAGAACAGTTCCGTGACAGATGCTTGGTTAAATTTATTATGGACTATATTGTTTGGATGAATATTAGCATGTTATCTGTGTAAATACATGTATTTTTCATTAATCTTTACAATATCATGATATTCTATGTTTGGTTGAGTTAAATTGGCCAACAACATCACATATGAGTGTTTTCATACTTTGTTTTTTAGAAGCAAACAATTGGGCTTGTTTTTTAGAAGCAAATAATTGGGTAGTAAGATAAGTTAATAACTGATGAAGAATTGTTTGGATGATGATTTTTGTTGGCTATAAATGGCCCAAAATTAAATATAATGATTTTTAGCATGTTTTTCCTTTGAACCAATTGAATTGAAATCAGGCTCCAAAATCTCAACTAACGACTGGTGTGGAGTTTACCTAAAATTATCGTTGCCAAGATTTACACCTATTCTCTAAAAAATCCACCCAACCTTTAAACCCTAAAGTCAACCACACCCTATCTTTCGTGACATTGCCTATTTTCCTCTATTTTGTGGTGAATTATAGGCTTTTTTTATTATTTGAATCCTCCTCTTTATTTTTAACTTTCTACACATCTCTCACATTCTATCTCTCCTTGCACCTCTCTACTATGGTGAGAGGCAACAAGAGGAAGGAGAGACATCTTAATGTAGCCGGTGATGCCTCATAGTCAAGATCATCTTCTTTTATACTTCTATGCATCTACTTTGTATCTTTTGAGGTACAAATCGCTATAACCTCAAAGTTATTTGTAAATTAAATATTTCCATGATTTTTATGCCATAATGCATGAAATGGATGAGTCTTCCTATTGAAAAAAGAATGGATAAGTCTTTCTTTCTTACCTCATCCCACAAACATACATGTGGTAAGGTACCAAATATTATTTCTCTGGCATTCTGAATGCTTCCTTTCTTACTAAGGCACTTGATTTGTTTTTAAAATGCCAACCTCCACTATAAGAAGAAAAAAATTGAGATTGCTAAGAAAATCACAACTTTTATCAATTGATGCTAGTAACTCCCACAATTTTTGCAAAAAACTAAGAAGCTCAAACTAAACATCTCAATGTTTGCACTATTTGAGCCAACAACCAAAGTGTGGCACAATTACCAAAAACATGCTTTATATTTTAGTTAGATGTATGTAGTTTAACGTGTACAATATGCTCCATGTTGCTTACATGCAATTATAACTCCATTTTAGTGTGATCATTACTTTTTAGAAAAGAGCAAAGCTAGAGTAATTAGGATAACTAGAGTCAGGATAGCAACTCATCCAACTCAGCTACCCATCATGATATCTAATACTTACAACATTGATGGTCTGCTCCAAATGTGATGGCTATCATGTTCACTCAGGGGTTGTGTACCTCTATCTTCCATGACCCATAGTTGGTTACTTTTTATGCCTTATTGTCACCACTTCCTCACATTCCCCCAAGCCGACTATGGAAAATTTACAACTCGAAAACTTTGTGTGTGATCAATTATATATGACTATCATGTTTGAGACAGAATGATAATTGCAGAAGATTTGTTCTTTAAATTTTCATGTTGTTGTGAACTAATTTTAGTTCTACCTGTGACCGACATTGCAAACATATTTCAAAAAATATCACTTGTCAATCTAGTGAAAATGTGTGGTGAACAGATCAATGTCTTTGGATGAATGATAACATGTGAGTGTTGGTGGATTTCCCTTTCATTTCCTCCCACTTTTTAATGAAGTAGGAAAAAGTAAAAAGTAGAAAATTAAGAAGACGGAAGTCAAGAGAAAAGCAAGGACACTATAAAATAAAAAATAAGATAGGAAGGGAGAGAAATGATAATTAATATCCAAGAAGTAGTATTTCCATTAAGATAGAGAAAAACATAGGGCATAAATAACCATACCTAACTTTAATCATAATAATAAAAACATGATAACTTATACATATGCAATAAAAAAATATACAAAAATAATTTCATAAATGTGCACATATGATATTAAAATATACATTTTTGTATAAAATTATGAAAAAAAATACATGCAAATAAATTGTACAATATTTGAGGAAAATATTACATATATAATATATGAAATAAAAAAATATAATACACAAAACACACAATATATAACAGTTAGGACAGTCTAATTAAAATATGATAAAAAAATATGATATGTAAATATTATAAAATACACTATTTTATCGTAATTAATAATAATGATGCATATAAACAATAGTGTATGAAATTAACATGCAATGCTTCAAATAAAGAATTTAATACCCAAAGTATTGAATGAACACATGTCACATAATAGTGTAAGGACTTGAAAAATTAGAAAACACAATATAAGAAACTAATTATATAATAAATGAACATACCTATAAGAAAACTATGTATATACATATGATAAATCAACATGTTATCATGAACACTCAACATACCTATAAGAAAAAATGTATATACATAGGATAAATAAACATGTTATCTTGAACACTCCTTCCTTTTTCTCACTTGCTTCTTTTATTTAAACACTTATTGATTACAAGTTGGGAGATAACATTCTTTTTTTTTATTCAACAATTTCTCTTTTTGGATGGAGATATCTCGAATATTATAGATCCTTTTTACTTCCTTCCACTCTCTTTTTCTTGTCTCATCTATTTTCATTACTTTTCTCACTCTCTTTTCATTATTTATTCTTCCAAACAATGAGACTTTTGAAATAGTAGGATATATTCAAAATCCCAAGTGAACAACTCTTTAATGGGGTCGTGTCTCAAATGTGGACGTGATTGATAGAGATTATGACCGTAACTTGGATTTGAGGGTTTATATCCTAGTTTATGGTTTTGTGTCATGTGTACCTAGGACAGACTAGCCTGATTAGTAGTTGGGCTGATATGCCACTATGAATATTACTTATAGAGACATTGGGGAAGAGATCTTTAGGATTGCCACCATCCAAGACCTTATATGGGGCTAATTTTGACTTTGTAATGCCTACCCTAGTAGTTTGAGTGATACATCTCAAACTAGTTAGGGGTTAATAAAATATGTAATTCATCCCCGTCACATAACTGTTAATGTTACTTGGAAAATCACATTGGTGGAAGATCCTTGTTGTGTTTCCTTTTGATATATAGATAGTTTATAATGTGGTAAGAGAAATTAACTATAATTGTAACTCTAGTTATTCCCGATCTCTTGTGTAAACTACACGATCTGTCAAATCTGCTATAATATCTGCATTTACTGCTTAAAGTACATAATCTTCCTGTAAACAATGAATCTTATTAGAGTTGATATCACAAAGCTAGGACATGGGTCTCACCTTGTGGGTTTCTACACCCTTTTTTGGTGATCAACAATGTTGTCAGACGCATAGTGGTGTGGATGCACAATTTGAAGATCTTTAGAAGTAGAGAGGTTGTTTGGATGTGTAGAGGTCTAGAGTCATCCATGTACTCTTAGGTTGGCCTGTGGGATTTGTACATCATGCATATCGACTTGAGTTTTTTTGTTGTAAGACTTAGTTTATGTATAATGTAAATCTTATAATTATGTGGAAGACATCTTATGTAAACATGTTAAGGATGAGGCCATGGAACTCATGTGTGGATACTTGCTATAAGTACATCTGATGTTGGACCTTTTGTGTAAATTTTTCTTCAAAAGTGTTCAAAATTTATTCGCTTTTAATTTTGTACCTTTTTAGTAATATGATTAATTATCAATTCATCAGCATTTTGTCTTTTAGTAAACTCATTTAGGATGAAGGGTTGCACAATATATCTTTCTTTCAAATATCATTGAAAAATTATTATTGTTGTGTTGATGTATCCTCAAAATATTTTATTTCTTCCTTTAGACTCTTTCAATGCTATGCAAAACACACAAGCATGCTTCTCTAGTCTCCCTTTCTTTGACTTTGTATTTACTGGATCTAAGTTAGGTTCAACACTATGTCCTTGATACTCACAAAAATTCTTTCTTTGAACACAACCATGTGCTTCTTTTTCATGAGATTTTGATAATTCCTACTATCTCTCTTTAGTGCAAGCACCCACATCCCTATCTCTATGTGTCAGTACCAAAAACCATGAAATAGTGTTCTTTAAGAACAAAATCCATAAACTAGGGGCTTACAGGTGGATGAAAATTGTACAACTACATTAACAATGTGAACAAAGAATGGTAAGAAAAAAATATCCTAAAAAAATACTTGGATTTAGCACATGCATTGTAAGCCTTAAGATAAATATTACACATGTTTGAAAAGTATGAAAAGAAAAATGTGTGATAGGAACAATATAGATGGGTATAAAACATATAGTCTACACATTTTCAAAGAACTCACACTTGAAAAGATAATGGTGTTGTGATAAAAACTAGCCATGTGAATGTTATATCAAATGTCATTTATCACATCATTGTGCTACATCCTGAGGAAGTGAAACTAAAAGATCACTATTGTATTGAGGTTCACATAAAACTCAGGAGGGTCATTGTAAAAACTTATTCCTCATTCATGGATGTCCTTTTTCCATAGTTGCACCCATAATCTCCTTGACATGTAGAGTTAGTAAAACCATAAACACTCACCTGATTTTATTTTTCCCAAGGTGTAGATTATTCTCCATCTAGCTCCACCAAATTGATATGTACTACATTAGGAAATATGTATGTGACATTGATCAATAGAAGAACCTATGTATTATCGGTAGCAAAAATACAAATTCAATAGATGTATCTCTAGAATCCTCTTTTGATGTCCATAATTATGTTGTCATACGATGATACAAGCAAAGAAAATCTTCAAGTTGTAGATCCATGATGGCCAGTCAGGGAGGTTATAAGAAAGTGGTGTTAGTAAAGCATGAAAATTCAAACTAGGAGAAGAGGGTGAGGCACAAAGTCATGCCTAACAAGTCTGATTTGAGATGTAATACCCATGTTCTAGGACCAGATAGTACCCATGTAGTTATTTATCGATAAGGAAATTCTAGATGAAGAAGAAACATCAAACAATGCTCATTTTTTAGTTCTTATTGACAAGAATGACGTAGCCATGGGAATGAATACACAAACATCAAATCCTAGGTGGGGATAAAGAGCACGTTGGGTCTCTCATGCTTACATAGACTATATTCTCTTATGTAGAAGTGCCCTAGCTTTTACCTCATGTAGAAGAGGTGAATGGGATAGGAGGCATGCCACCTTTGCCGAGTTGACAATTTTATGCCACAGACTTCATACAAGATGAAAGAATAAGAAATCCACAAGGTTCCACAGATGCTTCAATATGCTATCTATGACAAGGTATGAAATCCCATACCAAAGTTTTAAGCCATGCAATAACTTATCTAGTGTTTTGTTAGCATGATTATGTGATTATTCTGGAAAAAATATGGTAAATGAAACAATTGACAACTGTGTAGTTATTATATTTTTTTATGGTGAGGTCATTGGAACAATTATGTTTTTCTCCTGATATTGTAAGGAACATTTTCTAAGATGACATCCATACTCTACTTATCCTAATCATACTTTAGTATAGAGTTCTAATTGCAAAACATCGACACAAGAGATACTGTTAAAATCAGGTGAGATTGAGATATTTATTGGAAAGGGATATCTTAAAGGTGCCACTACGTCTACAACAGGCTATATAGATGGCAAACAACAAACACAAAGAGATGTGGAAGCAATTCTCTATCTGTAAAAAGGTCCCTCAAGAAAAGGTTGGAACAGGGGATTGCGCCTTCATAGTTCTCATAATGATGGAAGTAATCAATAAGGGAGTCCCACTGGAAGACCTCTGCATAGAAGATCTACATGGGTTACATGGTGTCTATGCAATGGAGGTTATCTGTGATAACTGCTTCTTCAACAACCTGAAGATGCCTTCAGATGTAGTACCACGATGGCTTCACCAAGAAATACCTCTACTTGAAAAGAAAACATGGAGGGAAAAACTTAAAACCCTGTGGATCGATCTAGAAGAGCATGTTAGAGCATATTCTTGAAAGGAAGGTTGGGCAGCCAACACTCCTGAAAAAGTAGAGAGACAACCTGAGAGCAAGCCAGAACACTCTCCCATGGCAGAAGACGACAAAGAGAAACCTCTAGCTTACGAGCCCAAAGAAGGGGAGATAGAGGAAGAGGATATGCCAGAGATAAAACTAGATGGGACGGCAAGAGAAATAGTGCCAACCTTCAAGGATTTTGATAGGAGGAGCTGTGAAAGCTTGTCACTAGAATCCATGCAGCTGATAATGAAATGCTTGAAGGAAGGTGACACCATGGCAGAGGCAATCTTTGAAAGGGATGGCATTTGTGTGATAAAGGACAACCTCAGAGATACTTTGAAAATAGGAGGGCACCTTTTAGTTAATACTATGTCAGTCTACCAATTACTGCTGAATGACAACATGTTGAACGTACATATGGCCTACTTACTTTTAGTAGATGACATCCTAAAGGATAAAAGGTCGGGTGAAAAATACCGCCTACTGCAATGCCTGGCGACCTTTCTTTCAGATTACATATTCTTGCCCATTCTACATGATAGTCATTGGCCTTTTCTAGTAGTCAGCATCATAGCTAGGACTGGAGTCCTCTACAATAGGTCAGAAGCGTCCTTTACACTCAACAAAAGAATGAACATGACTATTGTAAAAATACCCATAGAAGAGAAGGCAGTCACATGCACCGAGGTGGTTGTAGAAATGCTCAAACACCATGGAAAAGGGTACAAGCATAGAGAAGGCAAGGACTTCAAGAAGACGTAGTTCTGCCATAGAAGCCCTTAGAAAGTACCTCTATCTAATGACTGTTGCTTCTATTGTCTTGCCTAGATGATCGTCCTGGTAATAATGAACATGAAGGTGGAGGGCATGCAACATGAACAATACTACCTACTACGCGGGGTATATGCCAGCATGCTCCTCGAGTCAAAGTGGGCTACCACAAACAACCAACAATAATAAAGAAATCCCATTTATACGTACAACTCCAATTTTGACAACCCGAGTCAGGGTCAATGATAAGTTTGTGGGAGGAGTCATAAATGGGCATGAGAGGTACAATTCTATCACCCAAATTTTCAAAAATTTACTTGTACATATTCTTGTTTCCTCCACAATCAAGTATGAGAAACAAAATTTGCAAAAACATAGTTTCAAAAATTTTGCTATGAGTTGTAGTTTTGTTTAGCCACTTCTTAAACTTGTTAGTCCCACTTCTTATCCCTCTTCTTCAAAGGAATAAGTCTCCGCCGCATCACCCACTCCAGATCTAGATTTGAAGAAGTATAGTGGTGTATCACCATCTTCTCTCTCTATCTAGATCTATCATCTTCATCACATTGTACTCTCCCTCTCTCTAGTTATTGATGTATCTACCATTTTGTGACATCATTATGCTTCCTATCAACATGTGTGGCTAAACATCTAACTTGGGTTGGGAGTAGCCACTAAGGCTCTACCAACATGTATGTTCTTTCTCCCCTTTGAATATATATATGCTCTTATCAAGATTATCTCCATACGCTTGTTCTTAATGCTTCACTTGTATGCTTAGCTACCATCTTGTGATGTTTCATTGTTGGTACCTTGAAAGAGTCTTACCATCCTTATCTAGTGTTATGGAGTAGTATGAATGCATGAAAGTGTTGGAATGCTAAAGCTAATGACTGTATGGTTTGTTTGGTGGTTATTGGGTCATTATCTCAAGAGAGAGACTACCTTAGAGCCTAGATCTATCCTTATTTTGAGAGAGGAGGGAATAGATATTTTAATGACTGTGTGTAATCTTGATAGGAGTATATGAAGGGGTGTGAGTTTTGCATCTTGGTGACAGATCTTAGTAGGTGAAACCCGATTCAAGTTTCCCTCCATATCTTTGTTTCTTATCGCTTGTTAACATTTTTCTCCGTCTTGATTTTCTTTCTTTTACCTTTCTTTGTTTTGGCTAGAGAATCATCGTTCCTTTGGGAATACCCTTTTTAACCCACTTGTTCATTTGGAGTGTAAGAGTGTGAGACTTTGTGTACTTAACACTTGTCGACCTTGTTCCTATGGTTCAACCTCGAATACTACATCGGACCCCGTATAATAGTTGTGGGGGCTTGAGTGTCAGGTTATAATCTTAAAATTCAAACTACTCTGGATCTGCTCCATTTTGTACGTGCAATTTAGTCCGATCACATATAGAGTCCAACTATAAAATAGCCTAACCTACCTTGGCATATAAGCACAATGCTAGTGAAACTAAGCTACGACCACAGCCACACTCCTACCAATGTATGACCACATAAATCCTCAAAAGATATCATATATGTACTATGTATCACATTATTAAGATACAGACTCAGTTGTTCTCCTGCTAGGATATGACCACAGCCAATATTGTGAAATGCATATACTCATTAGTATGGCTCTGAGATTCCACTAAGGGAGAACATGTTTCACCATCTAGCAAGTAGTGACACTAAAGATGGATCTATAGCACAAGGAAACAAATGATTAAGGTTCCACTGGATTAGTTATGCCAATTAAGTGCCTTTTGTCATGAATAAAGTTACAACATACAAACCATAAACAAACTCTACAAAGATGGGGCATAGTACAACTTCAGAAGATATAAAATGGACAAGGTGTGAATTTGTCACATCATCATCACATGATACTACTGCCTCATAAGGCCATCATATTCACATTTTCATGGGATACTGATCCCTTATCACATCACTAGAGAATAACACGTCATACTAGGCATAAAGCCTATGCCAGGTCATAAGACCCAATCACATAATCGCTGCATGTACATCATCACATTGCGCCTCAACACTGTGCATAATCACCATCCAATGGATTTTTGAGGGGGGAAACATGTTTAGGCAAGTCAACCATGTTTTTCTTGCTCTTATTCCCAAGAAGGACATTGTTTCGTCCCCTGCTGACTTCAGGCCTATCTCGTGCTGCTCGATGCTCTATAAAATTATCGCTAAAGTCATATCAAGGAGACTAGCTACTCTTCTGCCAAAGATTATCTCTCCCTACCAAGGTGCTTTTGTCAAAGGTATGAGTATTGAGGATTGTTCCCTTCTTGTGGCTGAAGTCACTCTTAGATTCAATCGGAAATCCAGCCCTCCTGCTGCTTGCATCAAGTTGGATATTACTAAGGCTTTCGACTATGTTCGTTGGTCTTACCTTTGGGATTGTCTCTACGGCCTCGGGTTCAATGAAAAGTTCATCTCCATTCTTAAGCAATGTGTGGAAACTCCATCCTTTTCTCTCTTGCTAAATGGTTCTTCAGTTGGCTTCTTCAAAAGCTCCAACGGTCTTAGACAAGGTGATCCCTTATCCCCTCTACTTTTCGCTATTGCTATGGAAGGTCTCGGTAGATGTCTTGAGGAGGCGTATGATAATTGACTCATCAGGAGCTATTCCATCAATGGGACCAAATCTCTTAGCCATCTTCTGTTTGCGGATGATGTTCTTATCTTTTCCGAGGGACGTCTACGCAACCTTGTCAAACTCAAGAAGATTTTGCTTGATTTTGGTTCTGTTTCTGGCATGAAATGCAATCCGAATAAAACACATATATTCTTATCCTCTTCTTGTCGTAACAAGGACGCCTTGATTGGCTTCTTGGGTATTCAGCATGGTACGTGGCCCACAAAGTATCTTGGTTTTCCTATGGCTGGAGGCAACCTCAGGAGGTGCCATTTCCATGAATTCTTAGATAAGCTCAGAGATATGATACAGAGATGGCCTGGTTCTAAAATATCTATGGCTAGTCGCCTTGTGCTTGTTAAGCACTATGCCATGGGTCTGATAAGCTATTGGATGTGTATGGGTGACATCCCTCCTGTTGTCTTACGAAGAATGGAGCTGTTACTTTCTGACTTCCTTTGGGGTAGCTCTGTACACCCCTCTAGTTGGTCACGTTTATCTTACCCGCTTGGCGAAGGTGGCTTGGGGCTTAAGAGACTTGATGAACTTGTGGATTACCATTCGTTATGTCGCATCAAGAAGTTCAACCAAGCTCAATGTTTATGGAGCTCATGGGTTTCTTGTAGGTATGGTGATACCTTGTCTATTGCTTCCAGGAATGGCTCTACTTGTCACAAATGTATGGTTGCTCTATGGCCTTCCTTCTCATCTTGGGAAGGCAAGGATCTTTGGGAGAACGCAAGAAAAAAGCATCCATCTGATAAGGCTTATGGAAATTTTTGGCTCTCCGATCACTATCCTAGATGGAGTCTTACCACCTTTAGAGCACTCACTAATGTACTACCTACTATGGAAAAGATTAGTTCCTGGTCAGGGGCTCGCGTTCCTCCATGCTTACTATGTGGCCAACACAATGACACCATCACTCATCTCTTTGGGGGCTGCAAATACTGGAAATATATTTGGGGACGTGCTCAACTTAAACTCAACATCAGAGCCTCATATTCTCTTTATGAATGCCTCATGGATCTTGGTAAAAGGTCAAAGCAATCCAGAATCATTGATCTTTGGGCCATCACTGGTGTTGTTCACTTGATTTGGGAGGAGCGTAATAAAAGGCTACATAATGGTGGCGCTTTTGACTTTGTCGCCATCTTCAGCCGTCTTGCACTTGAGATCAAGAGAATGTACTTTACTTTTAAATCTTGTCTTGATTTTCCTCCTATTATAATTAGGAATTGGGATCTGCTGTAACCAATTCCTAGATGTGTGTAGTCACATGTATGGGTGTGGCTTGTAACTTTGTCCCCTTTTAGGGGGTTTTTGGAATATACTTACCCAATTTTCCAAAAAAAAAAGAATTCACCATAGAATTCACATAGCTATGATATTCATAACACCCAGAAGGTTAGGGGTTCATAAAGAGGATAGAGAAAACATTTTTGTAATGATAATAACCCCAAGTATGATAGCCAACACATCACATGCCCAAAATTAGGGTTATGGTTTCACACATAGACAATTGGGGTTTATAGTTATATTCGACCACAAAACTTAGGTACACCACCTACCACTTTCTTGGATCATATCAGGGTTGGGAAACATGATTAGGTTTAACCAAACAATCATCCGAACAACACTATACATGAATCATTACTTGTTTACTCATGCACATGTATGTACCTCGTTCATCCATCAATATGTTTCACATCCTCTCATGAAATAGGTGTCTCAACCACCCTTAAGAAAAGTGTCTCGACCACCTTCATGCAAGGTGTCTCAACCGCAATAAGACTAGGTGTCTCGACCACCACATGAATCAGGCGACCACCCTAAGAACACATGTCTCGACCTCAAACCAAAGCTTGTCTCGACCACCAAACAAAAACATGTCTCGACCACCTCCAAGAGAAGCATCTTGACAAAAACAGTAGAAAGGGTCATGAACAACACAAGGACATTCATTTCAATTGAAACTAAAGCCACATCTCAACCAAAACAAAAGCAATGTCTTGATCATCACCACAAAGTGTCTCGAACCAAGCAAAAACATGGTGTAGTGACCACCAAGGTTAAAATACCACCAAGGAAAGAGACTCATCACAAAAATAGAGATTAACCAAGGTCAAAATAGAAGCATTCCATGGCCTAAATAGAAGACAGCATCAAGTAAAATCACCATCATTAAGGTGAAAAAACTCATGCAAAACGGTCACTAAAAACCCTAGAACATATACTTATGAAAACCACCATGAAAAACCTTATGTAGGCGAGACAAGCTCATGTTTAAAACATCCAAATAGAACCTATAACTCCATGTTACACTAAGGTACACAAATCTTAAGCATGTGATCAAAACCAAGATCAAAAGATAGGATAAGGTCACACATTCCACCATCTTCTCAAAATCGGGTACCATAAAATAGGGTTTCAGATTCTAATCAAGCCAAGCATGATAAACATAATTATTCAAGTTCAAGAGCATGGTATCATCTACTAGCATGTTAAGGGTACGTTTTGGAGAGATAAAATGCAACATTCATGTAAATAAAAGTGCAATAATAGAGAGGGTAGAGTGTTATATAACCTGCCTTAGGATGAGGACCAAGCTCCAAGATGTCGATCTCCAAGAGAGAAGAAGAACTCGACCAAAGAGCAATTGTCAGCCACAAGGTTACCTCACAAGGATAAAACACCAAGGTCATGATATAACTTAAGGAAAGAGGGCAAAAAACCTAGGCCAAACCAAAAGAAGAAGGGAGAAAGAGAAGAAAACTTCCTCACACGGGTTCCACCTTGTCAAAAACATGGTCTATAACCCTTAGGATGAGGAGTTTCTCTCCAAAATGACCATCATGGATGATATATGGTCTAAGGCCAAGAAAGGGGAAGAAGATGGGGTAGGAGATCCAAGGAAAATGTGATCAACAAGGTAGGATCACTCACCAAGAAGAGAAACCATCAAGAATCACCACAAGGAAGGTGATTGAGCTCATGAACTCCACGTGCAAGGTTGCTCACCACCAAAGCTCCAAGGTCAGTCCTTCTTTGCTCCTCCAAGCTCCAAGGTTGGCCAAAAGCAATAGGGAGAAGAAGGAGGTCTGAAAGGGATGTTAGTAAGAAGGATAAAGGGGTTATATACCCAAGGAGGAGAGAATTAAGGCATGGGTGAGGTGTTGACTCAAGAGACCACCAAAGAGACACTTGTCCACCAAAGAAACTTACATGCAACCACTATATGCATGTGTGCACGAGATGGTGATACAACTTATGTTGGGTATAAACCACTTAGGTCCCCAACATATTGGTTTCGGTCACAACACATCAAGAGGTCGAGACAAACATCAAAGCACCTTGTCTAGGTCGAGACAAAAGGTCACCACACACTCAAGGTAGAGACACACCAAAAAAGGGAAAACCATCTCGACCAAACAACTCCAAGATCATCCTTGTTACAACTCGTTCCTAGCTTTGATGGTAATCCTAGAGATTTAAGATAATCTTAATGTTTGTCATGTTTTTGCTAGTAATATTCTATGTTGTGCTTTATATTAACCTTAGTGACCTTAAATACTTGTTTGGGCAACTCATAATCATGACTTAAGCATACTATAAAGATTTGAGTTGGGGTTAACATAGCATTGACCCATACATGTGTGCAAGAAGAGAGTTAATGACATTGGAGGAAATAATTAATAAACGATTTTTCGTTTGATGATATTATCAAAATAATATGGTAGGATTGTAGAGATTTCAATTACGAATACAAAAAAAAAATAATGAACCACATCAGAGTTAAAATGAGTGAGTTATGCCATTTTTAGTAAGACATTGTGTCGACCACAGTTTCCACCGCAGTCACAGTATCGACGTAGCATCGGTCGCGGTGTCGACGCAACGTCGTTCATGGTTTTCAGTATATGCTTACTAAAAATAGCATAACTCATTCATTTTAACTCCGATTTGGTTCATTATTTTTTTATTGGATTTGTAATTGAATTCTCTACAATTATACAATATTATTTTTCTAATATCATAAAATGAAAAATCATTTATTAATTATTTCCTCCAATGTCATTAACTCTCTTCTTGCACACATGTATGGGTCAATGCTATGTTAACCCCAACTCGAATCTTTATAGTATGCTAAAGTCATGATTATGAGTTGCCCAAATAAGTATTTAAGGTCACTAAGGTTAATCTAAAGTGCAACACAAAATATTACTAGCAAAAACATGACAAGCATAAAGATTATCTTAAATCTCTAGGATTACCAGCAAAGTTAGGAACAGGTTGCAACAATCCTGGTCAAGACAAAACTAATCCAAGGTAGGTGTATCAGTTGAGACATACCCAAGACACCCATCAAGGTCGAGACAAGGGTCACTACACTCAACCAAGCTTCACATGGTCGACACAAAACCAACCCTAGAGACCCTAATCATCTCCAGAGATGTCACCAGTCACCCATATTATACTACAAAAGACTACATAAATCTAAGTTAACTGAAATATAAAGTAGTTTTTCTTTGTAATCCATGGCAAAATAGACATTGGCACGACACCATACTGACATGTCTAATTACTAGAGTGAACTGTGCGGCGGAGGCCCTGCAAAACAGAGAACCGTAGCGGAAACACAATCGGGCCTCGAGAGAGAAACAAAGAAGGAACAGAGACAGCCTGAACCAGGTCCAGCAGTAGTGAGCTGATCAAATTCCAATCAGACCACCCGGCTCAGTGCAAGCCAGAACCTGAGATATGCACCAACCCTTAGAACGCGTGGTGACACAGTATTGGCCCAAAAAGGTAAAAATCCCAAAAATGCTTAGTTCGTATATAATTCATAGAAATTAGTACGTTCATCCAAAAAATACAAACAAGGTATCAAAATGTTAAGAAAAATGAGTAGAACAATGTGGAACCATAATATCAGGATTTTGATGCTCTAATGTCAATAATATCATGTAATATGCTATATACTTATTTTATGAGAATAAATATCAAATAATGACCAAAAATTATGAAAATGAGTAACTCCTAAATGTGATGTATAATTCATATGAGGTCGGTAATTGTAATGTTTGGTATGAAATCATATAATTTTCTCAATATGGATAATTAGGGATAATAACCTGGGTGGTACGAGCTCGGTAAGAGCTAATGAAGGACCTGGGTTCAAACCTCACTGAAGGCACTTTGTGAATGGCAATTCAGACTGATTAGGTGTGGGAGGGAGGTGACCAGACCACACTCTCTCATGTGTTGACAGTTTACCATGTCGGCTTCTCCCAGGATGGGTTCTCGTAGTCATAAAAAAACCCTAAATAAAATGTAGAAAATACAAATATGCTCAAGAAACCTTGGAAATTACAGAGTAAGTTCATATCAGTATATGGAACCTCAGATTTAATTATGAGATAATGATGATACACAAAATCTATGTTATATGAAGTTGGCCCTTAATACATGGTTTAAAATCCTAATTCAGGTTCATGATGTAACCTAGGGTTAATATGTGCATAAAATACTATGGAAGCTAATGTTCATATGATGAACCCTAATCTGTAACATAATTGGAAAATAAGATTAGAGAGATAAACACATGAAGATGAGACAAATAATGATGCGCATATCCTAATGAACTAAGCTAAACCCTAATGGATATAACTAGGGTTAAGATGATGAGAACCTGATGATAGTATGTGATCTTATCTTAATCAGGGTTGACCAAGGATATAGTTGACATGAGGAGTATATGGTGATTAGGTTTATCTCTTAATCAAGGTACGCCATTACCTCTTACTTAGCTTATTATACAATATGCGTGTGTTATATGTGTAGTAAAATACTTGGCATATGATATTGGATGAAATGATTGTTCTTGCATGATATGTTGCTTGGTTTTCCGTACTTACGGCTATGAACACATGAAACATAATATATCTATTCCATTATATGAAAGCACTATTTCTCTTTGGTAGCATAGTGTTGGAAAGTGATCATTCTCTTTGGTAGCAGATCACATTATACAATGATCTAACTCTTTGGTAGTAGATCATAAGGCCTTACATCTCAAACTCTTTGGTAGCTGAGATGATGCATTATTCCCTTAGGTGGCAAATGCATGGATGATATAATGGAAAATGAGCTTAAAATATGTGTTCTCTTTTGTTAATGAACATCTTGTGCAATTATATGCTTTTTCTTATATTTCCTTATAACTACCAAGTATAAGTTTTATCTTATTGCCAAGATATGATGAGAGGTTTATAAAAGGCACGTAGGCGTACTCAGTACAATATTCGTGAACATTGTGTTGACGTGTACCACATGTAATCTTTTGTTTAGGTTGTGGACATGTGTTCTTAAAGACCAGGATAGTTGAGAGTTGTGTGGCGAGCAGATATACAGGTGGACCTGTTGTCTTAAGATCATGTTGTCTAGTAGTAGTACATGTATATGTAGATGTTTGTTGTTCAATATGTAATCAAATGTTATAACAATTCATTATGTAATTATATGTTGAATGGTGAACATGTGTTGTATGGTTTTAATATTGTTCATGTGCATGTGCTACTGATTGTTTCCCTCTGACCTCCTCTGATTTTCTTCTTCTTAGACTAGTGTGTGGTATTTAATTTGGGATTCTTGCTGAGGTGATGGTTTCAATTTGGACGTCACACGTCAGATTAAGTTTTAGAAAATCTGGCGACGTCACAGGAGATCTTCTCAAGTTTGCATAGCATAATGACCATTGCTCTTTGCAACCTATCTAGATTCTTAGGATCAATGACTTTGTTGCATAGAGTGCAAGAGAAGAAGCAAAGCTTAGTGATTGTAGATCTTACATGCTTAGGAAAGCTAGATCAAATAGGAACAAGCAATATACATTGCATTAGAGTGTCACAATCATGAGATTTAATACCTATCAACTTTAGATCCTTCATTGATACCAATCAATGGATATTGGATGAGTATCCCTGTGGTACCTTAACATTAAGAAAGCACTCACAAAAATTTCTCGCTTCCTATCTACACAAGGTGTAACAAGCAGGAGGTAAATATGTATAGGTGACCCTTCCTAATTTCTACTATTAATTTGTTCCTTATACCCATAGCAAGGTCCATTCCAGATTTGATGCCATCTTTAGTCTTTCCTGGTATATTTAACAAAGTACCAATAATTCTATCAAAAATATATTTTTCAACATGCATGACATTGATCCAATGTCAAACTATCAAAAACTCCAATAAGGAAGATACCAGAATATTGACCTCTTTTTAATTAAAGACTTTTCACCTCTAGGAGTAGTACATTGTCTCTTACCAAAATGATTGACAATGTTGTCTACTCTTGCTTAAACATCCGCCCATGAGATAGGCTTAGGGGCACACTATTACTCAGTTGAGCCATTGAATGCTTTGTGCAACTTTCGGTAAGGAGGCACCTTTGGAAGAAACCTCTGATGCCAAAATATATAGTCTTACCACCATATTTTAGTCAGATTGAATCATTATTTTCCTCACATACATGACATGCTATGGATCATTTCTATTGTATCCAGACAAATTCCTATAAGGTAGAAGTCATTAATAGTGCAAAACAATATAGCGCATAAATCAAACATCTCTTTGCACAAAGCATCATAAAATATCACACCTTCTCCCTAGAGTGTCTTTAGGTCATTAATCAGAGATTCAAGGTAAACATAAATATCTTTGCCAGGTTGTTTGGGACTCGATATCAGTAAGCTTATCATGACATATTTATTCTATATACACAACCACAGAGGAAGATTGTATATAACAATTATAACAGGCCAAGTGCTACATTTGTTGGTTAATGTTCTATATGGATTCATCATGTCAATACAAAGTCCAAGTCTTAAATTAATGGATTCTTTGTTAAATTCAGGCTATAATAAATCAATCTTCTTCCATTGTGGGGAATTAGAAGCATGTCATAGCATACCACTGTTATTTTTATTTACCTCTACATGCCAAGATAATTTTTTTTGTATCTATGGTATTAGCAAACAAGCATTGAAACTATGGTATTATAGACAGATACCACGTCACCTCGGCAGTAGACTTAGTGTTGGTTCTACCCACTGTTGTTCTTTTGTACATAGACACCCCACATTTCAAACATTCTTTCATATCAATATAGTTCCTTTAAAATAACACATAGTCATTCACACATGCATGTATCTTCTTAACCCCCATTTCCATTAGGCACATCATCTTTTTCATTTTTTATGTTAATATTGGAAGCTTGTTGCCTTCAAGGAGAATTTTTTCACCAAAGACAATAGAAAAGTGAAGCTTCTATCTCTCCATCTATTGTTAACCTTTGGAGTATACAATCTCAACACAGTGCTTGACTATGTAAACATAGTACAACCTAAGTTTAACGATTTCTCAGTATCATGCACAACGTTTCTAAATAAGGAAGGTGGATTTGTAACATTTATCCCACAACTATCTAACATCACATCAACCATGTCTATTGGAATTGGTTCATTCACATCAACATCATCATGCATATATTCTATGATACAACTTCCACGACTGGCATGTGTTGGTCTCATACTAGGAATCTCTCCATGCCAGTATCATTTTGTATAGCCTTGTACAATCCCATCGCACATGATATGATTTTTGATCATGCCAATAGTGTCAAATTTTAAGTTATTACTACAATTCCTATAGGGGCAAATAACCTATCTCCAAGTTGTTTTGCTATGCTCCTATACAAATCTTACAAACTGATCAAGACCATTAATAAACTCCAGAATATAGTGATTTGAATTAGACATCCATGATCAGTCCATTCTATGGTCAAATGGGAGACGAGTAGCTCATCAGGTGTTATCTAATAAGTTAATTTTAGAATAAAATATGTTTGAATTGAGCCCTAATCATCTATTAGCAATCACATTGGTCAATGTGTACCACCTATCCCATTCTTGAACACTTCATCATAGTAGTAGGGGCATAATGTGTGTTTGATTTCAATAAATTTCGACAATATTTCCCCCATCATTCTCTAAGTACACTGATGTAGATGGGAAAATACCCACCTACATATGTACCAGGGAACAAAAGGAAAAATGTTGTCGAAATTAATTGAAAACTCATATTGGACTTAGAACACCCAAGTAACTTCTTAGAGATTACATATTATTCAGACATTCATGCATCATAATAGTTCTTGTAAAACGTAATTCAATAGTTCTTATCAAACATAAATAAAAAAATTATGCAGTGGAGATAGAAGACGCAAAGCACATCAATCAACAGGGAAAAATGACTATGGAGCCAACAAAATAGAAAATGCTTAAAATGATAAAACCAATCATCAAAATAGTAGGCAATAGAAGGTGCATACACATGGTACATTCTATGAGAAAGAAGGGATCATTCAGTACTTCACAGGCCAGCACTCACAGGGTAGGAAATGGCGATGACCTTAGATTAGATAGTAGTTTGGTCTAGCGAGGAGCTCAAATTGGTGAGGAGTCGGTGTCGGCATGGAATTGGTCAAATTGACTACACATATATGTGTCCACATGGCAGCTATGTCGTTGGTTTCTATCAACACAACCGATGAGATAAGTAAATTTGAGGGAAAAATTCATAGGTGGTGTGAATCCTTCGTCATCAGTTGTATAGTAAGCGACACCAATGAGATATCTGGTTATGGTTAGGTTTGATTTTGTCCGTCGCATAGTATAAAACTGACAAGATATGATTTTTGGAGAGAAGTAAAATCTCTATCAAAATTTTGCATAAATTTGTTTTTTGCGGGCTCTCTATATCGTCAGTTTCTTTATGAAACAACCGACCGGATAAGTAAAGAGCAACCCAGATTTTCTCGACAAACCCATCATGGCATTTTTTAAAAGAACCGACGAGATATATTACGTAGTCGGTTTCCTTTGGGGTAAAAAATCGACGATACAAGTTATATATGTAGTGGTGAAGTGGGATGTGCTAGGGTACATTTAATCTGGAATGATAGTAGAGATGACTAATGGTAGTTGGGTGCCACATAAAACAAAAATCATAAACTTTGAAATATATAATGCACTTATTAGGGACAGATCCTCAGACCACATGCAGATTGTGGCTCATATAACATCTTTTGACGATGTGGTTAATATATATTGATATTACTATTAATATTCATACTTATGGATAATGTGGTCAGTATTACTACTACTAATGTTTACATTAAAAATCACGGTCATATTATTATTGTTTGCTTCTTCTTATTATTATTCTTGCACACTAGGCGGGCTCCCCGGTGTTTAGTTACATCATGTATTTTATTCTTGTCTGTGTTGCATTTTTCGGGGACTAGGAACAAACTCACAGCTGCATCGTTCCAGTCCAACGCCCACTGGGCCTAACTTATTTGTGATGTTATACATGAGGCCCAGTGCAGCGTTGTTTGAATATGACTGCACTGGGTCAAGCTCTGATCAGTTTCCATGGACTCGATTTTGTTCCCGCCGCATTGGTTGTCACTAGAGCGCTTTAATTTTTTCTTGGAAGGTTCCAGGGCGTTTTGTGGCAGATGAATGACGGATATTCGTGTCTTCTTCCTTGTAGTTTGTCCTAATGTCCTAGTTGATAGATATAAACGGGCCATTGAGAGTGAGATCTTGATCATAAAGCTGAATCGGATTGTTTATTCTAGCTAGTAAGATATGATTAAAATCTACCACGTCGAATGTCGAATGCTGTGGCAGATGTAATTGAAAATCACGAAAGCATATTGCAGATTGACCTGATACTCTGAATCGGGATACAACTAACCGCACAACAAAGAACAACCATTGCCAATGATGGGCACAGTCAACAACGGATTATTACGTACAGTCTTCCGGAACATATAGTAGTACTACAGAAGCAAGTTAAGAGGATGCCCCAGAATTGGCAACCTCCTCCTGCTGCGCCTGCTCAGGTTGATATATGGTCCTCATCGATCAGCATCCATGCTTCTGTTCCTTTTTGGCGTCCTTCTTCTGGTGGCGCTCGTGGAGCGCGAACACGCCACTGCCAATGGCAACGGCTGCTGCGACCTCCTCTCCGACCTTGTGCTTGTGTGCGTTCTCCGGGTCTTTCTTGGCCTGGTGTTTCTCATGCTGTATTTTTGCATGCCAAGGGCGACAGAAACCATCAGTATAAATATTGGACTTAATACATCGCATTATATATACAAAGCCAACAAACGATCATTAAGACCAACAGAGGCGAATAGTCATACCAGGGCGTAAGCTCCTGCAGCTATGGCTCCCAACCCGCCGAGCTGCTCCAGGTGCTTGTGGTGCTTGACCTCCTTCGCTGGGTCGAAAGGCTTCTCCTCGCCGTCCTTGTTGTGGCGGTGGAACGGGTTGTGGTGCTTCTTCTCCTCAGCCATTAGATTGGAATGTGTTTGGTATTTGAAGAGGCAAGCTGATAAGCTGTGATGTTGAGGGTGAGATGAAGAACTTTGGAGTTCTTCTCTGGTATTTATAACGTGAGGGGACATAACAATATGACATTATCATTTGGACGCTATACTATACAATTACAATGCCAATCTGGAAGGTGTGCCCGGCCACGTTCATTCAATAGCCGCCCCCGATGACTTGGAACGGGTCAAGCAGGTGCATTGTTCCATGTTGCTTCCTATGTAAAGGCGTTCAGACGATCCAAATTTATTCCAATAATGAGCTCTAACATTTAACTCAAATATTATATTATTATGTCTTTGTATACAAATTTGCGGTTGAGGTTTTTTTTTCTCGGGACATCCTGAGGGAAATCGCAAACCTCCAAACCCACCCCACCCCAACGTTTCAGTATGCACACGGATCTCTAGTGGAGGTGGGGTGGATTTGGAGGGTTGAGATTTCTCTTAGGATGTCTTGAGAAAAACCCCACAAAACCTGATATTTTTTCAAAATTGCAACTTCCCTTTGGTAGGCGCATATGCCTCACAGTCTATTGTGATAGAAAACTTAAAAAGAAAATTGAAGCCTACTATTACAAACTGTGGTTGGTTTTTGAAAAACGATTCAAGTTTCTGTAATTGCAATCTCAATTTATGAGGTTCACGAAAAGTTAAAATATAGTGTAACAAGCATGTTCAGGCGCCAAAACGAAGGAATCCTTCCATCTGTTCAGCAATGATAATAAGCAGCACGTGTATTTGTCGAGAATGATATATAATAAATAGCTAACAAAAACCTTAGCCAAAGAAATAGTGTTTCTACATTGTCATCTTAAATAGTATTGGATATTGTTTACAATAGTATATATTGTAAGTATCGTTGCAATTCATAGTCATAGCATATATATTTAGTAATTTGTTCCGAATCTGCATGCCAATTTTCACACATTAATCCAAACCATGTAAGTAGGCACAAACCTAAATTTACAATAGTCATTGGACTGTATAATTCTGACGTAACCGATCAGCAATCTTTAAAAAATATATGTCTTTTTATTTATTATGCAGAATAAAAGTTTTCGCTCACCTTAGAAGAAATATAATAATAGGAAAAGCTACCCATGTAGGTTAGTAGAAGTGTTGCAGCCAACATTTTTAATTCGGTGAGGCAACTATTATAAGATGTGAGTTTATTTCGCAAGTAAACGATTAGGATTGTCAATATGAGATAAAGAAATTTTAGTGCAAAGTATCCAAATACCACAATATAACTTTTGAAAAAAACCAAAATTATAGAAAAATATATGTACAGGAAATTGCATATACGTCTCAATAATAATTATGTCTCTGAAACAATCATTGGCATGCATGTTCCTCGTTTATCTTGTGAAATATGGTATGCATGATTCATTATTGGAAACAATCTCATAATAAATTAATAGGTGATGGATATAATTATAAAATTGGATCGAAAAAGTTTCACATGAGATTTGACATAATTTCACAAGTCAGTTTTATTTACTTGTAGAATTAGTAATATTTGAATTGTTGATTATAACATACAGGAGTACAAATTGTTGTCTGGGAAAAAGGCTAGCCTTGACAATTATGGTGTTGGGTTTAGGACATCGGGCAGTAGATAAGACAGCAGAAATAAAAAAATTATGCCTGAATCTCGAACCAACAGATCACGTCAACAAGGATGTGTCTAGGAAAAGGAAATTGCGAGGTATATACCTGGTCCTAGAGTAAGTCCAACGACAATCCTCACAATGTCTCGTGCTTCTTCAAGTATCACGCGAACGGTCATCAGCAATGGCCTCCTGGTACAACACCACATACGGTGTTGATGACGTTCTCCTAGTATAATGGGGACGGCCTCCACACCTCTACCTAGTCCACACCGACCACTGGGAAGTCCTTGTCGCGCTTCTAGAGTTAAATAGAAAGGAGTTGCCCCTTTGATGTCAATGTGCTAGCGTTGACTTATTCTCCCTTTTATTCTCTCTTTTTTATAGGTAAGACTTATTGGACTCTCACGTTACCACAACTATAAGTGGATAACGTCTGTCAGCATTAGTTGTGTCTTATTAAAGTATTGACTACCCCTCTATTTATAGGAGGGTCGGAGTCAAGGTTTCCAAATCAACTGGGAGTCAAAGAGATAGATTTTTATGAATTTTTTCCTATTGTGGATAGCAATCAGTCGACTCAACACTTGATTTGGTCGACTCGCACCCCAGTCACTTGACTCAACACTTGAATTAGTTGATTGGAATGTTTTCCTATTTGCAAACATATTGCTTTTAGGAGTGTAAACGGTGCGGGTACGGTGCGGGTCTGGTCATACCCATACCCATACCCATCTAATTTAGCGGGTCCGGTTCTGGTTCTAGACCCGCATAATACAAAACCTGGACCCGCACCATACCCGTACCCGCAATATAGCGGGTATGTAGGTAAGCGGTTCTATAAAACATCATATTGTTTATGTAAGAGAAATGACTATGTTATATATATTAACACAACAAGATATTGTTATCATATAGTATATTAACATGTAATAGTTATATTATACAATGATATATTCTATACAATAAAATTAATTGAGTAATTGTTTACATATTTGTAGTCATGATAATAACATTTAATTTATGTAAAAAGTAATGTAGATTAGTAGACATTTTGATTTTAAGTTTACATATAATGTTCCTTATTGTAACTAGAATAGCTAATTCTTAGTTATATGACTAGTCTCAACCTTAGAGTAGGATATAATCTCAATAATTATATTCATTAGACTAGTAAAGTATGATATATAACATATTATTTTAGTAGTTACTTATGTATAGCGGGTACACGGGTCTAGCGGGTCTGGGTCCAAGCATACCCATTATTGGACCCGCTTATATGCGGGTCCAAGGGTATGCGGGTATAAAAATTAGACCTGTGATGGGTTTTCTAAGGGTCCGGATTTGCGGGTCCGCGGGTCCACCCGTACCCATTTACAGCCCTAATTGCTTTTAATGCAATGATCAACGCACAACATGACGTCAACATCAATCTTTAATCCACTCATATTGGACGTTAAGTCGGTCGACGGAAACCCTCAAATGCTTGACTCGTCACTTGAGTTGGTCGAATCAACTCTTGAGTCGACCGAATCACATGCCAAGTCACCCAATTTTTAGCAATGTTGTTTAAATTGATTACCTAAACACTTTAGTAATCAAGTCAAACTTTATTCATGAGTAAACTCCTATTCCATATGCATCCTATATATGTGACCCTATAGGTCCCAAATTACTTTGAAATTGAAGGCCCATGAATAATTTATTACATAAAAAGAAATGAGTGGTATCTAGAAACACATAATCTATCTAAGTAATGGAAAGTTGGAGAACAACTTCAACTTACAATATGTGATCAGTGTTATAGTGATTATATAGTTCCTTTGTCTCTGAAATCTGGACTGAACTTGAGGCATGAAATTATCATCCTCTCAATATTCAATACATGTTTCTTGAACTAGAGAAGACTGTTGAGATACATGTGAGCTTAATATCACATATTGACTCACATGAGAATGACCATGCATTTCTTAGTCTCACTTATCAAGTGGCATGGATATCAACTCGAATAGGAGGGAAAAATCCCATCTACATCACTCACAATCAATCCTTATGTGTCACAATGTACCCGAGTACCATGTTTATGGAAACCCTTATTCAAAGTCACGTTGGATGGTATCAAAATACATTGAACGACTTGTGATGAGTGTAGTGGCTTCAGGTCTAAGAACTACAATCACCACTATCTCTATGAGATCTAATTATGACTACCATTCAATGGTTTTATGTATCACTCTAAAGGTGGATCTGTATTGTAGACTATTCTCTAATAAGTACCTATGTGCCTGACTTGATATCCCACATCATGATTAATGAGACTCTATCATCAGTCAACACACATTCTAGTCTTATGTATTACTATTGTCTAATTTGGCTCCACTGTAATATTTGAGTAAGCACATAATAAGAATGTACATACTCTTATCATACATATGATCTCATTGTCCAGGTCCTAAGACCAAAGACATATTTCATTGAGTAACATCATTCTTTAGACATTTACTATGTTATATCATTATCTCATTACTGAACATAATAGAATAAAATAGAATTGCCTTTTATTATTTTCAAATCAATTACATCATGCGATATAACAATCATCACATGATTGGCTCTCTAGGAATACATACCAAAAGATGGACTAGGAGGTTCAAACAAGCTATTTGTGATGTCATAGTTTTACCTGCATATGTATTATTAATCCGGCCAGACCTAAAAAGGTTGATTCTAGATTGTATTTTGGTTTCAGATATATCAGTTGATGTATTAATTTAGTCAGATCAATCATGGGTGTAGATTTTATCCAATATGGTAATGAGATGATAAATTCAAATAATATGGGCTCTAATATGTTTGAATATATATATATACACACACATAAATACATCATCACGAGTATGAATATCTCAACATAATTTTAAGCTCAGCCATCAATATTTTATACAATGCTTTAATATTGATGTTGAGTTCATATCAAATACTATATAATTTGGGCTATATTTATAGTCAAACCATTACAAATAAGGTTTAGTTTTGAGTTCATCACTATGCCCAATATATGATTATGGGTCAGTTTTTGGGAGCACAAGTTTTGCATTGATTGGGATGGTTATCTGACTATATTTGACTTGAAACTAGTTTTTTGACGCCCCTACTTAGGTATATGGTGACATGACCATGTGTTGATAAAGTATGAGCCAACTTTGAGTGCACTACCTGCCATCAAAATGAAGTTAGTTCAATAATTATACTTTTTTTTAAACATAGAGATTAATTAAATTTTTATTACGCTCTCTATCATAGGGAAAAAGGGAATTAACGTCTACATTGATGCTCTCACTGAGCCAACATGGTCCATTGATCAAGAAAGTAAAGGATAAACTATTAGCTTGAGCGTACTTTGCTATGGAGTCTGCAAACAAGTTCTTTGTTCTAGGGATGTGGTTGATCCTTGCTACTGGGCAACAGTTTAGGAGGCCTTTGATTCTGTTGACATAAGGTTTGAATTTGAATAGGTTGGGGCCATCACAATGGCTTGAGAAGAATCAGAATGAATATGGATATTACTCGAACTATGCACGTGGATTATTTCCAATCCTTTGATGATTTCTAGTAAGTCTGCTTTGAGGGTAGAAGAAGTGCAAGATGGGAGTCCTCTACCAAGATAATAGGTTCCTAAATTTTCAACCACATGGATTCCAAGACCAAAAGATGAAGAACTTGCATGGAAAGAATCACCGACCATAACAAAGAAGTTAGATATAGGGTCCAAGATGATATTACATTATTATTTCCATGGAACTCAGATGGTTTCTTAATGGGGATAGTTAGACTAGCTATTTGTTGGATTATAGAAACTCAATTTCTGATGAAGGAAGCTTTGGAAGAGGTAGGTTTCTAAATCCCACCATGAGCTTGTTCATTCATGCAAGCCCATGTGTACTAGCATGTGACTTGAAGGATAGGAGGCATCATTGAGTTTTCATAAAGATCTCATATAATTGAGGTAATATAGTCATCTTCCTAGTGAGCGAGATGGTCATTGTATATCTTGAGCTCTAGCCAAGTGGCCTTGTTGAATCTGCAGTCCCATAGTGAGTGCACAAGTCTATCACGATCGTTATTACATAAAGAGCATTCTTCACTAACCTCTATGTGTCAGTGTTGCTTCTCAACATTTGTAAGTAAAGCTTTGTGTAGAAGAAGCCATAGGAAGACTCATATTCTTTTCGATAGATTAGATCATCAAATCACCTTCCAATTGCTTGGTGTATGGACTTCTTTTTGCTTACGCACCCAATGGTAGGAAGATCTAGAAGTTAACTATCTTCTCTATTCCAAGGGCCATACCCAGAGGCCAGGACCACCATTGGTGTCTGGGGTAGGTAGAGATTCAATAGTCTTCCATGTAGATGGTGGTAGGTGTTAGTGTATAAATCTCCAATCCCACTCGTCATTTCTAATATTCATGGAGCTGACCATTAAGGCCTCAAATTCAGGAGGAATTTGGAAGTGTGGATGGATTTCCAGAATGGATTTGCTAAGGAGACAACAGTATGACCAGATATTAGTTGATTCGTCTTCATTGACCACCTTATAGAAGATGTTCTAAAGAACTGGAATATGCTTCCGTATGAAACTCCAAGTGGATGAACCATGATTTTTGAAGATGGTGCATGTTCTAGCATACTTCTCATCCATCACCTTCTCCTAAAGTTTAGATGGTTGGTTGAGGAAGAACTAGATGTTCTTGAGCATGAGTGCCTAGTTTTGATCGTGTGCGTCCTTGACACCCATGCCTCCAATGTCTTTATTAGTTATGATTTCTCTCCATGAGACATGGATAACTTCCTCTGCTCCCAATTACTAGATTAGATAAACCTTCTGATGTACATGTTGATATCATCATAGAGGGTAGGGGAAATTTTCACTGATTGCATCATGTAGGTGGGGATCGCCTAGAGTGTAGTTTTTGTCAGGTTGATCCTACTGACAATGGATAAGTGATACGTGAACCAGCTATTCATGTGATATCAGATGGAAGAGATGATATTAGCATGTGTTTATTTGTTGACACCAGTGTTCAGAAAAGTGATATTCAGTGTACGGGCGGACAGGGTACTGAATAGAGTATATGCGGTATGCAGGAGTATATGCAGTTTTGGAATTTTTTTAATAAATTAACTATATATCAATATAAATTTATATATTAATCATATATAATTATACTTTACATTGAAAAATTACATTTGAAGACAACAAGAAGAAAAACTTCATTTGGAGTATTGGCAAAGCATGACATGACATCAATTTGATTAACACAAATTAAACAACCATTCTTATGTTATGAAATGTAAAGTTTGCCATAATCAATAAACATAAATAAATAAATAGAGGAAACTATAAAGTAATTATAATATATGAACCATGCAAGTATCAAATTCCAATATAAAATGATGATAGTGCCAAAAATTTCATATATTAGTATGATATACTTTAAGTACGTTAACAATTAACAACTAGTCAATAAGAATTGGAAGAATAAGAAGACAAATGTATGGAGAAGAATTGAAATTATAATAATTTTGAGAATGAAGATGAGAAGGGATATAAGATTGGAGAAGAAACCTATTGCTCTTATCAAAGAAAATGAAGAAAATGAGAGAATAGATGAAGACCAATTCAATAGCATTAGAGGAATTCATAGGCAGTATGAAGAAGAGAAAATAAGAGCAAGGAAATGAGAAGAGCATCATGTTGGACTTAATAAGAAAAGGGGAAATGGAAATGATTTGTTTACTATTGAAACATCAAAGAAAGAAGATGGAAGGGGAAATAGAAGAAGAAAGCAAATTTGTTAAAAAAGAAATAAAAGACAATAGTAATATCATACAAAAAATGAAAATAAGAAGCAAGGGAACAGTAATACTGTATAAAAAAGAAATATGAGATAGCAACAATATCATATACATATTATGGTCCTTTCAGTTTGGAAAAGCAGTGATTAAGTGGCCGCATAAGTGGTTAATCATCTGATTATTGCTCCGCTTTGACATATGTGGGGTGATCCCCTATCCAAACTGCTTAAGCGGCCGCATATGCGGCTGCACATACCGATTTCCTGAACACTGGTTGACATTGTGGTAGAGGATAGGTACACCCAGGTACTTACCTAGATCAGTTGTGTAGGGGAAACCAACTTCCTACTAATGGCAAGGATCATGGGTCTCGAAGTGTTGGCGTTGAAGAAGCACTTTGATTTTTCTACTGATATAACATGACCCGAGACTTTTGCATATTAAGTGAGGTATCAATGATGACATTAGCTTGAACCATCTAGGCCTGTCCCATTAAAAGGATATCATCTGCAAATAGGACATGGGAGATTTTAGTACCACTCTAAGAAACCACCATGGGTTTCCATTTACCTGTAAACACAACATTAGAGATTTCTTGACTTAGTCTCTCCATACATTAAAAAACACATAGGGTCTGATCAGGTCACCCTATTTCACCCCCTGGGAGGCTTTAAAAGGTTGTAGAGGCACTCCTTCCCAAAGGATTGAGGTAGAACCTTATGAGATGATTTTCATAATCAATTTATAGAATTTTAGGGGAAGGCCTATTCTGTGGAAGGTATAACAGATGAACTCCCAACTCATGTGGTTGAATACCTTAGGCAGGTTCAGCTTAATACACATTCACATCTTTTTTGTTGAATTGGACTTTATGGGGTGAATCACTTCCTGTACAAGCAAGATATTGTCATTGATAAGTTTTTCGGGGATGAAGACTGATTTTGAAGGAGAAATCTAGTCATTCAAGAATGGTTTTATACACTCAACGAGGACTTTGGAAATGAGTTTGAAGTAGTCATTAGTTAGGGATATAGGCATGAGGTCACTACATCTTTGTGGAGCTTTGACTTTAGGAATCAACACCATATGGGAGTTAGCAAGATAATGGTTGATCTTCTCAATGGAAAAGACCTCAGTTTAAGTTTGCACAATTAAGTTACCAACTTTGTGTTAGTTATTCTTTACAAACTCATTTTAGATGTCGCCTGTTCCAGGTGCTTTGGAGGGGGGCATAAGAAAGAGAGTCATTTTGCTTCCTCAAATCATGGAATAGCGAGAAGTTTATTATACAAATTGAGGGGTGTAGGTAGGAAGACACCTACATAAGCCACAATGCCTTGTGGATATAGCCTAGAAGATGTTGTTAGAAGGTTGGAGAAGAAACTTAGAATTAGAGACTGGAGGCCTGATCCAGATGTCACCCATTCACTTGTATAGCCCTTGAACCTGGTGATCTTATTATAGTGGCAACGATCTTTGATATAGGAATGATAAAACTTGGTGGTGTTGTCTCCAAGAGAGAGCTAGTCAATCTGATCCCACTACTGCCAATCAACCTCCTCACCTAGTAGGAGTTGATTATAGTCTTCCTATAAGGTGATTGATTCATCAATTATATTAGTTACATTGGGTGTTTGGGATGATACCTAGCATTGATTAATACGCCTAAGAAGAGACTCTTTCTCCTTTTAGTGATGGTGGATACGCTTCAGGTCCCATGTTTGACCAACATCTTTGAATTCTCAAAGGGCTTCATTGAATGGAGCTTGGATATTCCACTTGGTAATGATGTCTGTATGAAAGGATGGAGTGACACGTTAGCTTACTTTGGTCTTAAAGGCATGTTTCTTTTTCACATAAGAGGTGAAATTGCATAGTAGCAAAGGGTTATGGTCAAAGTCTACATGAGGTAGAACGGTGATAGTAGCATCCAGATAGCATTGAAGCCACTCATCATTAAAAGTGGCTCAATCAAGGCACTCATAGACTCATCCTCACCGGAATGTGAAGAGTTGGCCCTGACTTCTCGTATCTAAGAGGTGCGTGTCCAACAAGAATTTTTTGAAACATGCAGAGGCATTCATACCAAACTAGGTGTCGCCTTTCTTTTTGGTGGTTTCCAACATGGTGTTGAAGTCACCCATGTCTACCCAGGATGATGCCATGTCCACATATATCTCCTCCAATCAGTTCCAAAGGAACTTCCTCTTTATCAGATTAGGGCTTGCATACACAATTGTTAAGAACCATTCTTCATTAACTTTATAGTGGATGAACTAATGATGATTACACAAAATTTCAATATTGTAGCGATGGTTGTCCCATAAAAGCTAGATGCCAACAGAGAAACCTAAGGCTTCCAATCTATGAGAATTGGAAAATCCCACATGAGTGATGATGTCCTCAGTAACTATACCGATGTACCTTAGTTCAATAATTGCGAGCAACTACACTTTATGTGAGAATTTTAAATATTTCATGAGACAAATTTTGTCTCATGTGCAGGTGCCTTGAATATTCCAACAATAAATCTTCATTAAAAACTTTGTAAAAAAGAGTGAGGGAGAGTTCAGTTAACATATGCATCACCATTTGTTTCATCATTAATTGAGGTGTCATTGTGACTTAGTTTCTCTTGGACTTGGAACTGAAGTGTTTGAGCGACAACCATTGGCTTTGAAGGATCTTTTTGCTCCTCCTCCGTGGGTAGTTCATGGGTATGTCCCTTCTTTTGGACTATGTTTGGACTCTAGACAGTTTGGTATGCTATCTTTCAATTCCTATGCATCACATATATGTTGCCACCCCGACCTTGATGAAGGATGGGAACGCGGTGTTTTGAATAGTCACCTGATTTAGATGCTTGGAATCGATAAGATTCATTGGGATTTGGGGGGGGACTAGGCCTCCCTTATCTCATCTTCACATATAATAACTACAATATTTGCTTTAGAGGCTTCTTCAAAGGTTCTTATAGCTTCCATGGGTTTCTCCTTGCCAGTCTTGAGGTTCGTTGCTTGCTTTCTTTCTTGCCTTTGTTTTCTTTTTGCTCAATTTTGTCTCCGAATCTCCTCTCACGTAGCGTCACTGACCAATATGGGAATGACGTCACTATCCTTGTGGATCTTATTGGCTAATTATTCAGTGGTCTTTTGTGAGGGCTTGCTTTCTGGTGGAGGTTTACGTCTCTCAGGCTTCTATGCATGAATTTACATAGTGTAAGGGACACTAGGCTAAGGAATTAGGATGAAGGAAGATGTTGAATCTTCTTGAGTTGGAGTGGTGAAAATATATTCAGTATTGGTATGACCAAGCCTGTCATACTTCATGCATACAGACGACAGGTTTTCATATTGAAGCCAAAAGTGTTCATTGTTGATGAAAACAACATGGAGAAGGGGCTTGGAGGTCTCGACCTTGACCACAATCTAGGAGAACTTACCTATGTGTCCCTAGGAATTATCAGAATCAATATTTATTGTTATCCCAACTAGAATGCCAATGCTAGATAGTAGTTGGTTTTGGTAGAGGAAGACTGGAAGATCAGGAACCCTATCCCAAACCATGAGTTTCTTGGGTATTGGGTATGACTGTCTTAACAAAGGAGACTAGGACTGGATAGATCAATAGTTTCCAAAAACAATCCATGGCCCTCCAGTCATCGCAACCAATTAGTCATCGTGATTAACAAACTAGACAATGTAGTAGCCATGTTCTAGATCGATCACTCTGAATGATTCTAAAGGGTGCCACAGAGATTGAATCGTTTTTACCAAGTCTTGAAATCCAAGCTTAATACCAAAGGCCTTAACAATGACAGTGTTTCCAGGACTCTAGGAGGGATTGTATCACTTCTCACCAAACTGAAGTTGAGGGTAGGACTCCAAACAGATCAATCGAGATGTATGATTCCTAGATTGGATCAGACGATATTGGGTTGAGAAACATTAGTGTACTCTCAATTTTTCCTATTGTGCATCCTTATACAATAATTTTGGCATGTTTCCTTTGTCATGTGCACCTTCCATGTCCACATCCCCTCCACTTGGAGAATTTTCTATTGTTGCATCATGTTTCTTGGTTGTGTCGTCTGCTTCAGATGGGTGTTCTGGTGTGTAGTTTTGGTGGATGAAATCCCTACTGCCTGGCCTCTACCATAGATGCCACCATCACCATGTTGAACCCTATAGATTCCATAACTATATAGTTATATAGCATTGTGATTTTATTATGTCATAAATCTCATGTGTAGACTTATTAAATCCAATTGGAAAAATAATAGTAAGGCCTTGTTATCACAATTAACAAGGTTCAATACGGTGACTAGTTATATAGCGTTGTGATTTTATTTTGTAGTAAATCTCATGTTTAGTTTTATTAATTTTTTTGTAAGATAATAGGAAGGCCTTGTTATAAACATTGCCAAGGTCCAACAATCAGTATAGTTACTAGTTATTTTGGTGTCCACTTCTCCGCCTCTGTCATGATATGGCCTAATTGATAGTTTCTATAGTTGTCTTATTCTGAAGTGAACATCCTCTGCATCCATGCAGAGAGTTCTCCACATGTTATAGTTTTTTTGCTTTAAAATGTTATGTGAGGCATGAACGGCATTAAAGAAACCTAACATGGGTCCTTTGATGGTTGGTTATGTCGGAAATAATATATTATTGTTGGTATAACTAGTAGATCTTGTATTTGTAAGACCACTGGCATATATTTGTGGTTAAACATGCTTGATTATCATTATTGGATGCTTAAAACCATAATCAAACCCTAATATGTGCTTTTACATCATGTGATAAAGTTAAGTTTCAAGTTTGGTCCTGTTTGGACATTGTCTGACCAAGTTTTACATTTATGTTCTTGTTTTGGGCTTTTATGAAATTTACCCATATCTAAGTTTTTCTTGTAGTTTGGCACATGCTTGTTTTGCCTCATGAGTTTTCATATCATGTTTTATATAGTTGTACCTTGTGTTGATATTAGGGTTTCATCATCTAGATGCCCTAGCTCGATGGTTTACCCTTTTAGATGTTGGGATCTGATGGCCCACCTTTAGGTGGTGGGATCCAAGGGTGGTTCACTTGAGTGGCTTGAAGGTTGATGGTTTGTCTTTGAGACTCCTAGGTTGATGGTTCACCAAGTGAGTTGCAACAATAAACTGTGAGCTAGGTTTTTCTTTTTTGGAAAAGTGAAGGCATGACCCGATGGACCACCTAGTGTTGGAGGTCGATGGCTGACCTGGTTTTGCATGGATGAGATGTTTTGACCCAATGGATGCATGGCTTGACACCTCTACCTTCCTTTCTATTCCCCCCTGATATTTATGTACCTCCCTCCTTCCAATAAAATGAGCTCTTTAGATCCTCTCTTCACCTTCTTGCTACTTGGAGCTCATCCCTCTTGTGTGGTGGAGAAGAAGGAGCTCGATTAAGAAGAAGCTTGGCTGATATTGGTTGCATGTGTACCTACGGTTCAGATCTACCCTCTATTCAAGCTTATGGGGCTTTCTTGCCTTGTTTCTTAACGTAAATGTAACATCCCAGGATTTGAGGCCTCAGATAAGTTGATCTTAAAAGGAATGATTGGACTACCCATATCACCAAGGTGCACCTCCTTTTCCGGGAGCCCATCACTAAAGAACTCCATAGTTAAGCGTGCTCAGCTTGGAGTAGTACTAGGATGGGTGACCAGTCGGGAAGTTGATCCTGGCTTGCGCGTCAGTGTGGACAAAGTGCGCAGTTAAGGCTAGTGGTAGTTTCTGGGGCCAGTCGTCATTCCTGAAACTCTACTAGAGCCATGGGCAGTGGGCCCAGACGTTACAAATGGTATCAGAGCCATAACCCCTCCAGTAGGTGGGGCCCACATGGGCATGTGGTATGCCAGTCTTGAGCCGTGCGGTCCAGGCAAGTTGGAAAGGGCTATCCGTAGAGACGAGATGGAGCCGCCCTTGCGCTGGTAGCCGTGGACGGGAGCTGGGTGTCCATGGGCCATTATGGGTCTGCACTGAAATGGGGTCAGATTATGAGGTCATGTAGTTGAGACTTGACGAGGACGTCAAGAGTCTAAGTGGGGGAGATTGTAACATCCCAGGATTTGAGGCCTCGGATAAGTTGATCTTAAAAGGAATGATTGGACTACCCATATCACCAAGGTGCACCTCCTTTTCCGGCAGCCCATCACTAAAGAACTCCATAGTTAAGCGTGCTCAACTTGGAGTAGTACTAGGATGGGTGACCAGTCGGGAAGTTGATCCTGGCTTGCGCGTCAGTGTGGACAAAGTGCGCAGTTAAGGCTAGTGGTGGTTTGTGGGGCCAGTCGTCATTCCTGAAACTCTACTAGAGCCATGGGCAGTGGGCCCAGACGTTACAGTAAGCAATTAAGATCACATTCCTTCATTTGTTTTCCTTTCTTCCCTACATATTCTCTCTTCCTTCTTGGTCAGATCCATGGTGTTTCTTGGTGGATCATGTGCTAGAGGTTGACAAACACCTTCCTTCTTGCTTCTTTGACCTAGTGTTTGCTTGTTCTTGGGGAAGGAGCTAGCTTGGACGTGTTGAGTGCTCAAGATAGGGTTTCTTCTCCTACCTTGAGGCGAGTTATATAACTTTCTTTACATTTTTTTCTTACTCCTATCTTACATGTACAAGAACTTTCTCTAAAACACAGTTCCAAGTAGAAAGATGCTATCTTTACCTAAGGTTTGAGCTTATATGGTAGTTCTTGAGTTGATAACCTTCCTTGTTCTACCTTTAAACCTTATACATCTTTCTTCTTTGGAAATGGGAGTTGTAGACCTTGCATTCTTGTGGAAATTATTGGCTTTGGTTCCCTCAAATTATGGCTCTTCCTTAGGGTTTTGAACTGATTTTCCTCTCTTGGGTTGGGACTCAATGGTATGGCTTTTGTGTCAACTGATGGCTTGGATTTCATTAATGTTTAGAATCTTCTCTCGTGCTTGAAATTGATGGCTATGATTCCCCTCACAATTGATGGTCTTGATGTTCACATTAAGTGGTTTCAATCGATGGTTTTATAATCTCTATCAAGTGGTGGTTTTATTTGATGTTTTAGACCTATTTTCCACCTAGTGTTGACATTCAATGGATTTACTGGGGTCACAAATGATAGTCTCAATGTGTGATGACTTAATGGTTTCACTGTTTCCATGGCTTATGGTTTCACTGGTCCTATGTTCAATGGTTCTCAACCAATGGTTTCACTGGTTGCGAGATCAATGGTCTTCATAGTGTCCACATCTGATGCTTGTTCTGATGTCCACAACCGATGGAGTTCTCGATGTCAACAAATGATGGTGCTCCTAGTGTTGACATCCAGTGTCCTTTCTAGGTCAAGATTTGATTGCTTTCCTATGTGAATGATTCAAAGGTGTTGCTAGTATGGAATACAATGGTCTTGTGTTTTCCACATCCGATGGTTTTGGTTAATGATGCAACCTGAGGGTTATTCTTTGGATTGTGTGTATGCCTACATTTTATATGGGTGTGATCTGATGGTTGAGTTGAAGCATAAGATTTGATTATAGTTCTTTTTCTTGAGTGCATCCATAATCCGATGAAGGTTCTAGGGTTAGAGTTTGTTCTCTGACCTAAGTTAATGTATGAACCATGGTTAGATTTAAATGTTGATTTGTAACTTCAACTTAATCTACCTTGTTGAACCTAACCCTAATACAACTAAATGATCTTGGTTAATTATAATTAGCTTCCTTGTATGTTGAAATGATGAAGTAATACTCTCCTAATCTTATGGTAACTCTACTATACTATCACGTCAACATCATATCTCTATAATGCAATGTCATGTTGAACCTATATATCACTAGTATGATGATGGTTTGTTGAACATGTACATGGTGTGGAAAGATAAAGATGATCTTGTAGGAGATACTTTGATGGTCCTAATGACTTTGGGAGTGTATTGAGCTTAGTCCTTTTCATGATGTGACAATTATTGGTATCATGTGATGATGTGATAAGAATTATATCGCATATGTTTTATATCTTTTGGAGTTGTAACATACCCACATTTTCATAGAACTCTTCTAGGGTTTGTGTAGCACCCCACTTTTCATCACATGTATAAATCACTGAGCGGAAGCACTTTACTCAAGTGGGTGTCACAAACATGATATTCATTTGCAATTTGAATAAATGAAACACTTTGCATTATGTAAATCTGATTCATACATAGCTTTTTGGCAAAACGAAACTACATCAAATACACTTAATCTACTTTGGTAGCAAGACCATACATGATGTAAAGCTTTTATAAACTTTGAATCATCTTGGTAAATGGCACCCACTAGGTCTTTTCTTCTTGAAGATTCCTTGAGCTATCCCTTGCACTTCTTGCTCCTAAGCTTTCTCGTTACCTGTAGGCATCACGCCCCCAGCCATGCATAAAACCAATGGTAAGTGGAATTGAACATATTATAATATAAAGAAAACTTGTAAACTGAAAATAGACTTTGAACATTAAACATTAAACATTAAAAGACATACAATTACTTTTTAAATTCTCTTTTATCTTGACCTATATAAGGATCCTCGGGTTGCACATAAGTGCCTCTTCTCTTATGCACCAAAGTGCCTCTTGGGTTGCACCAAAGTTCCTCTTCTCTTATGCACTGAAGTGCCTCTTAAATTTTTCTCCAAGGAGCCTCTTAATGAGGACCTTATATAAGCTATCTTTTACATTATCTTTCTCTTGAAAACTCTTGCTTTACTCTTAAAACTAAACTTTAACTTTACTCCTAATGTTCATGAAAATGATACCATAATATAAACAGTAAAACATTACATTCCATTCATCACAAGTTCATTGACTTTAAGCAATTTAAATAGACATCACATTCAAAACAGTCATTGCATACATATATACATAAAATCAACCATTAACTATGTTCAATTAGCATGGACCACTTACCTTGCACTTGGGGAAGAACTTATTTCCCTTCCTAGGTTCAGTAAATCCTACTCACATCCTTGGGGTTTGAAAACCCTAAGCATCCTGTTCATAACATTCAACATATCAATCCATGTTCCATTTATCACCTAAAACCCTAATGTTGATACATTTGTATTCTTATTCTAAATTTAGGTCTAATATTCTCTTTTTATCCAAAAAGGTCAGACTTTGACTATTCGGATCATTTAGACAAGTAATGAAATTAAATGCATGAATCCAGGGTTTTGATACATTAGATCATATAAGTAAGCACCTTTATGCACTTTTGAAATAAGAAGCATTATCAAGTGTCAATTATATTTTAGTTGTGTTCCTCTCATTGTTCTGATCAACTTTCATATAAAACTTATTTTGATAAGACCATCCTAGAAATTTCTATGAATTTTGCAATATCACTCATTAATGGGCCAATGACTGACTGCCACCTCAGCGGCTTGCTGGGCCATGGCTGTGCCACAGTGTCTGGGGCCCACGCTTGAGTGGAGCTCGCTGAGTTAGGGCAAAAAAAAGGAGAAAGGGGAAAAAACACCCTTACCTGTGTTGAAGAGAGTCGGGGGCAGGAACGTAATCTCATAGAGCCTCATCTTCAACCTTGTTCGAATGCTAGCTCGCAAACAGGCTGCCTGGGTGGTCAACACATCGGTTGACTCCAGACTACCAGGACTCAGGGAGGAAACTGAGGGCACTGGGACCTCTGCCTGGGCTCGCCGGATTCACCGGTTGGTTCAATTGTTGTCGGGGGCGGTCAGAACAAGGAGAACGACAGGGGGTTTTCTTTCGATGGTGGCGGCATCAGAGAGAAGGGGGTAAGACAGTTCTAGCTAAGGAATTGAAGGCAAGCAGAGCAACAGTTCGGTCTCATGGAGAACTATGAACAAAAACGTGGTCTCAAAGGGGATCATTACCCCCTATTTATATCCCTGGTCTGAGGAGGGGTAGTCGGCGAGCAGTCTGAGTATCGGGGGATTCTCACATTGCCTTCCAAATAAGGTAAAACCCAAGATGAATAGGCACGGATTATCCTCCCAGATTCAAAGGATGGCTTTCCAAAATCTCTAGATCATTGATGAGAGAGGTAAAAGTAAGAGAATGAGTCAAGTTACTGTTCAGACTTGCCCTTCTCGGTGTGAGCTGGGTGACGATACAAATGTCATTGGATTACAATCCAACGACCATCAGGCTGCGCGACACTCAAAAGGGTTGGGCCCTAAGTTTCCAAATCAAAATAAAATTATTACATTTAATGTCTTTCCCTATAAATCCTTTCACTTTAGAAAAATCCAAATGATTCATAACTCTATCTCCTTAATTCTGATTGGTCCCAAATTTTAAAGAAAAGTTTATAATATCTAAATCTATCTGTGGGAAAGATTTGGGGCCAAAATACGAAAGTTAAATATCCTTTTCTTGCCCCTTAAGCAAAAGACTTATTTAATTTATTTAGGACATTAATTAACTCCTTTTTCCATCCAAACTTGGCAAGCAACCTCAATGAGGTGTATTATTTCTTTAAGTATAATATTGAACAGAATATAATTTATTAATTGCCTTTAACACCTCTTTTCTAGAAAATTCCACACTATTCCCATTTAGTCAGGTAAATTAACTTTAATGCATTAATTGATTGCATATTGTGGAAAGGATTTTACATTGTGAACTCTAGAGACAAAATTCCAGATAATACCTTATTGCTCACTCAGAAGTTATTATCTTTATCTTTTTATGCCTTTTTGAGCAATGTCATGGAAGAGAGAGAAAAAAGAGATAAATTGTACTTTCTCTTTGTATGGAGACTATAAAAAGGAAAAAAATAGTAAAGAGTTCCTATCCAAGAAATATATTTCAAAATTATATCTTTCGAATTCCAAATATTTCCTCTTGCCCTTCAATTTCTTTTAAATGATTTCAACGATAGGAGAGAGAGAAAGGGAGTCAACATTTGTGTATTTGAATTAATTATAACACATAATGTACATATAAAAGAGAAAACATATTTTGGGCCTCATTTTTCTCTTTTTACTTTATCATCTTTTAAAATTTTCATTTTATGGTCTTTTTGCAACATGGACCTCAAATATTTCTATTTAACAAATGTACATTTTAAGTTTCAAATTACTCGTGAAATTTGGGGTGGTACAATTCTACCCACCTTAAATAAATTTCGTCCTCTAAATTTTCCTTAGGCTACTACCCACCTTAGGTTTTTTCTTATATACCTCTTCATTTAATGATACTTAATATTTTAAGATTCATTTATGTTCACAATTTTGCATGAAAAGAATTATGCTTCATGTGGCATTTTGATTGTATAAAAACATAAACTAATCATTCCTTTGGTCTCCTTCTTAGCTTTACTTGGGTTATGAAACTAAACATAGCACTATATTTAAAACTTCTACCTAAACTTTGTCATGGCTTTCTAACATTAGGTGTAGATGATAATCTATTTTAGGTCTTTTGTATTGCCCCTCTTTTGACATCCCGAGGTAGGTGTTGATCAGGTGCATACCCAACGATGAGAGATCTTAATGTGCTACCCTTCACCAACCTAATAGTACACATGTCCCATACCACACATACTATTATGAAGGGGAAAGATACATAATAAGTCTAATGCTTATGACATCCCTCACATGGCGTGCACCAACCAATGAGAAAAGAGAGGATATGCCACTAGTTAAGATTAGGTCAATACCTAAGATCTAAACTAGATATACACCTATCCCTTATACATATTTTTACATTAGGGTGAAAACTTTTTCTATCTTTGGGTATGATACTCTTCCTTAGATTCCTTTCTTATACCTTAATCTCATATCATTATTCTAGGGTGACTATGTGAATCATATTTTCCTAGTGGCCATTTACCAAATTGTTCTGATACCATATTTTAACACCCCACTTTTCATCACATGTATAAATCATTGAGCGGAAGCACTTTACTCAAGGGGGTGTCACAAACATGATATTCATTTCCAATTTGAATAAATGAAACACTTTGCATTATGTAAATTTGATTCATACATAGCTTTTTGGCAAAAGGAAATTACATCAAATACACTTAATCTACTTTGGTAGCAAGACCATACATGATGTAAAGCTTTTCTAAACTTTGGATCATCTTGGTAAATGGCACCCCACTAGGTCTTTTATTCTTGAATATTCCTTGAGCTATCCCTTACACTTCTTACTTCTAAGCTTTCTCCTTACCTGCGGGCATCACACCCCCAGCCATGCATAAAACCAATGGTAAGTGGAATTGAACATATTATAATATAAAGAAAACTTGTAAACTAAAAATAGACTTTGGACATTAAACATTAAACATTGAAAGACATACAATTACTTTTTAAATTCTCTTTTATCTTGACCTATATAAGGATCCTCGGGTTGCACATAAGTGCCTCTTCTCTTATGTATCGAAGTGCCTCTTGGGTTGCACCGAAGTGCCTCTTCTCTTATCCACCGAAGTGCCTCTTAAATTTTGCTCTGAGGATCCTCATAATGAGGACCTTATATAAGCTATCTTTTACATTATCTTTCTCTTTAAAACTCTTTCTTTGCTCTTAAAACTAAACTTTAACTTTACTCTTAATGTTCATGAAGATGATACCATAATATAAATAGTAAAACATTACATTCCATTCATCACAAGTTCATTGACTTTAAGAAATTAAAATAGACAGCACATTCAAAACATTCATTGCATACATATATACATAAAATCAACCATTAACTATGTTAAATTAGCATGGACCACTTACCTTGCACTTGGGGAAGATCTGATTTCCCTTCCTAGGTTCAGTAAATCCTACTCACATCCTTGGGGTTTGAAAACCCTAAGCATCATGTTCATAACATTCAACATATCAATCCATGTTCCATTTATCACCTTAAACCCTAACGTTGATACATGTGTATTCTTATTCTCAATTTAGGTCTAATATTCTCTTTTTATCCAAAAAGGTCAGACTTTGACTATTAGGATCATTTAGACAAGTAATGAAATTAAATTCATGATCCAGGGTTTTGATACATTAGATCATATAAGTAAGCACCTTTATGCACTTTTGAAATAAGAAGCATTATCAAGTGTCAATAATATTTTATTTTTGTTCATCTCATTTTCCTTATCAACTTTCATATAAAACTTATTTTGATTTGACCATCCTAGCAATTTCTACGAATTTTGCAATATTACTCATTAATGGGCCAATGACTGACCGCCACCTCAGCGGCTTGCTGGGCCATGTCCGTGCCACGGTGTATGGGGCCCACGCTCGAGTGGAGCTCGCTGAGTTAGGGTGAAAAAAAGGAGAAAAGGGCAAAAACACCCTTACTTGTGCAGAAGGGAGTCGGGGGCAGGAACGTAATCTCACAGAGCCTCATCTTCAACCTTTGTCCAATGCTACCTCACGAACAGGCTGCCTGGGCGGTCAACACATCGGTTGACTCCAGACTACTAGGACTTAGGGAGGAAACTGAGGGCACCGGGACCTCCACCCGACTCGCCGGATTCACCGGTGGGTTCAATTGTTATCGAGGGAGGTTGGAACAAGGAGAACGATGGGGGTTTTCTTTCGACGGCGGCAACATCAGCGAGAAGGGGGTAAGAGGGTTCTAGCTAAGGAATTGAAGGCAAGCAGAGCAACAGTTCGGTCTTGTGGAGAATTACAAACAAAAATGTGGTCTCAAAGGGGATCATTACCCCCTATATATCCCTGGTCCGAGGAGGGGTAGTCGGCGAGCAATCTGAGAATTGGGGGATTCTCACATTGCCTTCCAAATAAGGTAAAGCCCATGATGAATAGGCACAGATTCTCCTCCCAGATTCAAAGGATGGCTTTCCAAAATCTCTAGATCATTGATGAGAGAGGGAAAAGTAAGAGAAGGAGTCAAGTTACTGTTTAGACTTTCCCTTCTCGGTGTGAGCTGGGTGATGATACAGATGTCATCGGATTCAAATCCAACATCCATCAGGTCGCACGACACTCAAAATGGCTAGGCCCTAAGTTTCCAAATCAAAATAAAATTGTTACATTTAATTCCTTTCCCAATAAACCCTTTCACTTTAGAAAAATCCAAATGATTCATAACTCTATCTCCTTAATTCCGATTGGTCCCAAATTTTAAAGAAAAGTTTATAATATCTAAATCTATATGTGGGAAAGATTTGAGGCCAAAATACAAAAGCTAAATAGCCTTTTCTTGCCCCTTAAGCAAAAGACTTATTTAATTTATTTAGGACATTAATTAACTCCTTTTTCCATCTAAACTTGGAAAACCACCTCAATTAGGTGTATTATTTCTTTAAGTATAATATTGAACAGAATATAATTTATTAATTACCTTTAACACCTCTTTTCTAGAAAATTCCACACTATTCTCATTTAGTCATGTAAATTAACTTTAATGCATTAATTGATTGCATATTGTGGAAAGGATTTTACATTGTGAACTCTGGAGACAAAATTCTAGATAATACCTTATTGATAACTTAGAAGTTATTATCTTTATATTTTTATGCCTTTTTGAGCAATGTCATGGAAGAGAGAGAAAAAGAGATTAACTGTACTTTCTCTTTATATGGAGACTATAAAAAGGAAAAAAAATAGTAAAGAGTTCCTATCCAAGAAATATATTTCAAAATTATATCTTTCAAATTCCAAATATTTCCTCTTGTCCTTTCATTTCTTTTAAATTATTTGAAGGATAGGAGAGAGCGAAAGGGAGTCAACATTTGTGTATTTGAATTAATTGTAACACATAATGTACATATAAAAGAGAAAACATATTTTGGGCCTCATTTTTCTCTTTTTACTTTATCATCTTTTAAAAATTTCGTTTTATGGTCTTTTTGCAACAAGGACCTGAAATATTTCTATTTAACAAACACACATTTTATGTTTCAAATTACACTTGAAATTTGGGATGTTACAGTTTGTATCTAACTTGATTGATGAAGTTAAAAGACACCGAATTGGTATTAATTATTCAAGTGAAACCCTAATCATGTAGTGCATGTGTCATAGAACCATTCTAGTATCAGGACTTGTTGGATGGGGAAATGGGTATTCCAGAATGAAAACTTGGAGTCGTATATTGTTGAGTATATATGCGGGTGCAAGTGAGAGTACATCCTTGTCATTCTTATTCCAAGGTTTGGAGGATGTCTGCGGTCATGCCTCAGATTGAGAACGGTCAAGGCCATATCTCATATATGTGATGTGATTGAGGATAGCTATAGTTGTACCTCAGATGATAGGATGATATACCATGTTTTTTAGTGCCATGACCAATATATGAAGAGTAGACTAGGCTAATTACAACTAGACTATATATGCAACTGTGGAGTACTTGTACTAACAGAGAGCAAGAGATCTTAGGATTTTGGATCTCCTAGATCTTGTACGGAACTGATTGCGACTTTGCAATGGTTAGTTGGAAGTTTGAGTGGTATACCTCAAACTCCCTAGGGCTTAATAAAAGACGTAATCCAGTCGTGTAGCAAATATGTTTAGGGTTAAACATGATTTGCATTGGTTGACAACCCTTGCATTGTTTGTTATCATGTTAGGTTGTTATATAATGCGGTGAGAGAAATAAATTATTTAAGAGATGATACTTTTATTTGTTTTTTTAGATGTCATGTTAGTCCTGCTTATTATAATGTTATACTATTTTCTTAAGTTGCTGAATTTTCTTAATGATATAACCTGTTGTAATCAATAACCATTGTTGAGAGTTATATCTCTTCTTGGGACATGAGTCTCACCTCGTGGGTCACCACATCTTTTTAGGTGATTGTCAGTGACATCATCATGTTTGCGGTGTTGAGGAAAAGCATCTTGGAGAGAAGTAGGAGAAGAAGGTTGGCTAGTAGTTAGTGTGTCCTAGAGTCATCCATGTATTCTCATGTCTGAGTAGGGGATGTTTTGTAGATGATATTTATCGACTCAAGTTTTACCAGCATCCTCAAGTTGTATATGGAATGTATCTATGTGGAATAATACCTTTTTTATTCAGGTTGTGGATAAGGCCACTGGACAGATATGTAAATACATGGTTGGGTACATGATCTCATGCAAGTTGTTGGAGCTATATGTAAATATTGATATATATATGTTGGTGATGTTTAAGTTGGTTTTATTTACCCCTTTTTCTTTCTATTTAGTTCATTAGTGATCAATCATGTGTTTTGTTTTGAGTAATGTCGTTAGCATGATGGGGAGCAACACAAGTTTGGTTGGTATCAGAGCTTTAGGTTTGCTAAGTCTACAGGCACATAGGACTTAGGTTTTGTGCATGTTCTTACATAATCCAACATATCTGATCATAGCTTGTGCTTATGCTTAGGCACAACCCGTAGTGCCTCCCAGCATCAATGCCAAGTACAACTTTCCAGTCCATGTTTGGATAACTCATGGCGACGATTACACACTTAGAGGATATGGGGCCTTCACCTCAACCAAGGGCATCCATCCCTAATGTCGAATCTTAGGGTCCTGGGAAGTCATTTGAGAGGTTGAAGCGCATTGGAGCTACTGAGTATGCGGGTATGGTAGACCCAGAAGGCACCGGCATGTGGTTTATTGAGCTTGAGAAGGCATTTAAGATCCTAAACATCTTGGAAGAAGATAATGTGAAGCTTAATATTTACCTATTGAAGGGATGTGTTGGTCATCAGTGGGCCATAGAAGAAGAGAAGAGACCAGGAGTTGTGGTTAGTTGGGAAGAGTTCTGGCTGGAGTTCGTGAGCCACTATTTCCTAGGGATCTATCTGCATGAGAAGACAGGTCAGTTCAAAAGGTTGTGCCAAGGTTCGACGTCCATAAACAAGTATGAGGCAAGGTTTATGGAGATTTTGAGGTGATGTCCTCATATGGCAGCGACGGAGAAGGATACGATATGTAGGTTCGAGAAGGTGATAACACCAAAATTTGTGATGTTTTTGCCCTTTATTCTGTTGTCAAAACTACCCATTTCTGCTATTTTCCTCTCTTTTATTAGTACTTTCGCAATAATTGGTCAAGCAACGCTCTTAATCCAATACTTCCATCTTTTGCAGAATTTTCCTCCCATTTTGACCCAAGAAGGCCATCCCAGCCCACAAGCAATAAGTCCAACCTGCATCGGCCTTCCAACGGCCCGATACAAGCACTACCTGACAGAGTGGCGCGACGCAACGACGTGCGACAAAGGGATGCCGCGCAAGAAGAAGCTGACGGACGACACGCCTCTTACCCGACAGGGAGCCGAGCTCGCCATGACAACCCAAGCTTGTCGCATGACACAGGCCACCCACCGGCAGGCACCGCCCGTCACATGACCAACAGCCAACATCCCTGCGCCGGGCGATATGTGTATCGGCCGTCCATCAACTCGCGAATACAGAGGACACGTGGCGCTTCGAGCACCATAGCTTCCCCCAACCGCTTCCTATAAATAACAACTACAGGAAGCCGAAAAGATAGTTCGGATAGTTCAAAAGTCAGACAGGCAGGGAATCTTGAGCGATCTTCGGAGGAAACTGTGAGAGCAAGAGTATCGCGCCCCAGTGCTCATGTCGGGCAACTGTAGGTGAGCTCTTCCTCGTCCCGAGAGGGAGGGGATGGTTCACTTAGGACCGTCCCAGGCGACACTGTGGGCTAATATTGGCCAATGTTGATGAGCGACACAAGTACCCGACAGTAGAACGCGCCGCTCCATGCCCGACACGATATCAAACCGATACGCTTCGCCCGTCATAGCGTACCACCCGAGAGGGTGCGCCGCCCGACATGAGCGTATCGGCCAAGGTCCTTGAGCGATACAGTCGGCCGTCACGGTGTGCCACCTGAGAGGGTGTGCCGCTCGACACTGTTGTATCGGACTAGGCCCCTGACCGTTATCGGGCTGGGAAGCCGCAGTACCCTGTCACCCTTCTACATCAAGAATTCGACATCTATCTTTAATTCTGATTTTTTTTAATTCCTTTCTTACGCAATGTATTAAGACCTTAAATGATTATGGAAATAGAAAAGCTTAATTACTTACTGCTCTATGCTTGCTGCAATATGTTGGATGACTGCTATGTTTGATATCTGAACTCTATCTTGCATGTTTGGATAACGTTTCGCTTAGCTACCGAATCGTGTTTTCCCGTCGCAACAGCTTCGAGAGTTGTGTTGTGGCTCTAGTGTTTGGTCCGATTTTGGAGTACGAGAGTGCCTGAAATGGATTTGTTTCAGTAACATTCCACTCTAACTTAAGTCCATCAACCTCGAGAGGGGTTTTGATGCTTGGTTAGAGGTACCCGCTCTGAGAGGAGGGGTGTAGGGTGTTACAGCTGCCGCTTGTTTTACTGAAGTCTTATCCTTCGAACCTTGCTCTAGCTCTGGTTTTATCTTTCTGTTTATGTTGCATGAAAACCCCTAAAAACTGCTAAATGACTAAAACCTTAAATCTCTCTAGTAGCTCCAGTTGGAGATAGTTTTCTTGTTTTGTTTGTGACATCTTGTTGTTTCCCTTTTGGGAATTTATTATCTCCTTATATTTGCCGGAGTGTAGCGTGTCGATTCTGGGTTCTCAACACTACCACCCTTGTCCCTGTGTTCGACCTTGTATATCTACTTCGACCCCGTAAACAAAGTTGTGGGGGCCTAGAAGGATTCAGGTTATAAATGAGAAAGCTCGATTACCTCAAATCCACCTCCTAATTTTGGACGCGTGATTTAGGTCGGTCAACTTTTTGGCACCGTTGACAGGGACAAGGCAAAAATGGTACTGTAGACGAATCTGAATCCACTAACTACACCCCAGTGCCTCAAGCTTAGAAATGAGTTGGACAACACTCTTTTCCTTTTTCTTCTTATTGTTATTCTTTCAAAAGTAAAAATTCAATTTTCTAAACTTGATTTTTCGTGCCATTTCAGGAACCCTAAAGAACAGTAGTCTGTTTCCCCAGGTTCTGACACCACTCGACTGTCCAATCAAGCACAATCATCAACACCATGCCTCCCCGAGTCGACCCATATCACTCTGAAGGGGAACGACAAGGAATATCTGGGCATGAATCACCTCCACCAGATGGCAACGACCGCTATGACGGCGATAATCAGCTTGAAGATTAGGAGTCAGAACACTCTGAGGAAGAACACCCTCAAGCTAGGCGTCGCCACCGCCACCGAAACTAGAGGAATCAAGATCAGGCACATCACCGACGAGATGACGACAGTGACGACTCCGAGGAGGAAGAAAAGACACTGAGAGAGTTGGCATCAACAAAAGCTAACAACTCCAGATGTCCCGTCATCACCCCGCGATTCAACGTAGCAAATTTTGAGCTTAAGCCTTCTGTTATCTCTATGATTCGGAATAAAAGCTTCAGGGGAAGTTCGAAAAATGACAACCCCTACCATCACCTCGATGCCTTCAAGAACATCTCTGACACGATAAAGATGTGGGGGGTCCCCCAGGAGGTTATATATTGCAAAGGCTTCATCTTTTCACTGGAGGACAAAGCGTTGTCCTGGTACCTCGGGTTATCCCACCGGTCTTTGAACGGGTGGGGAGCGTTAGCTGAAGCATTCGTAAATAAGTTTTACCCCACCGAGAGAATGGTCAGAAACCGACAGAAAATAACCTCCTTTATGCAAAAGCCAAACGAAAGCCTCCACGACGCCTGGGAGCGATTCCAAGAGTACCTGAGGGATTGCCCCCATCATAATTACAAGAAGGGCTTCCTCGTCACCACCTTCTACAATGGCCTGACTCCCGATGAGAGGGTGTCACTGAACGCGGCAGTGGGCAGTGACTTCCTAGGGAAGAAGCCAAAGAAGTCCGAGATGATTATCAAGAACATGGCCGAGCTAATGGCCGGTGCTGAGTTTGATCGATCTGATAGAGGACAAGCAAAGAAGGTAGGTGAAGGGTCCGCCCCTGAGTCTAAGGCGCTGGAGTCAATCACTTCACAGATTCAGAGAATTGCTACTTATGTTAAACAATTACGAGAAGCTGGCAGTAAAGGTAAGAAGTATGTTGAAAAAGTGATGAAATGTGTTACGTGCAGAGAAGGAGGTCACGGGGTGGACAACTGTGTCTACACCCAACCAGAAGCAGGAAGCGACTACGACACAGAAGACGAAAGGACAGAAAATGTCTCCTACATGAACTTCAAGAGGCCATATCACCCTCGCTTTAATTACGGTAACAAGGATGCAGCCAAAATTTGCATCAGCTGCACACCTCGGCCAAGCCAGCGCAAACTTTTGAGAAGAGAGAAGGATCCGACCAATATGCCAAGAACAGCCAATTCCAACCAGCAAAAGGCAATTTCCAAGAACCTGGAAAATACCAAGGCCCAACCCGAGCACAGGACAAAGGAGCAAGCCAATCTGATGTGATTGGCCAGTTGTTTGATTTCGTTAAGAAACATGATACCATTAATAACCAACTGGCACAAAGTGCGCTATCCAATTCTGGCGTTTTGAACTCGTTGCAGGTACAATTGGGAGACATGCAGACACATCAACGCCAAATCGACTAGTAGCTAGCTCAGCTCGCTGAGATCGTAAAGAACCCATCAGGGAAGATCCCGTCCAACACTGAACCAGCCAAAAGATCGGGACAATAACTGTGGAAGAAAAGGTAGAAGAAGAAGCCAAAGGCGTCCAGCTGAGGACGGAAAACTCAGCGCTTCTTGGGAGGAAACCTGAGTTGTTTTTAAATTCCTAGTATTGGGTGCTTTTACTTTCCAGCAAAATGAACATTATGAACTTTATGGATTGTAATGAGTCCTGAGGCAGTGCATGCGCCACATGCATTGACTCTTTGGTTTTATGGGCCACCGCCTTAGTTTTATTAACCAGGATGGGTAATACCATCTGAGGCCGGGACCTTAGTCTCCGGCCAATGATGTTTTACTCATCAGCCACAGTTTAAACCGCTTTGTTTTCTTGATGTGTCAGAAAGCAACCCAACTGGTTCTATGAATGCACCCATATCGGGCAATGGAATTTCGGGGATCGCAAGGGTCGTGCCGACGGATGGACTCGCCCGACTTGCGAGTTGCCCTAACGGCTGACACGTGCCCCGGACTTACCTGTTTCACCCCGGTTGAGTTTTCTATATAAAGGGGTGAGTTTTTACCGTGTCGGGCTCCTTGCCTTACTGTGTTCACGCTCCCGTATCGTGCTAAGACCTTGTGCTTTTGCTCCCATGTCGCACCAGATTGCCCTGCTCTCGTTTCGTGTGGAAGTTCAGATCACGGCAAGGTAAAGCCCGATAGACCCTATCGCCCGACAGACCGTGTCGCCTGACACGTTCCTTTCTTTAAGCAAGTAGCTTATCGGTCTTACGGTTCCCTTGCTGAGCATGCCTTGTATCGCCCGATATGGATGCCGCGCAACGTACCATTTTATTCATGATTGCCTGTTACGCCATATCGAGCGATATCCATGTCGCCCATCTCTGCACCACCTTACCTATTTTGTTGTCGGGCGACACGCTGCTTTCCTTTTAAGAAGACCTTATCAGGCATCTTATCCTATCGCCATCGTATCGCCCGACACACCCGTATCAAGCGACCGACCTAACACATGTTTTTCGCCTTATCTCCCTATTCGTATCGCGCGTTTTGACCTTTTGACGTAACAGGCGATACCACCTCAAGTATCGGGCACATCACTTCACCTATGAAACCCGTGTGTCGCCCGATACGGGGTGCGGTATAGTCCTTGTACAGAGAAATACCTGGTTGCACTTTTATTCCTTACTTTTTCAAGGCATCAACACGTTTAATCGAGGTATTTTCTTATTATCTTATAGAAATGGCCCGCGTCAAGACAACTGTTGTCCCTGTTGACACACAAGGCAGGAGAATCTACCCAGAGACTGCTTCTAAAGGGCAGACTGCCAGGCCTAAGCACCCAAACCCAGGACCAGCCGGGGCGTCGACATCAGAGAAGAGGGCTAGGGTTGGAGAAGTGGAGGCTCCAACACCGACACCTCTAGCAGCAGCAGGACTCCCAGAATTCTTGTCGGGGAGTTTCGAGCCAAGAAACGATGAGCATGCTTGCCGATATGCTAAACTGGTGACCAAGGTCTATCGACCGAGAAGGTTCTGCCATCAGGCCTCGTTTGCTGAACTTGGGATCACGAGGTGGCTGAAGGGCATCCTCGCTGCGGCAGGGCTAAAAAAGATCTGCTTCAGCCGGTCTTCTTCTTACACCAAACTGACAATGGAGTTTATGTCTTCCCTCCACTGGGTGAAGAATTCTGTAGCGGAGAGAGAAGAATTTGGCAGGCCGGACAGACTCCAAGCCCGACTTTACAACTTGGAGCACTCTATCTCCGAGAAGCTGTTGAATAAGATCTTCTCTTCCAACGAGGAGGAGAGGAATCTCATGGACAACAGTGAGAGGATCACCGAGAGAGACGGGTTCAACCCCGTGGCACTCTGGAGCAAGCTAACCAGCAAATCTTCGTTCAAGTCGGGAAGAAAGGTGGTGGCAGTGCACTCTTGCTTTTGGAGGATAGTGCACAAACTGGTGGCATGTTTGCTATTCAGCAAGAATGAGTCCAGTAATATCTATACAGAAGAACTCCATGTCATGTGGCACATAATGGAGGGTCGAGTGATCAACTTCGGGCGGTTCTTGCTGAACAGGCTACATCCGATGAAAGAAGCCACCAAGGAGTACTGCATGGGCGGCATCGTCAACCTAATCGCAGTGGGACTCGGGTACCCAAAAGAACCGCGCAGCCTTTCGAGGATGCAAGGTGATGAGGTGATCGACACCAAGTACCTGATGAGGACCAGCATCATTATGAAGGAGGGGAGAGATATTTCTACAAGTTTTCAAGGACGGACATACTCCTTCCGCTCCCTCACTGCGCTGACTATGACATAGAAAAACTGGTTTTCACCGCCGCCGAAATTGAAGCTGTGGCGAATTACGCAGCTTACACCACCGCCACCAGGGCCCAGGAGAGGGCAGCTCCAGAGGTACCGATGACAACTGCTGATAGAGTTGTCGCCACTCCATCTACATCAGCCACCACCACAACAAGGAAGGTGGTAGCTGAGAAAGAACCGGTGATCGTTGAGGTCACCGAGACAGAGACTACGGGAGCTGCCGTGGGAGAGACGGCCGCAGCCCCCGTCACTGCTTCAAGACCTATAGAGGAAGAAGAGGAATTTCAGCAGGACGACAACAATGGAGTGTTCGATGAGATCCGAAAAGAGCTCAGAAGAACACCGACACCGCTGCCAAAGTCCCCACCTGCAGCAGTTGAGGAGATTGCCGACAGTGTAGAGGTGGAGCAGAGTCCACCCTCACCACGACCATCCCCACCTAGAAGAGAAGGCAAGGCGGTGGCAATTGCAAAAGCGCAGACACCTCTCCTGGCGGCATCGGGATCGCGAACCATTATGATAGATTCTACCTCGCCTGGTAGACCATCGCGCCAGCAAGATGTCGCGAGGATGGAAGGGAGACCCACCGGAGCTTCCCCGTCGCTCGGAAAGATGCTCGTGCACAAGCTCGATAATTTGCGGGAGGTAACGGATATCAACTCTGACATTTGTATTTCCCTAACCCACAAATTTGCGTCTTTCCAAAATAGGATGGATAGCCAAGAAAGAAAGCTGCTGACTCTAGCGAGCCTTCCCGACAGATTAGAGGCCCTTAATGAAATAATGTATCAAGTTCTCCAACGACTAGACAAGATCGAGGAGAGGCTGGACAGAAGTGACGACCATCCACGCCGAAGGCAGCTGAGAAGGTCACCGTCACCACCCAGCCGAGGCTCTCCTCCTTCTTCGTCAGCTTCCCCTTCAGGAACAACATCCCCCTCATCCTCCAGCGGGCGATCCTCAACACCCGAGGAGGGGATGCAACATAGGTCAGCCGAAGGAGCTCCAGCCGGATAGGAGAGCCCCTTAGACTTGCGAGGTGCAAACATCTCAGTTCCCCTAGATGAAGCCAAAGATGATAGCACAAATATCAGCATCGGGGGAGACTCTTCTAATGAGTCTGAGGGAGAGAAGGGGGATGTCTACACAGTCAATAAGAGACATCTTCCCCAAAGCAAATGCTCGATGGTGGACATGTTCTGTGATAAGTTCCATGAGCCATCCGAGATACCCTCTTTTGAGATGGCCGACTTCAATAGAAGAGCCATCGGACACCTGACGATCAAAGACCAGAACTTACTGAATCAGGTCTTGAGATCGAAGTCAAATGAAGACGACATCGTCTGGACCGACGACTACCTATTCGTACGACGGGAAGTTTTTTGAAACATGTTCCGCACGCCGGCCTTCTTCGACAAAAGACTATTCAGGGTCCTTGAAGGAGCAATAATAGAACATACCGACATCAGGACCTTGGCGAGAAGTCTGATGAAGGAAGATCCAGGCTCCCGTGCGGTGGCCGACATGCTGTAGCACATTGAAGAGCGTAGACCAAACCTCGTGTTGGCCCTGTATAAACACCGCAACGTGTGGTTCCTCCGTGTGGCAGACCTCAGGAACCACGACCTCCAACTACTGAGCTGCAGCCGCAACGAGGTGCCACACTCCGGGAGTGTTTTCTGCCGCTCGGAGGACAGGAAGCTGAGACTCCTGCCACTGCGTCTGCTACGAGCTATAAAGCAAGGAAGCCAACGTCACCAAGGTCCTTGGAACTTCTTTACTCTCTGAGATCTCCCCGTCCAAGAAGAAGAGGGGAGTGGAAATAGCGCTATCGTCATCCTGGGTGCCATTGAGGCGCTCAACACTTTTGGAAACTTGGGAGTCCTCAAAGGCACATCCTTCTATCAACGCAGGAGCATCTACGCCATGTTGCTAATCAAGGACGAGCGCTATTTCCAGGACGCAGGGGTATCGGAGCAGCTGCTGGACAGTGACCTGGAAGAAAACTCTTCTCAGTCCAGCAGCTCCTCAGAAAAAGAAGAGGAAGTGGCTACCGTCACACATGGGGCAGGCAAGCAGTTGGCGGTCCTGAAGAAAGTGTACAGGATGGAGGACACTGCTTTGCCTGAAGCTTCAGAAGGGCTAATCACAAATTTCGACCGCTTTTCATGTGCAACTCTCACACAGGAGCAGGTCAATATAATCCAGCTAAAGTTAGCTGATTCTACCCCATCGGTTGTCGCCTTTCAGGCAGGCGATCTCATAGTCCCAGTCAATGATCTAAGGGACATGGTGAAGGAAGGAGGGTACTTGGTTGTAGCAGTTGCAGCCGCTTACATCCAGTATATACAGCCAAATCTAGAACATGCATACATAGCCCAGCCCATGCTATTCAATGATGTCTGCCTCGCCGACGAAACAGGAGCGAAGCAAAATTTTCTGGAAGAATTGAGAGGTGGGGTCCCAGGCACTATCTTTTTTCCAATTCTGCATTACAATCATTGGACGCTTCTAACTGTGTACACCCGGCACCGAGCACGAATTTTCTACAACAGCTCAGACAACAACAAGAACCATCCAGTGTCGTGTACATCAGAACCTTTGACATCCGTCGAACGCCTGATCCAAAAATACTACGACGAGGTAGCAAAGATGATCCAACCATTCCTGGACATGCAAGGAGGCAAATGGCACGAACTCCAGTTCTGCCACCGCAGTCTGCAGCAAATTCCCTTATCCAACGACTGCGGCATCTACGTCCTGGAATGGATAGAGAATAAAGAAATGCCTGACCAGCTCAACCACATTGGATATCACAACAGAAGGGGCGAATATGTGTGGGAGCTTCTGTCTGACGCAGGCGTAACCTCACTGGAATAAACATTACCTCACCTTATCTACTTCACAACTCTGGGACAGAGTGTGGAGCAAGTTTGGGGGGGGGGGTACCATGTACCAGTGAGGGAGGTAGAAAATTTTGTCTAAATTTTCTAACTTAATCTTCTTCATTCTTTTGTCTCAAATTCTTTATTCTTTTGTTCTTTCCTGTATCATGTGTACATATATATGTTCACACCAAAATTTTGAAAATCCTTTTACTTATATCATCTCCATGCATATGTACAAAGTTGATATATTAGTAAAAACCTGATGCAACTTCTTGCAAAGTTAGTTTTCTATGTGCTTAACAAGATACAAGTTCTGTTATATCTTTCTGATAATGCTGCTTCAAACAAATGAGAAGATTACATTTTTCCATGCCAAAAAAAAATCAAAAAATATAATAATCTCGCAAACAGCTAAGAGACGAGTATGGAGAAGGAAAAAGCTGCCCAAACAGCAAGAATCTTTTTGTTTCCCTTACCCAACAAAAATCCTAAAAAAAGAGAGAGAAGCCTTATGAGAGTGAATAAAAGCATGAGAGTTGTGCCCAATAAAAGAAAAAGAGAAAAAATATATATACACACTTGTCTTCCAAAAGTACCCATCTTTAGGCATGGTAGATCTGGGGCAGTGGTACGTAGGATGTGAAATCACTGCTCTAAAGCCAACTGGCTTGGACTACAGGGACCACTTGCCCGTTAACGGACCCTTACCTGGATGGACCGATGGCAGACAAGAACCCAAAAAGTCTTAGCCTACCTTATACACAACTTTCTGTCCCTAAAATAAAGCCGTTTGGTGTGTAAGCTAACTTCGGAATCATACAACAATGTCTCGCCGAAGCTGTAGAGAAAAATGTACTGAAATAATAAGGCAAGGAAACGCATGGTCTTTTGTTTGCAGTGAGGCAGCATTATCTCTAAAGGCATTACTATACTTGTTTTACCTCTTGGCCTGAAAGCTATACCAAGCAAGAAGAAGCATCACAAAATAAAGTTTAAATATTGATTGAGGACAATCAAAATGCTAAGTTTGGGGGAGTTGATAACACTAATTTTTGTGATGTTTTTGCCCTTCATTCTGTTGTCAAAACTGCCCTTTTCTGCTATTTTCCTCTCTTTTATTAGTACTTTCGCAATAATTGGCCAAGCAATGCTCTTAATCCAATACTTTCATCTTTTGTAGAATTTTCATCCCATTTTGACCCAAGAAGGCCGTCCCAGCCCACAAGCAATAAGTCCAACCTGCATCGGCCTTCCAACGGCCCGATACAAGCACTACCCGACAGAGTGGCGCGACACAACGACGCGCGACAAGTGGATGTCGCGCAAGAAGAAGCTGACGGACGACATGCCACTTACCCGACAGGGAGCCGAGCTCGCCACGACAACCCAAGCTTGTCGCGTGACACAGGCCACCCACCGGCAGGCACCGCCCGTCACGTGACCAACAACCAACATCCCTGCGTCGGGCGATATGTGTATCGGCCGTCCATCAACTCGCGAATATGGAGGACACGTGGCGCTTCGAGCACCATAACTTCCCCCAACCGCTGCCTATAAATAACAGCTACAGGAAGCCGAAAAGATAGTTCAGATAGTTCAGAAGTCGGACAGTCGGGGAATCTTGAGCGATCTTTGGAGGAAATTGTGAGAGCAAGAGTATCGCGCCCCAGTGCTCATGTCGGGAAACTCTAGGTGAGCTCTTCCTCATCCCGAGAGGGAGGGGATGGTTCACTTAGGACCGTCCCGGGCGACACTGCGGGCCGATATCGGCCAACGTCGATGAGAGACACAAGTACCCGATAGTAGAACGCGATGCTCCATGCCCGACACGATATCAAACTGATACGCTTCGCCCGTCATAGCGTGCCGCCCGAGAGGGTGTGCCACCCGACATGAGTGGATCGGCCAGGGTCCTTGAGCGATACAGTCGGCCATCATGGTGTGCCACCCGAGAGGGTGTTCCGCCCGGCACTGCTGTATCGGGCTAGGCCCCTGACCGGTATCGGGCTGGGAAGCCGCAGTACCCTATCGCCCTTCTATATCAAGAAGGCGACATCTATCTTTAATTCTGATTTTTTTTTAATTCCTTTCTTATGCAATGTATTAAGACCTTAAATGTTTATGGAAATAGAAAAGCTTAATTACTTGCTGCTCTATGCTTGGTGCAATATGTTGGATGACTACTATGTTTGATATCTGAACTCTAGCTTGCATGTTTGGATCGCGTTTTGCTTAGCTACCGAATCGTGTTTTCCCGTCGTAACAACTTCGAGAGTTGTGTTGTGGCTCTAGTGTTTGGTCCGATTCTGGAGTACGAGAGTGCCTGGAACGGAGTTGTTTCAGTAACATTCCACTCTAACTTAAGTCCAACAACCGCGAGAGGGGTGTTGATGCTTGGTTAGAGGTACCCGCTCTGAGAGGAGGGGTGCAGGGTGTTACTATTGCTGCTTGTTTTACTGAAGTCTTATCCTTCGAACCTTGCTCTAGCTCTGGTTTTATCTTTCTGTTTCTGTTGCATGAAAACCCCTAAAAACCGCTAAATGACTAAAACCTTAAATCTCTCTAGTAGCTCCAATTGGAGATAGTTTTCTTGTTTTGTTTGTGACATCTTGATGTTTCCCTTTTGGGAATTTATTATCTCCTTATACCTGCCAGAGTGTAGCGTGTCGATTTTGGGTTCTCAACACTACCACCCTTGTCCCTTTGTTTGACCCCGTATATCTACTTTGACCCCATAAACAAAGTTGCGGGGGCCTAGAAGGATTCGGGTTATAAATGAGAAAGCTCGATTACCTCAAATCCGCCTCCTAATTTTGGACGTGCGATTTAGGCCGGTCAGAAGGGTTTCAGTACAGAGTTGTGTATAGCAACAGATTCTTTGGAGAATAGAGAGAGGTTCTCTACCTTTATGGAGTCAGTGAGGAGGATTGAGAGGTATTCTATCGAGAAGCATGAAGCCAATGCTAGGAAGAGGCCAACTCAGTTTCAAGGACAATCATATGGTGGCTTCAAAAAGCCAAGGTTCTCATCACCATAGTCACAACAAAGGTCAACTTTCTCTGAGCTGAGATTAGGAGCATCGTCATAGTGGTTGATCCCTGAGAAGGGTAGAGGTTGCAACTTTCTACCAGTAGGAGCATGTGGTGTAGTGTCAGTGTTAATGACAGGGTCGTCTAGGTTGCAGTGTGATATCAGGACTTGTTTCAAGTGTGGACAAGTTGGGGATGTGGGATGGGCATGCCCTATGAAGGATGAGGAAGTAACACAGCAACTGAGGCAGAGTTAGTGAGGTTCGTAGTAGCAATAATATAGCAGTGATGGTGGTAGAGGGCACGGACATGAATCACAGGTGGGTTCATTTAGACCAGTTGGAAGAGGACGAGGATGACAATAGGAAATGGCTAGATTCTATGCTATGAGTCAGCCAGAGGGAGTGGTCAATCCACAAGTCATGGTAGGTTAGATAAAACTTTTTCATTTTGTCTTATCTACTTCTTCTTTCATTCTATTTTGGTTGACCTAGGTGTGATGCACTATTCTTCGCCATATAGGTGATAAGTAGTTGTTATCTACTTATTTGTACTAGATCTAGTAGCTCTTGCTAGAAATCCCTTTAGTTGATTCTGCTGATTTGCGGGAGGTGTGTCCATCTTGTGTTCTTTCTTTCTTAGGACGCAACATTCAAGTGGATCTCATATCACTTCAAATGCATGGATCCGATGTGATCCTAGGAATGGATACCTTTGAAAAGTACATGGTTTTTTGGGATTGTAGTTCCAAGGTGCTGACGTTTTGTGATGGAAATATCTCTTGGACTTTCCAAGGTGATAGGAAGATTCTTCCTATGTTTTTGGTGTCGGTTGTGATAGTAGAGAATCTGATGAAATAGAGATGTGAGGCTTTCTTAGCACATGTTGTGTATACCAAGGTGAGAGGTCCTAGTATCCAGGAGGTACATATAGTATGAGATTTTGAGGTTGTCTTTCTTGAGGAGTATTCTAGTGTTCCACCTCCTAGAGAGATTGATTTTTAAATCAATCTTGTTCCTGGAACGCAACCCATAACACAGTCACCTTATAGGATGGCACCAACTGAGATGCGGGAGTTGAAGAAATGGTTGTGGGAGTTGTTGGAGAAGGGTTTCATCAGACCAGGCACTTCCCCTTGGGGTGATCCTATGTTATTTGTGAAGATGAAGAAGAATGATTCTATGAGGCTTTGCATATATTGCCAGTAGTTAAACAAGGTTATAGTGAAGAATAAGTACCCTTTGCTAAGGATTGATGATCTGGTTAATTTAGCTGAGAGGTGTTAAATTGTTCTCTAAGATAGATCTGAGGTCAATATATCACCAGTTGAGGATCAAGGGAGATGACACACCTAATACTACTTTTAGGACTAGATATGGTCATTATGAGTTTGTGGTTATATCATTTGGGCTAACCAATGTGTCGACTACTTTCATGGATCTGATGAATAGAGTTTTTAGACTACATATTGATCAGTTCATGGTGGTGTTCATAGATGATATCTTGATATACTTCAGGGACAATCCACAACATGAGCCGCATCATCACCAGACGTTAGCATTGTTGAGGCAGCACTAGATGTATGCCAAGTTTAGCAAGTGTAAGTCCTATTTGACCGAGTTATCTTTTATTGGTCATGTCATATCTACAAAAGGTGTTGTGTAGACCCGAAGAAGGTGGAGTTAGTGATGCAATAGGAGCAACCTGAAACACCGACTGAGGTCTGAAGTTTCCTATGTTTGGTTGGCTACAACATGAGATTCATTAAGAATTTCAGTGTTGTAATGTTACCCCTAACCAAGTTAACCAGGAAAGGTGTTCCTTTTATCTGGGATGATAAGTGTCAACATTCTTTGAAATTGATGAAGGAGAAGTTGACCAATTTACTGGTGTTAGTGCTTCCAGAGAAATGGAAAGGCTACATCATCTTTTATGATGCTTTGAAGAACAACTTGGGATGTCTACTGCTGCTGGACAAGAATGTGATTTCTTCTACTTCACGATAGCTTAAGAAAAACAAGGAGAACTACCTGACACATTATCTAGAGCTAGTAGTTGTGGTCTATGTCCTAAATATTTGGAGGTACTATCTGTATGGGGAGAAGTGTTAGATCTTTACAAACCACAAGAACCTTCAGTATATGTTCTCGAAGCATGACCTGAACATGAGGCAGAGGAGATGGATGGAGATGATTAAAGACTACGACTGCACAATAGACTATCATCTAGGAAAGGTGAATGTGGTGGATGATGCGTTGAGCAGGAAGACATCTTCATCATCATGTACATACCAGGCACAATTACACACTATGGTGTGTCATAAGTGGGACATGTTGGTATTGCTTCTGCATAGGTGTGTTTGGTTGGAAGTATCTCTGTTGGAAGGATTGCTAGCATAGTTGCATGTCAAGCCAACATTGATACAACAGATCAGAGATTCATAGGAGAGTGATAATGTGATACAAAATATCAAATCAGAGTTTTCCAATAGGAAGCATGATGGCTTCCATGAGACAGATGATGGGAAACTTTTCTTCCATAACAGGACTGTGGTTCCAAATGTTGATGGCCTGAGGAATATGGTACTTGAGAAGGCTCATTCCTTGATGTATGTGATGCCTCCCGATAGTACAAAGATGTACCATAATCTTAAGGATTTGTACTGGTGTCCAGGTTTGAAGAGTGACATGGCATAGTTTGTTATCAAGTGTCCAGTTTGTCAGCATGTCAATGCAGAGGACCAGAAGCCTACAGGGATGTTGCAACCCTTATCGATACTGCAATGGAAATGGGATCATATAAACATGGACTTTGTGGTTGGTCGTCCTAGGATAGCCAAAGGTCATTATTCCATTTGGGTGATAGTTTGCCAAGTTAGCTCACTTCTTACCAGTCAAGATGACGTGCACACAGAGAAGTTGGCACATATATATGTTGATGAGATAGTTCACCTGCATGGTATCCTAGTTATCAGAGTATCTAATAGAGGTCCTCAATTTATGAGCAGGTTTTGGGAACATCTACATACTTCTTTGGGGACACAGTTGAGGTTTAGCACAACTTTCCACCTACAAATAGATGGTCAATCAGAGAGGACCATTTAGACATTGGAAGATCTTTTGAGGGCCTGTTTTCTACAATTTCTTAGTAGTTGGGATGTATACCTAAGTTTATTTGAGTTTTCCTAAAAAAATAGTTATCAGAGGAGCATAGATATGGCACCGTATGAAGCTTTGTACAAGAGGCGTTGTCGGTCACTGCTTTGTAGGTATGAGGCAGGTGAGTATGAACTTTTGGGTCCTGAGTTAGTGAAGTAGATGATAGAGAAGATCAAGGTGATAAAATAGTAGTTGAACTCAGCTTAGGATAGATAGAAGTCACATGTCGATAATTGTCATAGATTGTTAGAGTTCCAAGTTGGAGAGAACATGTATCTTAAGGTTTCCCCTTAGAAGGGTGTGCTCAGGTTTGGTGAGAAGGGTAAGTTGGCTCCTAGGTTTATGGGACCATACCCTCTCTTAGCACATGTTGGGAAGGTGGCATACTAGATGGAGTTACCTCCAGAGTTGTACATGTTGCACAATGTCTTTCATGTCTCCATGTTGAGGAAGTGTCATCCTAATATAGAGCAAATGTTGCATTTAGTGGAGGTTGAGTTGGACGAGGATATGTCTTATGTTGAGGGTCTGTTGTTGATCCTAGATAGGCATGCACAAAAGTTGAGGAAAAATGATATAGCCTTAGTGAACGTTCTGTGGCATCATAGTGGTGTGTAGGAAGTCACTTGGGAGTTAAAGGATGAGATGTGTAGGAAGTACCCCTCCTTGTTTGTGTAGGATTTTAGGGGCAAAATACCTATTAGGGGTTTATGGTTGTAAGACCCCTAACCTTGCTTTGTGGTTAAGCATGCTTTCTTATCATAATTGGAAGCTTAAAGCCTTAATCAAACCCTAAGATGTGTTTTGATATCATGTGACAAAGTTAAGTTTCAAGTTTGGTCATGTTTGGACATTGTCTGAGAAAGTATACATTTATGTACATGTTTTAGGTTTTTATGCAATTTACCCATATCTAGGGTTTTCTTACAATTTTTCACATGCTTGTTGTTCCTTATAAGTTTTCATATCATGTTTGATATAGTTGTCCCTTGTGTTGAGATCAGGGTTTCCTCACCTAGATACCCTATCTCGATGGTTTACCCCTTTCGATGTTGGGATCCGATGGTCCACCTTTAGGTGGTGGGATCTGAGGGTGGTTATCTAGAGTGGCTTGAAGTTGAATGGTTTGTATTTGAGGTTCCTAGATTAATGTCTCACCAAGTGAGGTGCAACTATCGATGGTGAGCTAGGTTTTTCTTTTGTGCCCAAGTTAAGGCATGACCAGATGGACCATCTATCGTTGGAGGTTGATGGTTTCTCTGGGGTTAACATCTGATGGTCCCCCTGGTGTTAAGACTCAATGGCTGACCTGGTTTTGCATGTACCATATGTTTTGACCTTGGACACATGGCATGCATGGCTTGACACCTTTACCTTCTTTTCTCTTTCCCCTCAAGCTTTATTTACCTCCCTCCTTCCATGCAAATGAGCTCTTTAGACCCTCTCCTCTCCTTCTTGCTGCTTGGATCTCGTCTCTCTTGTGTGGTGGAGAAGAAGGAACTTGAGGAAGAAGAAGCTTGGCCAATCTTGGTTGCATGTGCACCTACAGTTTGGATCTATCCTCTCTTCAAGATTATGGAGCTTCCTTGCCTTGTTTCTTAACCTAAGCTAGTAAGATCACCTTCCTTCTTTCTTTTCCTTATTGCCCTACCTCTTCTCTCTTCCTTCTTGGTCAGATCCAAGATGTTTCTTGGTGGATAATGTGCTAGAGGTTGAAGAACACCTTCCTTCTTGCTTCTTTGACCTAGTGTTTGCTTATTCTTGGGAAAGGAGATAGCTTGGACATTTTGAGTACTCAAGCTAGGGTTTCTTCTCTCTATATTCAAGCTATCTTTCTATTTGGACCTTCATCTCCTACCTTGAGGTGATTAATATAACTTTCTTCACATTTATTTCTTACTCCTATCTTTCATGTATAAGAACTTGCTCTAAAACGTAGTTCCAAGTAGAATGATGTTATATTTGCCTAGGGTTTAAGCTTATATGGTAGTTCTTGAGTAGATAACCTTCCTTGATGTACCTCTAAACCTTATGCACATTTCTTCCTTGGAAATGGGAGCTCTAGACATCGTATGCATGTGAACTCGATGGCTTCGGTTCCCTCAAACAATGGATTTTCTTTTAGGGTTTTGAACTAATGTTACTCTCTTGTGTTGAGACTCGATGGTTTGGCTTTTGTGGCAACTAATATCTTGGATTTAGTTGTTGTTTAGAATCTTATCTTGTGCTTGAAACTGATGGCTATGTTTCCCCTCACAACTGATGGTATTTATGCTCACATCAAGTGGTTCTAATAGATGGTTTTATAAACGCTATCAAATAATAGTTTTACTTGATGTTTTAGACCTATTTTGCACCTAGTGTTGACCATCGAAGGCTTCAAAAGGGTTACAAATGATGGTCTCAGTGTGTCATGACTCGATGGTTTCACTGGTTCCATGGTTGATGGTTTCACTGGTCCTATGTTTGATGGTTCTCAACCAATGGTTTCACTAGTTGCGAGATCAATGGTCTTCATAGTGTCCACATATGATGGTGGTTCTGATGTCCACAACTGATGGGATTCCTAATGTCAAAAAATGATGGTGCTTCTAGTGTTGACATCCTTTGGCCTTTCTAGGCCAAGATCCGATGGATTTCCTATGTGTATGATTCAAAGGTGTTGCTTTCATGGAATATGATGGTCTTGGCTTTTCCACATATGATGGTTATGGTTAATGATGCAACCCAAGGGTTATGCTTTGGATTATGTATATGCCTACATTTATACATGGGTGTGGTATAATTGTTGAGTTTAAAGCATGGGATTTGATAAAAGTGCTTTGTCTTGACTGCATCCATGATCCGATGAAGGTTCTAGGGTTACGGTTTGTGCTCTGACCTAAGTAAATGTATGAACCGTGATTAGATTCGAATGTTGATTAGTAAGTTCAACTTAATCTACCTTGTTGAACCTAAACCTAATGCAACTAAATGATGTTGGCTAATTATACTTCACTTCCTTGTATGTTGATTTGATAAAGGAATACTCTCTTAATGTTATGGTAACTCTACTATGCTATCATGTGAACATCATAGCTCTATAATACATTGTCATGTTGAACATGTATATCGCAAGTATGATGATGGTTTGTTGAACATGTCCATGGTGAAGAAAGATAAATATGTTCTTGAAGGATATAATGTGATGGTCTTACTGACCTTTGGGCATGTATTGAGCTCTAATGGAGGTGCAATCCTCTTCATGATGTAACAAGGATTGTTATCCTATAATCATGTGATAAGAATTATATCTCACACATTTTATCTCTTCTGGAGTTGTAACATACGCATGTTTTTTACAAAACTCTCTTAGGGTTTGTATGTAACTTGATTTATTCACTTAAAAAATAATTAGTTGGAATTAACTAATCAATTGAAATCCTAATCATGTAGTGTCTTGTGTCGTAGAACCATTCCAGTGTTAGGACTTGTTGGATGGGGAAATAGGTAGTCCAGAAGGGAAGCATGGAGTTGTATATTATTGAGTATATGTAGGTGCAAGTGAGAGTACATCCTTGACATCCTTTCCTAAGGTTTCGAGGATGGATGCAGTCATGCCTCGGATTGAGAACGGCCGAGGCCATGTCTCATATATTTGTATATGTGATGTGATTGAGGATAGCTACGATTGTACCTCGGATGATAGGGTGATATACCCGTGATGTCTAGTGTCATGACCTATATGGCAAGGGTGTACTAGGCTAATTACATCTTGACTATATATGTCACTACAATAGACTCGTACTGACTGAGGGGAAGAGATCTTAGGATTCCAACTCCCCTAGATCTTGTATGAAACTGATTGCAACTTCACAATGGTCAGTTGGAAGTTTGAGTGGTATAACTCAAACTCCCCTGGGATTAATAAAAGACATAATCCAGTCATGTTGCATATTTGTTTAGTGTTAAACATGATTCACATTGGTTGACAACCATTGCCTTGTTTCTTATCATGTTTGGTTGTTATATAATGTGGTAAGCGAACAACTATTAGTAGATGATAGTTTTATCTGTTTCCCTAGATGTCACATTAGTCCTGCTTAGTGTTATGTTATACTATCTACTTCTCTTCTTAATCTACTTATTTATATAACCTGATGTAATCAATAACCATTAGTGAGAGTTATATCTCTCGTTGGGATATGGGTCTCACCTCATGGGTCACCACATCTTTTTAGGTGAGCATCAGTGATGTTTTTAGATTTGTAGTGTAGAGGAAGAGCATCTTGGAGAGTAGTAGGACCATAAGGTTGGCTAGTAGTTAATGTGTCCTAGACTTGTCCTTATACTCCCAGGTTTGGGTAGGGGATGTTTTGCAGATGATATGTATTGACTCAAGTTTTCAGCAGCATGCTGATGTTGTATATGGCATGTATCTATGTGGAATAATACCGTATCTATACATGTTGTGGCTAAGGCCACTGGATAGATATATAAATACCTAGTAGGGTACATTATCTCATGCAAGTTGTGGCCCTATATGTAAATATTTCTATATATGTTGGTGATCTTAAAGTTGGTTTATTTATCTATTTTTTGCTATGCAGTTCATTAGTGATAAATCATGTGTTTTGTTTTGAGTAATCTCATTTAACGTGATAGGGTGTGTCACTGTATTGTCCCACTTCCTCAAACACAAGAACAAAAATATCATCTTACATCAACTAAAATGGAAACCTCAAATCTAGGAAGACAAATATGATCTTATGCCAACCAAAATTCAAATACTTCTTCTAGTACTCACTACTGATTTGATAAGGATTCTTTTTATATATGTAAATCTTATGTATCCTAAGGAATTTTACATATGTTTGATATATATGGGGTATTATGATAATCAATGTTGGAACAATTTTTTATGTTTCTTATCTATATCATCAAGCTCGCTCTCTTGTACTTTTGGGGTCAAAATGAATTATTCATATCTCTACAATTCCTTGAATGAATTACAAAAATAATGTATTTATTGTTAAAATTTTGAATCATTATACATTTGCCATTTGTGTATAGTATCATATGATATGCAAATGATAATCTCACCTTCCTTGAACCATATGATAGAAATATCATCAAGATTATGTACATGCTTAATATCTTTTCACATATTTCAGGACTTAAAAGTATTTTACGTACCAATAATAGCTCGATTGACATTGGCATATTTAAAAATATTCTTGATTTTCAAGGATAAGAATTTCTTATGAAATATCTTGATCTTCCTCATTTCACCATATACTCTCTACAACTCAGTATGGAAACTTATCATTGACAAAATCACTCTTAATATTTCACAATATTAGACAAAAAAACTTGAGTTTAGCTTGACGTCTTAATCTTTTAAACTCTAATGAAACTCCAATTGCAACTTTATTTCTTATAGGTTTCCTCTTTCCAGACAAAATCATTTCATTTTTCACAAAAGCATAAGAAAATTCTTTAGTTTGATTCATATACTATGTACAAAGTGCACCTTCTATACTAGAAGACTATATGTAAACCTAAAACATTAGGGAAATGGAACATCTTCATCGTCAAAACATGTTTCCACTTCCTTATCAACAAGTTTATAGCACAATTCTTAAACAATAAAGCCATGATTTGAAGAGATCACATTTTTAAAAAATACTATGAACACCATGATCCCTGATATAGCACTGAAAATACCAATATATCACCTTTACGTAAATACATCAATAGATCCATACCTCATCCAAAAAAGTATCAAAATTCAAATGATTCACTCACAATACACTCGATTTTGGAATGATATTTGGTTTTATGGTTCCTTCATATCCTATATGACTTAAACTTGCAATTCCAAATTTCATATGCAATGCCTTAAAATGTTGCCTCATAACAAACTAGCTTAGTCATGATTTTCTCATGACTGTTAAACAAATGTAACTTATAAACTTCCTTATCCAAATATAATTTATCTTTGGGGTGCTGGTGGGAAAAGAATATCATTACTACATCCATCATGGTTGAGACTCTCTTTGATAAGAAATATTGGACACCCACTGGACATATAAGATCCTCATGTGATCTAGCATATTGGTCAAAACAAAATCCTTTTAGGTACTCCTTAACACTTGAGGGGATTTTTAGGGCCACACCAATGTATGATGTGCTACAATATCACTACCAATATGGTTTTCACTTGCCCCTATACCAAATGAATTTGGCTCTATTTATTTGTCAACAAATATACATATAATAATAATGCAATTTGGAAACATAACAAACTATTCATAGGTTCACCTCGTAACAATGTTGTCTTATTGCACAAGTCAATCCTTGATAGTTGTATATCTAGTCCATTTGGATTGAGAGAAATAGATGGTTCTATGATAATACATTCCAAACATTTAATGGCTTATCTCTAATTTATATAATTTGTTTTGATTTGGGTTGATGTCGTATTACAAAATGGGCTTGACCTTGGGGGTTCAAGATCATGTCACATGTCTAAAGATGACCTAGGTTCAACCAAAGAACCTTTCTCATTTGAACCACTTATTCATGCATATGTGGAGCAAGGTTGATTCTACATGTTTCTAGTAAAACCATGAGACTTGTATTTATCCCACCCTCCACATCCACTGAAAATTCGAGTTACTTATATATACAGTAAAGTACAATACACATTTGGAATTGTTGAAATAAAAGATGGGGGAGGTGATTATATATATAACCAAAATATGATTCTAAATGCATCTTTGCAAGTGGAATCATAGTTAACCTTGCAATTGATCTTTGTCAACTCAGCACACCAATTGCATGCAACTAGTAAGTTTATCATCATTTACCAAGCTCATACACATGGAATTACATGTGTTCATCAGTTATCAAATTCAATATGTTCTTGGAATAAAATTCAAAAACTACTCTTAGTCACTTTTTTCCGAAAGGCACTTCAGTTCTAATGCAATCTCAAAAACACCAATAGTTAACACCCATGAAATAATCATAAAACGTCCCCAACTGTGCAACCATTTTCCTTAATAACTTCTTTCAATGACAGCTACAACAACAAAACCCCTTTGGAAAGCAGCATCACAATTTAGTTTGACCCACCCACTAGAGGTGGTAACCACCCTTGATTAGTGGAAGTAGTGATATACCTTTGTTCAAGGCATGGGATCCATACTTTATTACATTTATCAACATTGATCATTATGGAGTTATAAATTCGACTAGCATTGCAACCAATTAAACTGAAAAATTAGACAAATTTCTACTCAGCCAAATTTGAAAGCAGTTCATAACGAAAATAGTTTGAGAATTACTTGACTTTAGGGTTGTACTAATCCATGCAACTTGATTCAACATGAGAAAATAATTACATGTTCTTCAATTTTCGGCTATCTTCAAAATTCTTTAGAAAATGTACAGTCACATAATGAATGTGTATAATTGTTTCATGCATAGTTTTGCACAGAGGATATATTTTTATCATTGCTTTCTTATACATGTTACTTTTGTTAGGGGTTTGTTATATAGAGTTCCCTCCCCTTTATGTTGAACTTTGGTCATAACATCAATAATATTTATGTCGTTGAGAAATCAGTGCTTCTTTTAAAATTTCCTCGCTTTTGCACTCTTTTGACAGAGATGGTGAATTCGAGAGTTTCGTGTACCCACACACTGATATCTCAATAGGTCGCAAAAGAAGTCAGTTGATGCTATGAGAAATTCATTTCATCCAAATTATTTTGCATTCATCCATACATACATATCTTCCTCTCTTATTGTGGATTGCTATTTTTTTTGTCGAGTCACAGAAATCCCGTCTTCATCATCGTTGAATATTTTGGTTTATTCGTTTCTTATGCGTGAGTATGTTTTTTCTACAAATGAGTTCAACATAGTTTGTGATCAAGCTTATTTATTATTTAAGAAACAACAGCAAATGGTTTTTAATATTTCGTCTAAATAATAGAGAGAAAGATGGGATTTGTGAGGCCAGAAATAAATGACTCGTCGAAGACATCTAAATCTGAGAATGGTAAAAAGAAAATCTAATCAAAGTGGAGTGGATCCCCGGATGAGCTTCTCAATTATTATCTCTGACTCGTTCTTTCTTCTTATGTAGTGGTATTCTCATTCTCTATTCAAAAAATAAGAGTCGCGGGATGGGCATGTAGTATTATGGTGCTGCTGTGTATGAGATATTCACGGGCAAATTGAAATATTCAATATAAACGGGCAAGTTGACAGTCGCATGAACAGATAATATAAATAGACATCATAATAAAAAAAATGAGATGGACAAACGGGAGGTTCCTTCTTGGGGTGGCCAACTCCGCCGTCTTCTCCACATGGCAATCGGGCTGAAATGGGGTAAATGGTGACCGCGTTTTTACAGTATTTAATGGTCTAGCATCGTTCCATCTTTCCACCCACGATCATAATGCTATAATTGACGTATGGGTCACTCTAACATACCAACAACTAGTGACACGTAAAGAACAACGTGAAAGTGGATTCTTCACACAACCCAAGTGGACTTTGTCACAGACAAGACTTCAGCACAACCCAAGTAGCATAGACAAATGCTCAACTAAAATTCAGCGTCAAACATTACATGGATATCAGAATGGCCATGTAATAGTATTTTGGTTTTTTTTAAGACTTCCATAAAAACTGCAATCTATATCAAGTTCATTAAAGACAATAATGAACCTTCCACTAGCAAATTCAATGACGTCTAAGACATTGATATCTTTGAATGACTCGTGAACGAGGGAAACACATAACTCTAACCTCGTCAGATGTTATACCCTTTACGAGTTTACGGAAAATAGTTTTTGATAGAGTTAGGACAAGCCCTATACAAGAACAAATAAATGGTTTGACTTTCTCTACTTTTGAGAAGAAAAAAAATTATTTATTGGGAAAAGGAATAGGATTCCGGCCCATGTCCTAATTGTATTTGGGCTTGAGTAGGAATTGGTTTGTGTTGTCAATCCTAGTAGGAGTTAAATCCAATAGGAGAGAAGATTGCTCTCTATTTGCAATATTGGAAGTAGATTATGAATTGGACTATGAATTGGAGTGGGATTCCTAATTACTACTACATGTGTTCGAGGCTTATAAATAGAGGCTCTGGCGGAGGCCATTGAGATCATCCTATTAGTTGTTTGTGGTTGGTGTCTTCTGTGGTAGAAGAGTCAAAAAATAAGAACAACTGGTGGTGCTCTCTTTTGGTAAGACAGGGTCAACGACTTTGCCTTGAAGTAAAGTAGCGGCTGACAGTCAGTGACACATTGGTGGTGCATCAACTACGACGGCGGATCCGAGCAGCGGAAGACGCACATCAGTTTGTGGCACTACGTTGGTGTTGCGGGAACGACTACGACAACAGTCTGTTCGTTCAGCGGAGGACGTGTTTGCTCTCTCAGATGGAGAGATCTCTTTGGTTGGTAGGTGAGCTACACAACCTCGTCAGGAGTAGAGGCGGCCCAGTCAGCGGTTGCAGCGACAATATACAAGAGCACAATTGTGTGTCTGATTCCCTACAACGACAGTGGTGTTGTGAGGAGAAAAAGATAAGTGAGATATTTTTGTACATGTTTGAGTGTAAATGTGTTCTTCCTATCTTTATTCTCGTGTGGGGGGAGAGATCTGAATTTAGAGGTAATTAAATCTGGACGGTGTGAGTTGTAATCTTGATTACATAGTGCTTGTTAGTCAGTATTGTCCTGTGGTTTTTCTCTTCTCGTCTTGGGAAGAGTTTTTCACGTTAAATCTTGCACTTTCAGTTTAACACAACACGTCGCTTACACACCACAAATTCCTAGCATCAATTTTAATACCTCCCACGTGGTTTATTCCTTTTCCATAGCAAGGGGTGCATTCTAGCCCTATTCATGTCTAATATGCAATAGAATCAAGTGCATCTATTAACATCATGAAAAATCTATTCCTTTGAGTCCTAATTAATTAAGACAAGCGCATTGTTACATATTGAAGACTAGATTGTACAAACCAATAATGGTTTTAAACATTTAAATTGTCATTATTATGGTCTTTCAACTGGTTCTTCAAAATTGTTTTGTACCAATGTTTGGTGGATTTTGGTAACTAATCGATGAAAACTAAAAAAATCCCATTCATGTAAAGAGTTTACGATAATAATTATTAAGTTGTTGAAAATGGTTATTGGATCATTATTACAATTTGATAAATAATGCCTACATTTTCAAGTAATTAAGAGTATAAAAGAATTACATAGTTTAGGAAGTGCACCTACCCAGTATTCTAGTGAACGCCCTTTCTCCTCTCACTTCTCAATCTTCTATTCAAGACTCACTGTTCTGGTGAGTCTAAAAAAATCTTCACCCTATAGGTATCCAAAATTTTACTTCTAAAAAGATAATGTGGTGTGTGTATGACATATAATAATAAGGACATGTCTTGGACAACATATCCAACATAATATCTTCAAACCTTTCTCAGCCCTCATTCATGTGGTAGTCTCCTCCATCTTCTACACAACTTTGTCATACTCACGACTTTGTTTTATGTTTCAAGTCATGTTTTCTCCTTTGTGTGTGACTTCACCATGCTCTACTCCTACTGCCATCCTATTATTCTCCCAGTGCTAACATTGCATATTCCCAGTGTCTTCATCCTTCTCTGCCCTTGTCTTATAGTTTGATCTCCTTTGCATGCATATACATGTATTACTTTATTAACTGGTGAGTAATGATATAACTCTATGTTGTTTATGTGATGCTTTTCTTTGCACGAGTATGACATGATGTAAATTTATCATGGTATATCGTAAACCATATTTGATAAGATTATGTTGTATGCTTAAACTTGTTATACCATAAGATCCTCTATGCTTTCTTTTTTGGTATATTGCAAAAATGATATAACCATTTCATATGTAGGATCTTTGTTGAATGTTAGTCAATTTTTAGCCTTATGACTTAACTTGATCAATTCTTCCCTTCCACTCAATAATCCAAGAATGTAAATTCAATGGATTTGGGTCTCTTTTTTCATGGCCTAACCTTATGGTAACTAGATGCATGTAAAATTCAATCATAAGTTACTACCCCTATGTTCAAGTATTACAATGTATGGATTGAAAAATGATAAGTAAAAACAACCCTAATTTGTTTTTACAAGTTCCTTTTTTCCATAGTACTTTATGCATGATGTGACTTTACAATGACACACTATATATTAATTTTGATGAGTTTGTGTCATTTTGTATATTTTTTGTCCATAAGGTCCTTTATGCTATATTGTTTGCAACAACTCTCAAACTTCATTGTGATCATAAATTAAAAACATATAATATAATAATATATAACAAAAAATGAAAAAATAAAAAATATGTACATGAATTGTCAAGAATGTTAATGTGTACATGTATATAATTTATATTTCTTAAATCCCCTATCATAAGGTCACAAACCTCTTGTAATGACCCATAACCAGGTTAGGCTTAAACCCTAGATTAGTCATATGTGTAACCTAATCTTTATTTGTAAGAAAAATCTCAAACATAAGATATGAGTTTGATTATCGATCATGCATGGTTCTTATTTTGTGATTATAGAATACCCTAAATTGGGAAAATCTTAGTTTTACAATGGTGATCAATCAATGAATAAGGGAATGTAATCTTTCTTAATTAATTGATTGCTTCATAACAAATTACATGTTCAAATTCTAGATGATTGACTTGATAAAAACTTTCACATTTGAATAAATGTAATTCTAATGAACAAAGAGACTAAGAAATAATAAGATAAGAATATGTGGCTTGAATCAAGAGTGGGCCTTGGAGTTTAGACCTTTTGGGCCTAAATGTGAGAAGAGTAGCTCAAAGTCGACCACCTTGGGGTCAATTTTGCCAAATTACCTAGATTATGTTCTTGCATGGTTAGGGGTGTGTTTTGCATGTTTTTGAGTAAAGATCTCAAACTTAACCAAGATTGTGATTGAGTTCATGATCGAGTTTGAGAAAAATATAATTTGTATCTAAGTTTGATATTTTGATTTTTTTTTTGAAATAACTTGGACTTAAACTTAACTCAGTTCAAGAATGACTTAATTCAAGAATGAACATGGTCGAGTTTGGGAATAATGCATATTAATTTGTACTTGTATTTGCCTTTCATCTTTGATAAAGGTTATGCACTCATGAACTCAATTAAGTTCAGGAAGAGGCATGACTGAGTTCATGAGTTAAGATAGTTTGAAATAATGCTAAGTTGTGACATGAACTCAACCAAGTTAAAGAAACTTGACTGGGTTAAGATGATTTTGGAATTTTTTGAACTCAAGTTGGATTGGCGTAAACTTGACTAAGTTAAATCCCTAAAATATCTAACTTAGTTTCTCATTTTCTCACATATTTCCAGTCGATAGTTATAATTGGGAATTTCCATCCATATGTATTACAATGACTAAATATGAGACTCTGCTAGTGTAACATCCCTCACATGGGTTATGCTTAAACCCTAGATGTTTTGCTTAATAAAGTGGATTATATGCTTTCTCTTATATTTTGAAAAGTAATTAAGGCTCAAGAGGAACTCATATTTCAATTTTAGTCCTTTTTGAATGACGTTGACAATAATGTTTTACTTGTGTTGGACTAAAGTGCAAATTACCTAAGTTGAGGGGTTAAATTGCAAATTGTTCATGATAATATTTTCCTCATGTGTTGAAGCATCATGAGAATGAAGATGATGTAGAGGTATGACTTTTGGTGGCCTGAGTACCAAGAAAGAGCTGATAAAACAATGTTTGTGCTTTAAAACCTAGTTTTGGTGTAATGTGCAATTTACACAAAATCCAGGGTTCAATATGCAAATTACAACTTCAAAATAGTCCCTAATGTTTCTTGGTATCATAAAAAGAAAAGAAAATTAGAGGGGCATCTCATTTGTATCTCTTTGAAGGAGAGATAATCTTGATATTAAAATAATCAAGATTTAAGCATAATTGAAACCCTAATTCAATTTAATGCAAAAAAAATTATATTAAATGGATTTCCCTTCAACCAAAATTTTAGAGGTTGAAATTCACATATATGTACGTTCTTGTGCCTTTCAAAGGAAATGGAAATATCTACGTGAGTGGAGAACCCACTCACATTAAGAAAATAAAAAGAAATATCCACTAACTTATGGATATTATTATTATAAGGGCTAAGGTGCTTATTTTTTTTTCTTTAAATCATGGATAATTGAGAGGAATAAGAGGCAAAGGAGATATCCTCGTAACCAAGGAAGGGAAGGGTGCAAGTGGTATGGAAATGGAGGAGATAATCCCTACTTTCTCTCTCTTAAATGAATTTTTAATAAAATGCATATATGCTCCTTTATCCATGAGTTGAAAGGGTAATTTCGAATCCACTTTCACTTATTGCTTGCAAAATGATCAAGGTAGATTAGGAGAAACAGGAGGACGACCCTAAACCTGTTGGTAAGCTTCTTTACCTTCCTTCACCTTGATTTCATGGTGGAAATCACAAATCAATGCTTGATTTCTTCTTCTCTTCACTCAATCTTCAACTCTAGCCAATTTTTTCACTCAAAAGCTTGAGGATAAGCTGTGGGATAGTTGAATAAGATTCATCCACCATTGTTGATGTGAAGCTCCAAGCTTTTAAGCTCAATTGAAGGTGGTTTATATAACTTGAACCCTTATTCATTGTTATTGAATTCAATTCCTCAATTCAATAGGTTCAATTCTTCTCCTTGAAACTTCTTTGATTAATTGATGAAATTACCATGGATATGGCAGTAGAATTTGAGGGGTTGAAGCTTGATGATGATGACATCATCTTAATCACACATCTCAATAAGATTTAGTTGCAAATGGTTTCATGAATCTTGGTCCAATCGGTTTCACCAAACCATTTGGTGACCAAATGGTTTGCAAACCATTTGGAGGATTGGGTTTCGAACCGTTTGGAGTGGTTGACTAAATGGAGGGGGTTGACCATTTGAGGGGGGTTGTTGATGTGTTGAATAATGATCTAATAGATTTAATTGATTGGCTTCTAAAGGTTCCATGATTGGATAAACCACCAATTGCAAACCCTAATCGGATTGAAGCACTTAAACCCTAATTGCTTTGATTCAATTCCATGATTGGTTGATTAAATGGTTTCATCAAACTGTTTGGTGCCCAAAGGTTTTCAAATCATTTTAGGATCAAGGGTTGACCATTTGAGAAAGGTTGACCTTTTGAAAGGAAATAGTTTCAAAACGGTTTGATAGGGTTGATCGTTTGGTAAAGGTTGACCGTTTGAGATAAAATAGTTTCAAACCGTTTGAGAAGGAAAAGGTCTTCAAGACTGTTTGAAATGAAACGGTTTCAAAACCATTTAACAGGCTAAGAACCCAAGACCATTTTAAGGTCTAACCCTAAGATCGTTTGAAGGTTTGAAGATCCAAGGATGTTGATTGATGAACATTCAATAGCACGATTGCTGGCCAATTCTTTATAGCTAACCATGATCAATTGATTGATGGATCTATCATATGAACCCTTTCGGTTTTGTGGCTGATTTGGCCCAAATGGTCTTGAGACCGTTTGAGTCCAAATGGTCTTGAAACTGTTTGGGGTCAAACGGTCTCAGGACCATTTGGAATTAAACAGTTGTTTGATGTTGAAACCCCAAAACCAAATGGAGGTCCAATGTGATCAAATCATTTGGAGATTTAAGATAATAATTTATCTAGTGATCCAATGATGATTATCAATGTTAGGTAAAAAGGTTGAAACCCTAAAGTACCTAGATGATCAGTACCTTTAAAATGATTAACCCTAAAAGCTTATGAAAGCAATCATTTACTATGTCAACCATAGTTCTTTATACTTGATGGAAAGGTTGATGTAACCTAATCAAGTTGAGAGGATGATAGAAAGGAATTCATACATGAGTATTAAACATGTGGTGATTAGGGTATGATCCTTAGTGAAGAGATCATAAAAACCCTAATCGAGAAGGTTAACAAACCCTAACCCTAATCAGGGCAATTCTGAATGAAAACCCTAATCTAGGGTAATAGTATAACCCTAATTATGGGTGATGGAATATGAAACCCTAATTGTGGATTATTGAATATAAATCCTAATCTAGAGTGATGTGATGTGAAACCCTGATGTAATGATGTGATGTGAAACTCTAAACCAGGGTGATGTAAGTAAGGCTATATGAAAACCCTAATCTTGGACAATATGGTGATAAACCATAACCCTAATTTGGGTAATGGGATGAGTATCCCCAATTGACCTGAAATGGGAAACCCTAACCCTAGTGAGGGAATAGTGGTGTTACCCTTGAATAGTGATACTATATTTGTTTTACATGATGCTGATATGAAATTGATGTAAATGTTATCGTCTGTACTAATAATGCAGGTATCATGAGATGATGAACATAGCCAGGTATGAGCTATGATGTTTTATTTATTAAAATTGTTATTGGGCCTTATGTGCCATAATATGCCATGTTTCCTAGTAAGAGGTAATAAGAGAATTAATGGGCCTTAAGTGCCATAACAGATGCTTGTATAACAAGTATCACGTTTACCTTGGTCAGATGACTTGAAGGTGATAGTTACCTGAAAAAGTGGTAACAATGCTCAGTGATGAGTTAAGGGTTTGAATACCCAGAACCATAAGATTATGGCATTGAGCTTGTGAAGGGATGAATATTCCCAATACTGAAATGAGGAACTGAGATCCCAAAGTCATATAAAGACTGAGAAGTAACTAATGAAAACAGTACATGTTTCTTTGTAGCATTTGTCCTAATAAGTATGTTTGAAAACTTGACTGATGCTAAAAGAATATGATAATGTACTTAATTAATCAAGTGAAATCTCTTCATGTAGTGCTCTGACCATAGATCCAACATCGTCAGTAGCTGGTGATGGTGAAACAGGTTTTCCTACGGGATCTCCTGGAGTTCACATATTTTTTAATATGTGGGGGTCGATGGGTGAAAATATCTATACGTCCTAATGGGGGAATTGATGGAAGGTGAACATTAAACCTTTAAATCCTTCATTATATGTGTCGGGATGGATGTATCATGAATCTCCTGATGATGTTAATGCTGGATTGATGGAGGTAAACATGAAAGCTCTCGATTGCGAAGAGAGTATAGCCACCGATGTAACTCTATAGAGAAGATGCCATTATACCCTGGCAAGCTATGTAGTAGAGACACAAGATGTCTTGCATGTGATCTCGCACTGATCGAGATGTGGGAGGTCATGGAAGTCGGCTCTTCCATTGACTTTGTATGGTACCGATTTCGACTTCGCAATGGTCGGTTGGAGGATGAGAGGTATACCTCATCTCCTCAGAGCTTAAGTATGTTTGTAAAATGTAATCAACCGTGTAGCGTATTTACATAAGATTGAAATATGAGAACTACTGGTTGATGTTATCTTTCTTAGAATGCCCTTGATACATAAATGTTACGTATGTTCTTTAATTCTATATTGAATAAGAGACATGTTGCCTTATCAAATTATAGCTGAAATACTTGAATAGGAATGTTTCTCTAATCTACATAAATATTGATTTATCTACTGTTGAAATATATGATTCCACTATTCAGTTTATTTCTATTAAACTGCAATAATAATTTATTCGGTGGAGAGTTATATTTCTCACTGGGGCAATCTTATAAGTTGTCTCACCCCCGTGGGATCCAACATTTTTAGGTAGACACAGACAAAGAGGCAGAAACTCTGTAGTAGGGGAAGAGAAGCAGTAGCAACAGCAGGGACAACAGTGATATCGCAGGTGGGGATACTGGCTGTCAAGCTTTGCATAGAAAGTCCTATGTGTCGTCTCTATACTCTCAGGTCCTAGGAGTCAGTGGATAGTGTTATTATAATCGGTCTGATATTTTGGTTTGAATGCCTTAAGGATTTTGTTACTTGTGCTTTTTAGCAAAGCAATGATGTATATATATTCCTCGAGAAGAGATAGTACAGTGAATGTACTTTGTGAACCAGTATGTAAATATAATATTGTGGTTCTTGTTTAAAGGGTTTTCCTGAGAATGGATCTCTTTGTAAATGGTTTTAATTTTTAGTGATTTTCCGTAATTTGTTGTTAGTGATCGCTTCTGCATTAGTTAATCTTGTTATATTGGTTAAGACCGGTTTGTACGCCACAAGTTAAGTGGTATCAGAGCCATCGGTTCGCTGAGTCTACAGAGACATAGGATTAAGGTTGTTGAGTCTATTGTAGTATCTTCCAGTTTATCTGATAGTGTCTTCTGCTCATATAGGAGGAGAAGAACTTGAAGATGTCTGGATCACATGATAAACATGTTGCTGAGAGCAGCATTGCTGCACCAGGAGGAGGTGTAAGGGATCAAGCTAGGGAGGAACCAGTACCTGAGATTCCTCGGCTTGATCAAGATACACTAGAAAATCTAGCTTTCCATGCCCTGTTTGGCCAGTTTATGGAAACCAGGACACATATGGCAGAAAAAATGCCACCACCTGCACCAAGGGCACCAGCCCACAATGAAGGATAAGGAGTTGGCAAGACCTTTGAACAGCTTCGTCGGGTGGGAGCCACAGACTATGCTGGTACAGCTGACCCAACTGATGTAGATTTGTGGTTAACTGAGCTAGAGAAGGCTTTCAGGATCTTGAACATTCCTGAAGCTGAGAAGGTCAGACATGCTGTATACCTCCTAAAGGGGAGTGTTGGCCACTGGGAGGGCAAGAGGCCAGGTGTAGAGGTCGGATGGGATGAATTCTGACGTGAATTTGTTTCTAGATACTTTCCCAAGACGTATCTAGATGAGAAGATCTCTCAATTTGAGAGGTTGAGGCAAGGACAGATGAACATTAGTGAGTATGAAGCTAGGCCTTTTGCAGTTTTGTCCACATATGGCAGCTAATGATGAAGAAAGAATTCGGCATTTTGAGAAAGGGTTGAACATTGAATTGACCACTCCTGTGTCTGCTCTAGAAAACAAGGAGAGGTTTGCTACTTTTGTGGAGTTCGTGAGATGTATAGAGAGGTCTGCGATCGAGAAGCGACAGACCAGTGGTAAGAAAGAGTACACACAGTTTCAAGGACAAAGGTCTGAGAGCTTTAAGAAGTTGAGGTTCTCTACACCACCACTACCAAGGTTTAATACCCCGACGCAGTGGATGTCAAGTAGGGGTAGGGGCCGTAGTTTTCCTCCAAGTAGAGCCCCCAGTACAGCGTCAGCATCAGTGACAGGACCACCTAGGCAAAGTTTGGGAAGCTATAACTGCATCCAGTGTGGGAGGTTAGGACACTTGATAAGAGATTGTCCTGAGAAAGTCAGAACTGTAACTCAACCCTAGAGGCAGAGTCAGTAAGGCTCACAGAGGAGACAGTTTTCTAGTAGCACTAGAGGACGTGGACAAGCATCACAAGTTGGATCATCAGCACCCAAAAATCAAGCACAGGGTCAACAACAAGCAACGTCTAGATTCTATGCTATGAATCAGCCCGAAGCAGTAGTCAACCCTTAGGTTGTGACAGGTCAAATGGAACTATTTTATTCTGATATGTCTTCGTCCTGCTTCGTATCTATGATAATTGATATGGGTGCTACGCATTCCTTTATCACTCGAGAAGTGATTCATGATTGCAACATGATTGTCAGTCATAGAGCAGATAGTTTGATGTTAGAAACCCCTTTGCTGGGATCTGTAGTGTTGCGAGAGGTATGTTCTCCCTACATTCTTTCCTTTTCTAATCATCACATTCAGGTGGGTCTTATACCACTTGAAATGCATGGGTTTGATATAATCCTAGGTATGGACACCTTAGAGAAGTATAAGGTTGTCTTGGATTGTGGTTCTAAGTAGGATGTATTCACGAATGATGGTAACGCATGGATCTTTCAGGGAGAAAGAAAGATTCTTCCAACCTGTCTTGTGTCAGTTATGGTAGCTGAGAAGTTGATGAGACAGGGATGCTTTGCATTCTTGGCACATGTGGTAGATACCACAATGGAGAGCCCTCATCCTTCTGAAGTTCCGGTTGTTAGGGAGTTTGAAGATGTATTCCCTGAGGAACTTCCAAGTGTTCCTCCGTCCCGAGAGATTGATTTTGAGATTAATCTAATCCCAAGCACGCAACCAATAGCACAAACTTCGCATAGGATGGCACCTACTGAGATGGTAGAACTCAAGAAATAACTATAGGAGTTGCTTGAGAAGGGTTTTATCCGACCGAGTACTTCACCATGGGGTGCTTTGGTCCTCTTTGTTAAGAAGAAAGATGGGTCTATGTGATTATGCATAGACTATAGACAGTAGAATAAAGTAACTATAAAGAATAAGTATCCTCTGCCAAGGATTGATGACCTATTTGATCAGTTGTGTGGTGCAACTATATTTTGTAAGATAGATCTGAGGTCGGGATACCATCAGTTGCGTATTAAGGAGAGTCACATATCTAAATCTACTTTTAGAACAAGATATGGCCACTATGAGTTCATAGTTATGTCGTTTGGACTAACAAATGCACCAGCTGCATTCATAGAACTCATGAATAGAATCTTTCGACCTTTTCTTGATCAGTGTGTAGTCATCTTCATAGATGACATTTTGATATACATTAGAGATGCTCAACAGCATGAGCAGCACCTTCTTCAGGCCTTGACTTTGCTAAGAGAGCATAAGCTATATGCTAGGTTTAACAAATGCGAGTTCTGGTTACCATAAGTTTCTTTTCTAGGACACATTATATCTGCCTCAGGTATCCGTGTTGATCTTAAGAAGGTAGAATATGTTCTGCAATGGGAACAACCGAAGACACCAATAGAAATACGCAGTTTCCTAGGGTTGGCAGGCTATTACATGAGGTTCATTAATAACTTTAGTTCTATAGCTTTACCCCTAACCAAGTTGACAAGGAAGGAGGTTCCTTTTGTCTGGAATGACAAGTATCAACATTGTTTCCAGTTGTTGAAGGAAAGGTTAACTAGTGCACTTGTGTTAGTGTTATCTGAGCAAGGGAAGGGGTACATAGTCTTCTGTGATGCATCCAATAATGGTGTAGGATGTGTGTTGATGCAAGATAAACAAGTGATTTCTTTTACTTCTCGATAGCTTAAGAAACACGAGGAGAATTATCCGACGCATGATCTAGAGGTAGCTACTGTGGTCCATGCTTTGAAGATCTGGAGACATTATCTCTATGGAAAAACATTCCAGATTTTCATAGACCATAAGAATCTAAAGTATATCTTCTCACAACATGAGCTGAACATGAGGCAATGTCGTTGGATGGAATTAATCAAGGACTATGACTGTACAATTGATTATCATCCAGGGAAGGCCAATGTGGTAGCTGATGCATTAAGTAGAAAATCAGCATCGTCAGCCTTAGATAAAACACAGTTGAACTCCTTAGTGTGCTTTAAAAGAGACATGCTTATCTCTTTAAGGAAAAACAACATACAGTTCAAAGTATCATTGTTAGCCGGGTTGTTAGCTGAAATGCAAGTGAAACCTACTCTGAGACAGCAGATTAAAGAAGCACAGCAAGCTGATACTATGATTCAGCATATTAGGTCAGATTATGGTAGTGAGAAACAAGATGGTTTCCATGATTCAGATGATCAGGTAGTCTGTTACCATGGTAGGATGGTAGTACCTGATGCTGATAACTTAAGAAAATTAGTTCTGGAAGAAGCTCATTCTTCAATGTATGTTATGCATCTAGGGAGCACCAAGATGTATCATAACTTAAAAGATATGTATTGGTGGCCTAGATTGAAGAAAGATGTAGTTGAGTTTGTTATGCGGTGTCTGGTGTGTCAGCAGGTTAAATCTGAACATCAAAAGCCCATAGGAACAATGCAACCTCTACCTATACTGCAATGGAAATGGGATCATGTAACTATGGACTTTGTGGTTGGTTTACCTAGAACAGCCAAAAGTCATGATTTCATATGGGTGATAGTTGATAGGTTGACAAAGACAACACATTTCCTTCCTGTCAAAACAACCAACACTGCTGAGAAGCTTGCACAGATATATATAGATGAGATAGTACGTTTACATAGAGTTCCGGCTACAATTGTTTCTGATAGAGGTCCCCAGTTTACGAGTCATTTTTGGGAGCGACTCCACAAATCTTTGGGTACGCAGTTAAGGTTTAGTACATTCTTTCATCCTCAGTCAGATTGACAATATGAGAGGACTATACAAACTTTGGAGGACTTGCTTAGGGCATGTGTTCTTCAGTTTGTAGGAAGTTGGGATCTACACCTGAGCTTGATAGAATTTGCTTACAATAATAGCTATCATCACAGTATTGATATGGCACCGTATGAGGCATTATATGGTAGACGTTGTATATCTCCTTTATGTTGGTATGAAATAGGGGAGTACCAACTTTTGGGTCCTGAGCTAGTACAGCAAACAACTGAGAAGATTAAAGTAATACAATAACAGTTGAAAGCTACCTAGGATAGACAGAAATCTTATGTTGATAAGCGTCATAGACCCTTAGAATTCCAAGTTGGAGACAGAGTATACCTCAAGGTCTCACCTTGGAAAGGTATCCTTAGATTTGGGAAGAAAGGCAAGTTAGCTCCTAGACTTATGGGGCCTTATCCAATCATTGAGAGGATGGGAAAGGTATCCTATAAGTTGGAGTTGCCACCTAAGTTGCATAGATTGCACCCAGTGTTCCATATCTCCATGTTGAGGAAGTGTCATCCTGACACAGAGTTAGTTTTGCAATCTGTGGAAGTAGAACTAAATGATGATATATCATATGTTGAAGGACTTGTGTTGATTCTTGATATAAGAATCAAAATGCTAAAAAAGAAAGACATATGTCTTGTAAAAGTTCTCTGGCATCACCGTGGCATTGAATAAGCTACGTGGGAGCTAGAGGAAGAAATGAGAAGGAAGTATCCTACTCTTTTCTCTTAACGATTTTAGGGACGAAATCCTTGTAAGGGGTGGATAACTTGTAACATCCCTGACCTGGGTTATGCTTAAACCCTAGATTTTTTGCTGAATAAATTGGATTATATGCTTGCTCTTATCTTTAGAAAAGTAATTAAGGCTCAAGAGAAACTCATATTTCAATTTTAGTCTTTTTTGAATGACGTTGACAATAATGTTTTGCTTGTGTTGGACTAAAGTGCAAATTACCCAAGTTGAGGGGTTAAATTGCAACTTTTGCATGATAATATGTTCCTCATGTGTTGAAGCATCATGAGAATGAAGATGATGTAGAGGTATGACTTGTGGTGGCTTGAGTACCAAGAAAGAGCTGATAAAGCAATGTTTGTGCTTTAAAACCTAGTTTTGGTGTAATGTGCAATTTACCCAAAACCCAGGGTTCAATATGCAAATTACCACTTCAAAATAGTCCCTAATGTTTCTTGGTATCATGAAAAGAAAATAAAATGAGAGGGGCGTCTCATTTGTACCTCTTTGAAGGAGAGAGAATCTTGATATTAAAATAATCAAGATTTAAGCATAATTGAAACCCTAATTCAATTTAATGCAAAAATAATTATATTAAATGGATTGCCCTTCAACCAAAATTGTAGAGATTTAAATTAACATATATTGACGTCCTTGTTCCTTACAAAGGTAATGGAAATATCTACGTGAGTGGAGAACCCACTCACATTAAGAAAATAAAAAGAAATATCCACTAACTTATGGATATTATTACTATAAGGGTTAAGGTGCTTAATTTTTTTTTCTTTAAATCATGGATAATTGAGAGGAATAAGAGGCAAAGGATATATCCTCATAACCACGGAAGGGAAGGGGGCAAGTGGCAAAGAAATGGAGGAGATAATCCCTACTTTCTCTCTCTTAAATGAATTTTTAATAAAATGCATATATGCCCCTTTATCCATGAGTTGAAAGGGTAATTTCGAATATACTTTTACTTCTTTCTTGCAAAACAATCAAGGTAGCTTAGGAGCAACAGGAAGATGACCCCCAACCTATTGGTAAGCTTCTTGACCTTCCTTCACCTTGATTTCATGGTGGAAATCACAAATCAATGCTTGATTTCTTCTTCTCTTCACTCAATCTTCAACTCTAGCCAATCTTTTCACTCAAAAGCTTGAGGATAAGCTATGGGATAGTTGAATAACCTTCATCCACCATTTTTGACGTGAAGCTCCAAGCTTTGAAGCTCAATTTAAGGTGGGTTATATAACTTGAACCCTTATTCATTGTTATTGAATTCAATTCCTCAATTCAATATGTTCAATTGTTCTCCTTGAAATTTCTTTGATTAATTGATGAAATTACCATGGATATGGCAGTAGAATTTGAGGGGTTGAAGCTTGATGATGATGACATCATCTTAAGCACACATATCAATAAGATTTAGTTGCAAACAGTTTCATGAATCTCGGTTCAAACGGTTTGCAAACCGTTTGGAGTGGTTGACCGAATGGAGGGGGTTGACCGTTGGAGAGGGGTTGCTGATGTGTTGAATAATGATTTAATTGATTGGCTACTAAAGGTTCCATGATTGGATAAACTACCAATTGCAAACCCTAATCGGATTGAAGCACTTAAACCCTAATTGATTTGATTCAATTCCATGATTGGTTGAGTAAACGATTTCATCAAACCATTTGGTGCTCAAAGGGTTTTCAAACCATTTGAGGATCAAGGGTTGACCGTTTGAGAAATTTGACCATTTGAAAGGAAACAGTTTCAAAACTGTTTGATAGGGTTGACCGTTTGGTAAAGGTTGACTGTTTGAGATAAAATGGTTTCAAACTGTTTGAGAAGGAAAAGGTCTTCAAGACCGTTTGAAAGGAAACGGTTTCAAAACTGTTTAAGGGGCAAAGAACCCAAGACCATTTGAAGGTCTAACCCCAATATCATTTGAAGGTTTGAAGATCCAAGGGTGTTGATTGATGAACATTCAATAGCACAATTGAAGGCCAATTCTTTATAGCAAACCATGATCAATTGATTGATGGATCTATCATATGAACCCTTTTGGTTTTGAGGCTGATTTGGCCCAAACGGTCTTGAGACCATTTGAGTCCAAATGGTCTTGAAACCGTTTGGGGTCAAACTATCTCAGGACCATTTGGAATCAAACGGTTTCAAAACCATTTGGTGTTGAAACCCAAAAACCAAATGGAGGTCCAATGTGATCAAATCATTTGGAGATTTAAGATGAAAATTTATCCAGTGATCTGATTATCAATGTTAGGTACAAAGGTTGAAACCCTAAAGTACCTATATGATCAGTACCTTTAAAATGATTAACCCGAAAAGCTTATGAAAGCAATCATTCACTATATCAACCATAGTTCTTTGTACTTGATGGAAAGGTTGATGTGACCTAATCAAGTTGAGAGGATGATAGAAAGGAATTCATATATGAGTATTAAACATCTGGTGATTAGGGTATGATCCTTAGTGAAGAGATCATAAAAACCCTAATCGAGATGGTTAACAAACCCTAACCCTAATTAGGACAATTCTAAATGAAAACCCTAATCTAGGGTAATAGTGTAACCCTAATTATGGGTGATGGAATATGAAACCCTAATTGTGGATTATTGAATATAAACCCTAATCTAGAGTGATGTGATGTGAAACCCTGATGTAATGATGTGATGTGAAACTCTAAACTAGGGTGATGTAAGTAAGGCTATATGAAAACCCTAATCTTGGACAATATGGTGATAAACCATAACCCTGATGTGGGTAATGGGATGAGTATCCCCAATTGACATGAAATGGGAAACCCTAACCTTAGTGAGGGAATAGTGGTGTTACCCTTAAATAGTGATACTATATTTGTTTTGCATGGTGCTGATATGAAATTGATGTAACCGTTATCATATGTACTAACCATGCAGGTATCATGAGATGATGAACATAGCCAGGTATGAGCTATGATGTTTTATTTATTAAAATTGTTATTGGGCCTTATGTGCCATAATATGCCTTGTTGTCTAGTAGGAGGTAATAAGAGAATTAATGGGCCTTAAGTGCCATAAGAGATGCTTGTGTAACAAGTATCATGTTTACCTTGGTCAGATGACCTGAAGGTGATAGTTACCTGAAAAAGTGGTAACAATGCTCAGTGATGAGTAAAGGGTTTGAATACCCAGAACGATAAGATTATGGCATTGAGCTTGTGAAGGGATGACTATTCCCAGAACTGAAATGAGGGACTGAGATCCCAATGTCATATAAAGACTGAGAAGTAACTGATGAAAACAGTACATGTTTCTTTGTAGCATTTTTCCTAATATGTATGTTTGAAAACTTGACTGATGCTAAAAGAATATGATAATGTACTTAATTAATCAAGTGAAATCTCTTCATGTAGTGCTCTGACCATAGATCCATCATCGTTAGTAGCTAGTGATGGTGAAATAGGTTTTCCTATGGGATCTTCTGGAGTTCGCATATTTTTTAATATGTGGGGGTCGATGGGCGAAAATATATGTACGTCCTAATGGGGGAATTGATGGAAAGTGAACATTATACCTCTCAATCATTCATTATATATGTCGGGATGGATGTATCATGAATCTCCTGATGATGTTAATGCTGGATTGATGGAGGTAAACATGAAATCTCTTGATTGCAAAGAGAGTACAGCCGCCGCTGTAACTCTATAGCGAAGATGTCACTATACACTGGCAAGCTATGTAGTAGATACACAAGATGCCCTGCATGTGATCTCGCAGTGACTGAGATGTGGGAGGTCATGGAAGCCGACTCTTCCATTGAGTTTGTATGGTACCGATTTCGACTTCGCAATGGTCGGTTAGTGTATGAGTGGCATACCTCATCTTCTCAGAGCTTAAGTATGTTTGTAAAATGTAACTAGCCGTGTAGCGTATTTGCATAAGATTGAAATATGACAACCACTGGTTGATGTTATCTTGCTTACCATGCCCTTGATACATAAATGTTACTTAAGTTCTTTAATTCTATATTGAATAAGAGACATGCTGCCTTATCAAGTTATAGTTGAAATACTTGAATAGGAATGCTACTCTAATATACATAAATATTGATTTATCTACTGTTGAAATATATGATTCCACTGTTAGTTTATTTCTATTAAACTGCAATAATAATGTTCTCAGCGGAGAGTTATATTTCTCACTGGGGAAATCTTATAAGTTGTCTCACCCCCATGGGATCCAACATTTTTAGGTAGACGCAGACAAAGAGGCAGAAACTCTGTAGCAGGGGAAGAGCAACAGTAGTAATAGCAGGGACAACATGATATCCCAGGTGGGGATACTGGCTGTTAAGCTTTGCATAGAAAGTCTTATGTGTCGTCTCTGTACTCTCAGGTCCTAGAAGTTAGTGGATAGTGTTATTATAATCGATCTGAGATTTTTATTTGAATGCCTCGAGGATTTTGTTACGTGTGCTTTTTAGCAAAGCAATGATGTATATATATTCCTCGAGAAGAGATAGTACGGTGAATGTACTTTGTGAACCAGTATGTAAATATAATATTGTGGTTCTTGTTTAAAGTGTTTTCCTGAGAATGGATCTCTTTGTAAATGGTTTTAATTTTTAGTGATTTTCCATAATCCGTTGTTAGTGATCACTTTCGCATTAGTTAATCTTATTATATTGGTTAAGATCGGTTTGTACGCCACAGCTATATAAAAAGTGGATACACTCATCTTTCACTTTCTCATTCCATTTCTTGCTTCCACTGATTCAAACTCTAGAGAAATGGCCAAGAGAGAACCTTGATGATGGGGAGTGAAAGGAAATGTTTTTTTTTATAAATTTAGAGCCAAAAGCTTCAAAGTTCATCCTTATTCTTTGATCTAAGGTTGGTTCCATCTAGATTCTCATTTCTTATTTGTTTTCTCTTTTCTTTCCCTCTATTCATTTTTTTGGGGGGAAATGCTAATTTTATTTTCGTCTTCTTCTTCTCTTTCCCATGGATAGTTTTTTAGCAAAAGGAGGTTGATTCAAGAATAAGACCTTATATGATGGAGATATAATCATACTTCTTATAATATTTTCACTTTTTGTTATTTTCTATTTAAAATTAAGTTGGGTAGATGTGTTTTCATTTAATATGCTACCTCTTCCTTCTTCCTCATTTACTCAAAAATACATGTTGCTTGGTCCATGTGTGAATAAACTTTAAAATCATGAAATTATACCCATTGTTGGTTGTACTCCTTCAATTTTCTTGACTTAGGTGTTAGTATGTTAGAAAAGAATGAGATCTAAGTGCCTTTATCTACATGCATGTATAATTGATACTAAAATTGCCTAAAATAATCTTTAGATAGGCTTTTCCCCTTCTCACTAATAAATTAGACTTCTAGAAGAGCATATAGTCCATAAATAATCTTAGAATGTTATAAACGACATATTTCCTTTTTGTTGGAATGATTCCCAATTAATCTATATGTTAACCTCCTCACTCTGGAAAGTAGAGTCTAAAATGAAACTCAGATATGCCTAAATGAATTTAGAACTTACTGATATTAGCTAAATGTACTCTTGCAAATGAATATTATCTGTGACTGATATAGATTTAAGTGTCTTGAGAAACAAGGTTGAATTATATACTTGAGCCTTATAAGACAAGAAAACATGAGAATGATGATTTGAGGCTTGTTAATGCTTGAGCTAAAAATATAGTTGAATGATAAAAAAAATTATTATTTCTTTTGCTTGAACTATCACATATCCTTTACTATTTTTTTGTGATTAGTGGTTGGTTAGTTTATCATAAGATGCTATAACTGGGATGAGACATATAATAAGAAGGTCGAAACTGAATAATCTAGTTAGGAGACCTAGTGTAAGGAGGCGGGATCACCCCCTTACTAAAAAATTTGAAGAATTGACATCCATTCCAAACACAATCAAAGGTATGTTGGAATAGGTATAAATTTTCCAAATTTATTACAATGGTATGCAAAAGACCAAAGTGTAGCAGCGGAATAAAAATATTGACTATATTCAATTTTCACAAAAGATTACAAAAGTACATCATAATATCCCATAAGGGTTTACATGTATGATACAACATAAGGATCTAAGTAGAGGGAAATATAAACCATAACAACTTTGTCTCCAAGCCTTAGGTCCTTAAGCTAGTCCAAAACTTCATGCCTTATCATCCAAGTCCTTCACCTAGGGTTGGAAGCATGCCCCAACAAGAAGAGAAAATAGATGACATCATCAAAGGTTGGTATGTGCATACTAAATAGGAAATTGAGCAATATATGGAATAAAGGACATCAAATATAAAAGGCTTCCCATAGAAAGGATAAGGACCACCCAAATTGGTATCAAGAGAAAAGGAATTGAAATCATATGATAAAAAAGGAATACTTTCCATTAATAAAACATAAAGATTGTGCCACACAAACGCATGTAAAGAATTAGGGTACACACCCCATATCATCAACCAGCATGCATGTGAGATAAACATAGCCCTAGAACAATATAAACACAAAGGCAGCCAAGTCTCATAAACTTGAAACCTGATAGAGAAAGGAATACTACCAATCTCCCAAATATATAAAACATGGGCCAAGAATCACACATCTTGCCATGGGTATGAGGTTCCTTTCCACCCCAAAAGAGCAGGAAATATCACATCTGCTGGGTAGGAAATAACACATTTGCCATAAAAACCAATGCAATTACACTACTCTGGTGCTACTTAATCACATAGCATATTAAGTGTAGAGGAAAGTAGAAAGTATAACTCCTTTTACCTTGGGACAGAAACTTCATGGAAAAACAGAGTAGGAATGATGCTCTAAGCTATAGGAAATGAAGGAGAGCAAGATTTCTCAAATTGAGAGTTGGGAAGGGGTAGATATGGCTAAATAAAGGAAGAGGTCGAGTATGAGGTGTCTATGAGACTTTTCATGTATCATGTATAAGGGTGTCCATGGACATGCAAGGCTTTATGGATAAGGAAGAATTCAAACATGAGATGTCAAGTTACTTTCCATGTGTCCAATGTTAAGGGTGCCTATGAACATGCAAACCTTTATGGATAAGGAAGAAGTCAAGCATGAGCTGTCCATGGAGCTTTCCATGTGTCCTTAGCCTAGGGATTTCATGGCCATGCAAGGGACAGCTCATAGAGGCTTCTTGAATATCAAATGTCAGTTTATGGACACTTATAGGCCATCCCAAATGACCTCCAATCAAAGAAATAACCCCATTGGTCGATAGCTTCTAAAGATAAGCTCATTTATAAAGAGAGTAATCCCTAAAATGCCCTTGGAAAGAAACACCTTCAAACTAAGGTGAAACTAGGAGCCCTATGGTTCAAAAACTTGATAATGGTAAGGTAATATATAAGGATTATAATGTATGTAACAATTTGCAAAGAAAACTCCCAATTGGGTACATTGCAGAAAAGTCCTGAATGTACCTAAAATTTCATAACTTGCACAAACAACATCCAAATTGGAACAAACTTCATCGACAAGTTATATTTTATGTGTTGAATATGAATATGCCATTATTTCCATATTTTCAAGTTATATAATCACATTATTCATTACTTATTCCTTTTACTCATTTTCTCTCTCCTAAACTTACCATAATATTTCAAGGTGGTCCAAATTAGATGAAATTTGACATGTATGCTAATTTTGATATGTAGATTTTTAATTTGAAGATTATTTCCACTTTTGAGACTTATTTTTATGAGATATTTCATATGGCCCATTAATGGCCCATTATCCAAATTATTCATCTAATTAAGTTCCTTATCTTCATATTACCACCAAAATGAGTTTTGTGGCATATTTTATGTATCCATTATAAACCTAAGATTAATGTTAGAACATTAGGTTACATTAAGGTGATATATACATGTATTTATCTCATTGGGGTTATACTAAACATCTATTTAGGTCTAACCTTCAACCTTGTTTGGCTAAGTCCAAAATATCAAATCCCAGGGTAGGGTCTGAGATCGAGTATGCTACAACACACCACCCCTTAAAGGGATTTCATCCTCGAAATCAAAACATCCAAATATAAGAAAACAACTTATTCACCACCCCTTAAAGGATTCATTTTATTAAGTCAAAATTGTTCTTTATGTATTAAAGGTTCAACTACACTTCCTTACATCCAACTATGTAAGCATCATGCAAAAAAAAAAGAAACATAACTTGTAAAGACTAACTATGAACTATGGGTTAACTTGTTCTTGTCCATCCTCAAACAAGTATTTACACCTAGGAGACTAGTTCAATATATTAGGGTCTCTAAAGATAAATCATATAGATGTCTAAGGCTACTATTTCCTAAAAGCATGCTATTTTGAACAATTAATATCATCTCAGGCCAAGCCGGTATCATATGGATTCGAAAATCCTCATAAACCAAGCTAGTGGTGCGGAAGAAAATTTTGCCAGCCCCTGAACCCTGATGATCCTTTCTAGACACCTTTGCTTTCAACTTCATGTCCTAATATCTACCTAAAGGCCAAGCAAAAAAAAACCTCAAGTTAATGTGGTTACTTATGCATCTTTTACTTGTAAGTATTTAAAGGATCTATTCATCATTATTCTAATGTGAAACTATAGGATCCGAAATCAACCCTTCATCATCAATTGATCAACTCTAGGGCAAAAATGTCACTTAAAGATAAGGAAAGGATTCTAAATAGGGAGAAAAAATTGAAATAGTCAGATTCTGACTACTATGGGCTCTAATACCATGCTGTAAGGTGGTGGGATCACCCCCTTACTAAAAAAAATTGAAGAATTGACATCCATTCCAAACACACTCAAAGATATGTTGGAATAGGTATAAATTTTCCAATTTTATTATAATGGTATGCAAAAGATCAAAGTGTAGCAGTGGAATAAAAAGCATGACTATATTTAATTTTCACAAAAGATTACAAAAATACATCATAATATCCCATAAGGGTTTACATGTATGATACTACATAAGGATCTAAGTAGAGGGAAATCTAAACCATAAAAACATTGTCTCCAAGCTTTAACTCCTTAAGCTAGTCTAAAACTTCATGCCTTATCATCCAAGTCACTCACCTAGGGTTGGAAGCATACCCCAACAAGAAGAGAAAATAGATGACATCGGCAAAGGCTGGTATGTGCATACTAAATAGGAAATTGAGAAATATATGGAATAAAGGACATCAAATATAAAAGGCTTCCCATAGAAAGGATAAGGACCACCAAAATGGGTATCAAGAGAATAGGAATTGAAATCATATGATAACAAAGGAATACTTGCCACTAATAAAACATAAAGATTGTACCACACAAGCACATGTAAAGAATTAGGGTACACATCCCATATCATTAACCTGCATGCATGTGAGATAAACATAGCCCTAGAATAATATAAACACAAAGGCGGCCAAGTCTCATAAACTTGAAACCTGATAGAGAAAGGAATACTACCAATCTCCCAAATATATAACACATGGGCCAAGAATCACACTTCTTGACCTAGGTATGAGGTTCCTTTCCACCCCAAAAGAGTAGGAAATATCACATCTGCTCGGCAGGAAATAACACATCTGCCATAAAAACCAATGCAATTACACTACTCTAGTGCTACTGAATCACATAGCATATTAAGTGTAGGGGTAAGTAGAAAGTATAGTCAGAATATATAAACTTGTCACCACATAAGTGACCAACACATACATCCACCTCATAAGTGGGCAAAAGACATCACATGCCATCTTTTAGAGTTCCATCATGAACAAAGCATAAGATAAGAGTTCAAAAGAATATCCATGATCACATTATCAATATCAAATAAGGTAGTTCACATGAACCATGATTTTCAAAAGAAAATACATTGTGTATAGGCTAATGTCCATATGACAAAGAGAATGAATAAGCATAGGTGAATTGCTTAACATAAAAGAATTGGGGATACATCATACCTCAACTTCAGAGTCTAAATAGTCAAAGTCAAGGCTAGGCCTCCAAATAACCTCTAGGAAAGGTGGACAGGTCCAATAAGTAAGGTTCCCAAGCTTAGAGAGGTTGGTTTCTCCAACAAGGCTCCTATCTCGAGCAAGAAGCACCTTCTCCACTTTAGAAGTGAAAAACCCTAACAAAAGAACATGGAGATGAGGTATTTGTGGGTTCTAGGTGGGGTTTCACCATGGAATGACATGGTTACAACCTAGAGGAAGGTGGAAGGAAGACTAAAAACATGAAAATAGGGAAGGAAAGGAGAAAAATTCCTTTTTTGGTCAAAATAACCAAGGAGGAGCTTTAGAAACCCAAAATAGAGAAAATTTGGAACCCTAGGAGCCTTCTTCATCAAGGTAGGCACCTCCTTTTACCTTGGGACAGAACTTTCATGGAAAAAAAGAGTAGAAATGATTCTCTAAGATATAGGAAATAAAGGAGAGCAAGATTTTTCGAATTGGGAGTTGGGAAGGTGTAGATATGGCTATATAAAGGAAGAGGTCGAGTATGAGGTGTCTATGAGACTTTCCATGTGTCATGTATAAGGGTGTCCATGGACATTCAAGCCTTTATGGATAAGGAATAAGTCAAGCATGAGGTTTCAAGTTACTTTCCATGTGTCCAATGCTAAGGGTGCATATGGACATGCAAACCTTTATGGATAAGGAAGAAGTCAAGCATGAGGTGTCCATGGAGCTTTCCATGTGTCCTTAGCCTAGGGATTTCATGGCCATGCAAAGGGACAGCTCATAGAGGCTTCTTGAATATAAAATGTCAGTTTATGGACACTTATAGACCATCCCAACCGACCTCCAATCAAAGAAATAACCCCATTGATCGATAGCTTCTAAAGATAAGCTCATTTATAAAGAGGGTAATCCCTAAAATGCCCTTGGAAAGAAACACCTTCAAACCAAGGTGCAACTAGGCGCCCTATGGTTCAAAAAATTGAGAATGGTAAGGGAATATATAAGGATTATAATTCATGTGACAATTTGCAAAGAAAACCACCCAATTGGGTAAATTGCAAAAAAGTCCAAAAAGTACCTAAGATTGCATAACTTGCACAAGCAACATTTAAATTGGGCCAAAATTCATCAAAAAGTTATATTTGATGTGTTGAATATGAATTTGCCATTATTTCCATATTTTGACGTTATATAATCATATTATTCATTACTTATGCCTTTTACTCATTTTCTCACTCCTAAACTTATCCTAATATTTCAAGGTTGTCCAAATTAGATGAAATTTGAAATGTATGCTAATTTTGATATGCAGATTTCAAATTTAAAGTTTGTTTCCAGTTTTGAGACTTCTTTTTATGAGATATGTCATATGGCCCATTAACAACCCATTATCTAAATTATCCATCCAATTAAGTTCCTTTTCTTCATATTACCACCAAAATGAGTTATGTGGCATATTTGATGTATCCATTATAAACCTAAGATTAATGTTAGAATGTTAGGTTACATTAAGGTGATCTATACATGCATTTATCTCATTATGGTTATACTAAACATCTATTTAGATCTAACCTTCAACCTTGTTTGGCTAAGTGCAAATTGTCAACTTCCAGGGTAGGCACCTAGATACCATGATACATCCCTGATGTCCATATTGGGATGGTGAAATGGGTAGTTCCATAGAGGTTAGAGATACCTTCGTAGTAACTGAGATATAATGCTAGGGGTGACGTCCCAGTTCTCTAACAAGATCTATGCTTATCGTATGGAATGTCATTGACCCCAACATTGTGTCAAAGTGGGAGAGAGGTAGAGAGTTTATAAGCCCTACCTGTCCAGAGGTGGGCATGGACTTGTGTTTGCCTTAGGGTAGCCAACTACACCCAAAGATGGATGGTTATCATGCATGTGGAGATACAATAGTGATGTCTACCTAGATAGGTAAAATTCAAGAATACCCATGATAAATGAATAAAGATAGATATACCATAATGTTTTGTTGATCATTTTTATTATTTTGAGCAACCTACCTAATTGAAACTTTATGCATGTTGACTTCTTGTTCAACTATCTAATAACAAGGATTTGTATCTTTGCATTATGTTTATGTACCAACTCACTTAGAATTTTGCTAACAAACCAATGGTTAATGTTGTAGGTCTTCAAGGTGAGACACCAACTAGCCAATCCTTTTCCCCACCCAATTAATTTACTATAATAGGTAAAGTCCTTCACTAATGTGTGATGTCTAGTTGGTCCTATATTGGGGTCATGGGATTTGTTTGTAGGTTTTATTTGTGTTTTGTATCTTAGTGTGACATTTTGTATACACAACATGTATATAAGTTAGATAGTTGACTTATTTGTGAACCTTTTTAATGTGGTTGTGAAGGATGAAATGAAGTAATTATGGTTGTACTTATGTAGTTAAATGAAGAATGATAACTTAATATTTTATTACTAAATTGTTCCTTGGATTATATTTTATATTACTTTTTAAGTGTTATTGTGACCTAGACCTTAGGTCTCTATGATCATATTATTATTGATTATTCAAGGAGGGTCCCAATTATTTGGTATTAGAACCTGGGGATTATAGATCAATAAAGGAACATAGGGTGTGTCAATTCTTTTTTTAAATGATGATTCTATTTATGCCATCATAGGGGCTTGAATTGGATACCTCTTGGTAACAAAGCAAGGGTCTAACCATTGGGATGTCCCATCTTGGAATATGTCCAATCTTATCCTTTTCCACAAGTGGAAATATGTGTGTATTTTGTAGATATGAAACCAAGGAGAGGATATCAGCCCTTGGACCAGACTCCTGGTACATGTGGTGCATAGGAAGTTTCAAAAGGTCATGTAGAAAATGAATCTCACCCACCACCTCCTTCATTTAGGGTAGAGTCCTTTCATAGTGTTGAATATGCATTCAACATGGATGAAGTAGTTAGTCCTTGATAGAAACCTCATTCTCATGTTGATGCTCCATATTTTTCATCAGAGATGCTAACAATGGGCACATGGTTTCGTAGATATTATTACACTAGAAATAGGGGTGGTAATGCTCATGTGATGAGAATATGAGAAAGATTGGGGCTTATGATTTTATAAGTAGTTCAACATTGATGAAGTTGATGCATGGTTGTTTGATATAGAAAATATCTTTAAATTAACACACATACGAGAGGATCATAAGGTGGAACATGATGTGTACCTATTAAAAGGGAGTATTGGACACTATTAGGGGATGCAAGGAGCCAGAAGCAACACATTATGGACTAAGTTTAATAGATGCATCCAGTCACATAGTAACCTAAGACATATGTGTGTAACAAGAAAAGGAAGCTTGAGACATTAAAGTAGGGGAATGTGTCAATATTAGAACATGAGTTCTTGTTCTTAGAAATGTTAAGTTTTTTTACTCCATTGTGTGTCAGTGATGATGATAAATATAGAATTTTTGAATGTAGACTAAAATCATGGATGCAAGAGAGTGTGGCATTTAAGGAAAACATTCTATATCTCCATGCCTTCGTGTATGCTTCCAGAAGGTTGGAAAGAGATAGCCAAGTTATAAGAGAAGTTGAGGGGTGAAAGAGAGTGAGCAGTAAAATGTCCAATCAGGGTCCTATTGGTCAATAAAGGATTAGTAGACCACCACCATACAAGATGACACCATCTTCATTTAGTGTATTATCAATATCACATCAAGATAGAGGTAGAAACAGAGGAAATAGAGGCCATGGTAGAGGATACCTACATCAGAGGGTTGATATGATAAAATATATTGTAGTCATGAGTCTTGAAGAGCTCTAGAGCACCTAATATTGCCTCGACACTGTAGTTGTCCTCAACTTGTAGACATATGCACATGGGCAAGCTTTGGGGCCCAATCCATACATGTGTTACATGTGTGGACAACTTGGTCATTATGCTATAGAATTCCCACAAGGAGAATAGTGTCACATAGGATAGAGACTAAGGGGTTGGTACCACCAAACCCAACAGAAATAGCAGAGTGGTACTTGAGGTATAATTTATTAGGTGGGATCTAGTACATAAGGAGCATGCATTGCAATGTGGTACCGATATTACAAAACATGAGCCATATGTGAATAGTCAAGGTTGTACTATGAATCAAAAAGACGGAGTGGTGTGTCTTTGAGTAGTGGCATATCAGATGCAATTATTTACTAATGCCGCTACTCATGTATCTATTCTAATACATCTTTATGCCACACATTCTTTTGTGACTAGGGTTATGGTAACCAAAGTAATATTTTAGTAATTCCTTTACCTTGGTTTAGATATGTGCTAAAGGTGTTTTGTATGATGGATCTCCTAGCATTCTAGTGGATACGATACCACTTAGAATGCATAGATTTGATGTAAATATGGGCATGAACTGTTAATACTAGTATAAAACAAGGTTACATTGCTTTACAAAAGAAGTGAAGTTTTTATGAAGATTAGATATGGAACTTAGTTGGGAACAAAAAGTTCTGTCAACATGTATGGTTTCTTTTATAGATTCTAAGAATATGTTCAAAAAGGGATGTTAGAGATATGTACCATATGTAAAAGATAATCTCATTGAGAATCCTAGTTTGTTAGGAATTTCTTAATGTGTTTTTTAAAGAGTTTCTCAGGTTACCTCCTTGTAGAAAGATTTTTTTAAATCAATCTAGAACATAGCACATTGTCAATATATTTTCCACCTAGAAGTATTGAACTAATAGAGCGTAGAAATATGAAGTGATAGTTGCAAGAATTGTTGTATAAAAGTTGTATACAAACATCATGGGGAGAGCCAATATTGTTTGTTAAATATTAAGATGGCATAATGAAATTGTGTATTTACTATAATACAATCAATAATATATACATGTTGCATATAATTGATGACCCTTTGATTAACTCATAGGAGGTGGTATTTTTTCTAAGACAGATTTGAGATCTGACAATCATCATTTGAAGATAAAGCATGAGAATGTTCCAAAGATAGATTTTCTCAAAAGTTATGGGCACTATGAGTTTCAGTTATGTCATCTGGATTGACCAGTGCTCCTACAGCTTTCATGGATTTAACAAAAAGAGTGTTCAGATAGTTGTTACATTAGTTTGTGGTCATATTTTTAGGTGAAAATTTGATATTTTCTATGAATGTCAGGCAGTGTGGATATCATTTGTGAACCTACTTGTCATTGTTAAAATAGAATATGTTGTATGCTAAGTTCAATAAATTCAAGTTTTGGATTTTAGTAGTTACCTTTTTAGGCCATTCAATTTTTAGTGTGAGATTGGTTTTCAAGTTTTGAAGGAAAGGTTGACTTCATGTTAGCTTGTCATTACCTAAGTTGTAAGGGCTTTTTAGTATCATGTGATGCTTCAAGGAAGGGTATGGATGTGTCCTTACTCAAGATGGAAAGGTAATTTCCAATTCTTATAGACAGTTGAAGAAACATGAGGAGTATTACCTAAATCATGACTTAGATCTAGTTATAGTTGTGTTATTCCCTAAGACTTGGAAAAATTATCTTTGTGGTGAAGCACCCCGAGTGGTTATTGATCATAATAGGCTAAATTACATTACTACTCAAAAAGGATTTTAACTTCAAATAGTGTATATGGATTCAGTTGGTTAAAGGCAATGAGTGCACAATTGATTATCATCCTAGTAAGGCCAATGTAGTTGTAGAGACATTGAGTTTTAAGTCATCTTCTTCATCCACAATTGGGGTGTATCATCTAGTGTAACATACTAGATCTCATACCCTACTATGGAAATTGACATTTTGGACTTAGCCAAACAAGGTTGAAGGTTAGACCAAAATAGATGTTTAGTATAACCCCAATGATCTAATGCATGTATAGATCACCTTAATATAACCTAATGTTCTAACATTAATCTTAGGTTTATAATGGATACATAAAATATGCCACATAACTCATTTTGGTGGTAATATGAAGATAAGGAACTTAATTGGAAGAATAATTTAGATAATGGGTCGTTAATGGGCCATATGACATATCTCATAAAAATAATTCTCAAAAGTGGAAACAAACTTCCAAATTCGAAATCTACATATCAACATTAGCCTACATGTCAAGTTTCATCTAATTTGGACAACCTTGAAATATTAAGATAAGTTTAGGAGAGAGAAAATGAGTAAAAGGAATAAGTAATGAATAATGTAATTATATAACATAAAAATATGGAAATAATGGCAAATTCATATTCAACACATCAAACATAACTTGTGGATGAAGTTTGGTCCAATTTGGATGTTGTTTGTGCAAGTTATGCAATTTTAGGTGCATTCTAGACTTTTCTGCAATTTACCCAATTTGGAGGTTTTCTTTGCATATTGTCACATGCATTATAATCCTTATATATTCCCTTACCATCCCCGAGTTTTTGAGAGATAGGGAGCCTAGTTGCACCTTGGTTTAAAGTGTTTCTTTCCAAGGGAATTTTAGGGATTACCCTCTTTATAAATGAGCTTATCTTTAGAAGCTATCAACCAATGGGGTTATTTCTTTGATTGGAGGTCGGTTGGGATGGCCTATAAGTGTCCATAAACCTAGAATTGATATACAAGAATCCCCTATTATCTATCTTATTATATGGCCATGAAATCCCTAGGCTAAGGACACATGGAAAGCTCCATGGACACCTCATGCTTGACTCCTTCCTTATCCATAAAGTCTTGCATGTCCATAAGCACCCTTAGCATTGGACACATGGAAAGTAACTTGAAACCTTGTTATTGACTTATTTCTTCTCCATAAAGGCTTGCATGTTAATGGACACCCTTATACATGACACATGGAAAGTCTCATAGACACCTCATACTTGACCTCTTTCTTTATATAGCCGTATCTACCCCTTCCCAACTCCAAATTTGAAAACTATTGCTCTTCTTTCTTTCCTCTAGCTTAGAGTATCAGTCCTACTCTGTTTCTCCACAAAGGTGTTGTCCCAAGGTAAAATGATGTGCCTACCTTGGTTAAGAAGGCTCCTATGGTTCCACATTTTCTCTAATTAGGATTTCTTAAGCTCCTCCTTGGTGATTTTGACCAAAACTAGTAAGTATCCTCCTTTCCTTCCCTATTTTCATGTTGTTAGTCTTCCTTACACCTTCCTATAGGTTGTAACCATGGCCTTCCATGGTGAAACCCCACCTAGAACCCATAAACACCTCATCTCCATGTTCTTTTGTTAGGGTTTTTCACCTCTAAAGTGGAGAAGGTGCTTCTTGCTTGAGATAGGATCTTTGTTGGAGAAACCAGCTACTCTAAGCTTGGAAACCTTACTAATTGGATATGTCCACCTTACCTAGAGGTTCTTTAGAAGCCTAGTCTTGGATCTAGGACTGACTTGGACTGTTTAGACTCTGAAGTTGAGGTATGATGTATCCCCTATTCGTCTATGTTGAGCAATTCAACTATGCTTATTCATTCTCTTTATCCTATGGACATTAGCCTACACACAATGTCTTTTCTTTTGAAAATCATGGTTCATGTGAACTACCTTATTTTATATTGATCATGTGATCATGGATATTCTTTTTAACTATTATCTTATGATTTGTTCATGATGGAACTCTAAAAGATGACATGTGATGTCTTTTTCCCACTTATGAGGTGGATGTATATGTTGGTCACTTATGTGGTGACTAGTTTATATATTCTGACTATACTTTCTACTTGCCTCTACATTTAACATGCTATGTGATTCACTAGCACTAGAGTAGTGTAATTGCATTGGTTTTTATGGCAGATGTGTTATTTCCTGCCGATTAGATGTGATATTTCCTGCTCTTTTGGGATGGAAAGGAACCTCATACCCAGGGCAAGATGTGTGATTCTTGGCCCATGTTTTATATATTTGGGAGATTGTAGTATTCCCTTCTCTATTAGGTTTCAAGTTTATGAGACTTGGCCACCTTTGTGTTGATTTTTTTCTAGGGCTAAGTTTATCTCACATGCACACAAATTGACGATATGGGGTGTGTGACCTAATTCTTTACATGTGCTTCTGTGGAACAATCTTTATGTTTTATTAATGGCAAGCATTCTTTTGTTAACATATGATTTCAATTCCTTTTGTATTGATACCCATCAGGGTGGTCCTTATCCTTTCTATGGGAAGCCTTTTATATTTGATGTCCTTTATTCCATATATTGCTCAATTTCCTATTTAGTATGCACATACTAGCCTTTGCTGATGTCATCTACTTCTCTTCTTGCTGGGGTATGCTTCCAACCCTAGGTGAAGGACTTGGATGATAAGTCATGAAGTTTGGGACAAGCTTAAGGAGTTAAAGCTTGGAGACAAAGTTTATTTCCTTCTACTTAGATCCTTATGTTGTATCATACATGTAAACTCGTATGGGAGATTATGATGTACTTTTGTAATCTTTTGCAAAAATTGAATGTAGTCATTTGTTTAATTCTACTGTTATACTTTGGTTGTTTTGAATACCATTTGTTGAAATTTGAAAATGTTACACCTATTCCAGCATACCTTTGACTGTGTTTGGAATGGATATTTTATTCTTCAAATCTTTAGTAAGGGGGATGATCTCTCCTCCTTATAGCAAGGTATCAGAGCCCATAGTCGTCAGAATTTGACTATTTCAATTTTATCTCCCTAGTTAGAATCCTTGCCTTACTTTTAAGTGACATGTTTTCCTTAGAGTTGATTAATAGATGATGAAGGGTTGATTTAGGATCATATATTTTCACATTATAATAATTATGAATAGATCCTTAAAATACTTACAAGTAAAAGATGCATAAGTAACCATAGTAACTTGAGGTTATTTAGCTTGGCCTTTAGGCAGCTACTAGGACATGAAGTTGAAAGCAAATGTGTCTAGAAAGGATCAGGGTTTGGGGCTGGTAAGATTTTTCTCTGGACCACTAGCTTGGTTTACGAGGACTCCCGAATCCATATGATATCGGCCTTGCCTGTGTTGGTATGAATTGTTCAAAATAACATGTTTTTAGGAAATAGTAGCCTTAGACATATATATGATTTATCTTTAGGGACCCTAATATGTTGAACTAGTCTCCCTAGTGAAAATACTTGTTTGAGGATGGACATGAGCAAGTTAACCTATAGTTCATAGTTAGTCTTTACAAATTATGTTTCTTTTTTTGCATGATGCTTATGTAGTTGGATGTAAGGAAGTGTAGTTGAACTTTTTGTACCTAAAGAATAGTTTTGACTTAATAAGATGAATCCTTTAAGGGGTGGTGAATAAGTTGTTTTCTTATATGTGGATGTTTTGATTTCGAGGACAAAATCCTTTTCAGGGGTGGTGTGTTGTAACATACTAGATCTCGGACCCTACTCTAGAAGTTGACATTTCAGACTTAGCCAAACAAGGTTGAAGGTTAGACCCAAACAGATGTTCAGTATAACCCCAATGAGATAATGCATGTATAAGTAACCTTAATATAACCTAATGTTGTAACATTAATCTTAGGTTTATAATGGATACATAAAATATGCCACATAACTCATTTTGATGGTAATATGAAGATAAGGAACTTAATTAGATGAATAATTTAGATAATAAGCCATATGACATATCTCATTAAAAGAAGTCTTAAAAGTGGAACCAAACTTCAAATTCGAAATCTACATATCAAAATTAGCCTACATGTCATATTTCATCTAATTTGGACCACCTTAAAATATTAGGATAAGTTTAGGAGAGAGAAAATGAGTAAAAGTCATAAGTAATGAATAATGTGATTATATAACTTCAAAATATGGAAATAATGGCAAATTCATATTCAACACATCAAAGATAACTTGTGGTTGAGTTTGGTTCAATTTGGATGTAGTTTGTGCAAGTTATGCAATTTAAGGTACATTCTAGACTTTTATGCAATTTACCCAATTGGGAAATTTTCTTTAGCAATTTTCACATGCATTATAATCCTTATATATCCCCTTACCATTCTCGAGTTTTTGAACCATAGGGCACCTAGTTGCACCTTGATTTGAAGGTGTTTCTTTCCAAGGGCATTTTTGGGATTACCCTCTTTATAAATGAGCTAATCTTTAGAAGCTATCAACCAATGGGGTTATTTCTTTGAGTGGGGGTCGGTTAGGATGGCCTATAAGTGTCCATAAATTGACATTTGATATTCAAGAAGCCCCTATGAGCTATCCTCTTGTATGGCCATGAAATCCCTTGGCTAAGGACACATGGAAAGCTCCATGGACACCTAATGCTTGACTCCTTCCTTATCCATAAAGGCTTACATGTCCATAACCACCCTTAGCATTGGACACATGTAAATTAACTTGACACCTCATGCTATACTTTTTCCTTATCCATAAAGGCTTGCATGTTCGTGGACACCCTTATACATGACACATGGAAAGTCTCATAGACACCTTATACTTGACCTCTTTCTTATATAGCCATATCTACCCCTTCCCAACTCCAAATTCGAAAACTCTTGCTATTCTTTCTTTCCTCTAGCTTAGAGCATCATTCCTACTATGTGTTACCACAAAAGCTATGTCCCAAGGTAAAAGGAGGTGCCTACCTTGGTGAAGAAGGCTGCTAGGGTTCCAAATTTTCTCTATTTAGGATTTCTTAAGCTCATCCTTGGTGATTTTGACCAAAACTAGAATGTATCCTCCTTTCCTTTCCTATTTTCATGTTGTTAGTCTTCCTTCCATCTTCCTCCAAGTCAGAACCATGGCCTTCCATGGTGAAACCCCACCTAAAACCCATAAACACATCATCGCCATGTTCTTTTGTTAGGGTTTTTCACCTCTAAAGTGGAGAAGGTGCTTCTTGCTTGAGATAGGAGCTTTGTTGGAGAAACCAGCTTCTCTAAGCTTGGGAACCTTACTTATTGGACCTATCCACCTTCCCTAAAGGTTCTTTGGAAGCCTAGTCTTGGATCTAGGACTGACTTGGACTGTTTAGACTTTGAAGTTTAGGTATGATGTATCCCCTATTCTTCTATGTTGAGCAATTCACATATTCTTATTCATTCTCGTTGTCCTATGGACATTAGCCTATACACAATGTCTTTTCTTTTGAAAATCATGGTTCATGTGAACTACCTTATTTGATATTGATCATGTGATCATGGATATTATTTTGAACTCTTATCTTATTCTTTGTTCATGATGGAGCTCTAAAAGATGACATGTGATGTCTTTTGCTCACTTGTGAGGTGGATGTATATGTTGGTCACTTATGTGGTGACTAGTTTCTATATTCTGACTATACTTTCTACTTTCCTCTACATTTAACATGCTATGTGATTCAGTAGCACTAGAGTACTATAATTGCATTGGTTTTTATGGCAGATGTGTTATTTCCTGCTGATCAAAAGTGATATTTCCTACTCTTTTGGGATTGAAAGGAACCTCATACCCACGACAAGATGTGTGATTCTTGGTCCATATTTTATATATTTGGGAGATTGGTAATATTCCTTTCTCTATTAGGTTTCAAGTTTATGAGACTTGGTCGCCTTTGTGTTTATTTTGTTCTAGGGCTATGTTTATCTCACATGCATGTAGATTGGCGATATGGGGTGTGTGCCCTAATTCTTTTACATGTGCTTGTGTGGAACGATCTTTATGTTTTATTAATGGAAAGCATTATTTTGTTATCATATGATTTGAATTCCTTTTCTCTTGATACCCATTTGGGTGGTCCTTATCCTTTCTATGGGAAGCCTTTTATATTTGATGTCTTTTATTTCATATATTGCTCAATTTCCTATTTAGTATGCACATACCAGCCTTTGCTGATGTCATCTATTTTCTCTTCTTGTCGGGGTATGCTTCCAACCCTAGGTGAAGTACTTGGATGATAAGGCATGAAGTTTTGGACTAGCTTAAGGAGTTAAAGCTTGGAGACAAAGTTGTTATGGTTTGGATTTCCCTCTACTTAGATCCTTATGGTATATCATACATGTAAACCTGTATGGGAGATTATGATGTACTTTTGTAATCTTTTGTAAAAATTGAATATAGTCATTTGTTTAATTCTGCTGCTATACGTTGGTTGTTTTGAATACCATTTATTGAAATTTGAAAATGTTACACCTATTCCAGCATACCTTTGAATGTGTTTGGAATGGATGTTTTATTCTTCAAATCTTTAGTAAGGGGGTGATCCCGCCTCTTTGCAGCATGGTATTAGAGCCCATAGTAGTCAGAATATGACTATTTCAATTTTGCCCCCTAGTTAGAATCCTTGCCTCTCCTTTAAGTGACATGTTTTCCCTAGAGTTGATCAATAGATGATGAAGGGTTGATTTAGGATCATATAGTTTCACATTAGAATAATGATGAATAGATCCTTAAAATACTTACAAGTAAAAGATGCATAAGTAACCATAGTAACTTGAGGTTGTTTAGCTTGGTCTCTAGGCAGCTACTAGGACATGAAGTTGAAAGCAAAGGTGTCTAGAAAGGATCAGGGTTTGGGGGCTGGCAAGATTTTACTCCACACCACTATCTTGGTTTATGAGGACTCTTGAATCCATATGATACGGCCTGGCCTGAGCTGATATGAATCGTTCCAAATAGCATGCTTTTAGGCAATTGTAGCCTTAGGCATCTATATGATTTATCTTTAGGGGCCCTAATATGTTGAACTAGTATCCCAAGTGAAAATACTTGTTTGAGGATGGACAAGAGCAAGTTAACCCATAGTTCATAGTTAGTCTTTACAAGTTATGTTTTTTTTTGCATGATGCTTATGTAGTTGGATGTAAGGAAGTGTAGTTGAACCTTTTATACCTAAAGTATATTTTTGACTTAATAAGATGAATCCTTTAAGGGGTGGTGAATAAGTTGTTTTCTTATATGTGGATGTTTTGATTTTGAGGACAAAATCCCTTTAAGGGGTGGTGTGCTCTAACATACTAGATCTCAGACCCTACCCTGGAAGTTTACATTTTGGACTTAGTCAAACAAGGTAGAAGGTTAGACCTAAATAGATGTTTAGTATAAACTCAATGATATAATATATGTATAGATCACCTTAATATAACCTAATGTTCTAACATTAATCTTAGGTTTATAATGGATACATAAAATATGCCACATAACTCATTTTGGTGGTAATATGAAGATAAGGAACTTAATTGGATGAATAATTTAGATAATAGGCCATATGACATATCTCATAAAAAGAAGTCTCAAAAGTGGAAACAAACTTCAAATGCAAAATCTACATATCAAAATTAGCGTACATGTCAAATTTTATCAAATTTGGACAACCTTAAAATATTAGGATAAGTTTAGGAGAGAGAAAATGAGTAAAAGGAATAAGTAATTAATAATGTGATTATATAACTTCAAAATATGTAAATAATAGAAAATTCATATTCAACACATCAAAGATAACTTGTGGATGAAGTTTGGTCTAATTTGGATGTGGTTTGTGCAAGTTATGCAATTTTAGGTACATTCTGGACTAATCTGCAATTTACCCAATTGGGAGGTTTTCTTTGCAAATTGTCACATGAATTATAATCTTTATATATTCCCTTACCATTCTCTAGTTTTTGAACCATAGGGAACCTAGTTTCACCTTGGTTTGAAGGTGTTTCTTTCCAAGGGCATTTTAGGGATTACACTTTTTATAAATGAGCTTATCATTCGAAGCTATCAACCAATGGGGTTATTTCTTTGATTGGAGGTCGGTTCAGATGGACTATAAGTTTCCATAAACTGAAATTGGATATTCAAGAAGCCCCTATGAACTATCCTCTTGCATGGCCATGAAATCCCTAGGCTAAGGACACATGGAAAGCTCCATGGACACCTCATGCTTGACTCCTTCCTTGTCCATAAAGGCTTGCATGTCCATAAGCACCCTTAGTATTGGACACATGGAAAGTAACTTGACACATCATTCTTGACTTCTTCCTTATCCATAAAGTCTTGCATGTCCATGGACACCCTTATACATGACACATGGAAAGTCTCATAGACACCTCATACTTGACCTCTTTCTGTATATAGCCATATCTACACCTTCCCAACTCCAAATTCAAAAACTATTTCATTTATTTCTTTCCTCTATCTTAGAACATCATTCCTACTCTGTTTTTCCACAAAGGTGTTGTCCCAAGGTAAAAGGAGGTTCCTACCTTGGTGAAAAAGGTTCCTAGGGTTCCAAATTTTCTCTATTTAGGATTTCTTAAAATCCTACTTGGTGATTTTAACCAAAACTAGTAAGTATCCTCTTTTCCTTCCCTATTTTCATGTTGTTAATCTTCCCTCCACCTTCCTCCAGGTTTTAACCATGGCCTTCAATGGTAAAACCCACATATAACCCATAAACACCTCATCTCCATGTTCTTTGGTTAGGGTTTTTCACCATTAAAGTGGAGAACGTGCTTCTTGCTCAAGATATGAGCTTTGTTGGAGAAACCAGCCTCTCTAAGCTTGGGAACCTTACTTATTGGACCAATCCACCTTCACTAGAGGTTCTTTGGAAGCCTAGGCTTGTATCTAGGACTGACTTGGACTATTTAGTCTCTGAACTTGAGGTATGATGTATCCCCTATTCTTCTATGTTGAGCAATTCACCTATGCTTATTCATTCTCTTTGTCCTATGGACATTAGCCTATACACAATGTCTTTTATTTGGAAAATCATGGTTCATGTGAACTACCTTATTTGATATTTATCATGTGATGATGAATATTCTTTTGAACTCTTATCTTATTCTTAGTTCATGATGGAACTCTAAAAGATTGCATGTGATATCTTTTGCCCACTTATGAGGTGGATGTATATGTTGGTCACTTATGTGGTAACTAGTTTATATATTCTGACTATACTTTCTACTTGCCTCTACAGTTAACATGATATGTAATTTAGTAGCACTAGACTAGTGTAATTGCATTGGTTTTTATGGCAAATGTGTTATTTCCTGTCGAGCAGATGTGATATTTTCTGCTCTTTTGGGATGGAAAGGAACCTCATACCCAGGGCAAGATGTGTGATTCTTGTCCCATGTTTTATATATTTGGGGGATTGGTAGTATTCCTTTCTCTATCAGGTTTCAAGTTTATGAGACTTGGCCGCCTTTGTGTTTATTTTGTTCTAGGGCTATGTTTATCTCACATGCATGCAGGTTTTCGATTTAGGGTGTGTGTCCTAATTCTTTACATGTGCTTGTGTGGCACAATCTTTATTTTTATTAATGGAAAGCATTCTTTTGATATCATATGATTTCAATTTCTTTTCTTTTGATACCCATTTGGGTGGTCCTTATCCTTTCTATGGGAAGCCTTTTATATTTTATGTCCTTTATTCCATATATTGCTCAATTTCCTATTTAGTATGCACATGCCAGCCTTTGTTGATGTCATCTATTTTATCTTCTTGCTGGGGTATGCTTCCAACCCTAGGTGAAGGACTTGGGTGATATGGCATGAAGTTTTGGACTAGCTTAAGGAGTTAAAGTTTGGAGACAAAGTTTTTATGGTTTGGATTTCCCTCTACTTAGATCCTTATGTTGTATCATACATGTAAACCCGTATGGGAGATTATGATGTACTTTTGTAATCTTTTGTGAAAATTGTATAGTCATTTGTTTAATTTTGTTGTTATACTGTGATTGTTTTAAATACCATTAATTGAAATTTGAAAATGTTACGACTATTCCAGCATACCTTTGAGTGTGTTTGGAATGGATGTTTTATTCTTCAAATCTTTAGTAAGGGGGTGATCTCTCCTCCTTACAGCATGGTATCAGAGCCCATAGAAGACGGAATCTGACTATTTCAATTTTTTCACCCTAGTTAGAATACTTGCCTTACCTTTAAGTGACATGTTTTCCCTAGAGTTGATCAATAGATGATGAAGGGTTGATTTAGGATCATATAGTTTCACATTAGAATAATGATGAATAGATCCTTAAAATACTTACAAGTAAGAGATGCATATGTAACCATAGTAACTTGAGGTTGTTTAGATTTGTCTTTAGGAAGCTACTAGGACATGAAGTTGAAAGCAAAGGTGTCTAAAAATGATCAAGGTTGGGGGGCTGGCAGGATTTTCCTCCACCCCACTATCTTGGTTTACGAGGGCTCCCGAATCCATATGATATCAGTCTGGCCTGAGCTGATATGAATTGTTCAAAATAGCATGCTTTTAGGAAATAGTAGCCTTAGACATCTATATGATTTATCTTTAGGGACCCTAATATGTTGAACTACTCTACCATGTGAAAAGACTTGTTTGAGGATGGACAGGAGCAAGTTAACTCATAGTTCATAGTTAGTCTGTACAAGTTGTGTTTCTTTTTTTTTTGCATCATGCTTATGTAGTTGGATAAAAGAAAGTGTAGTTGACCTTTTGTACCTAAAGAATAGTTTTGACTTAATAATATGAATCCTTTAAGGGGTGGTGAATAATTTGTTTTCTTATATGTGGATGCTTTGATTTTGAGGACAAAATCCCTTTAAGGGGTGGTGTACTGTAACATACTAGATCTCGGACCCTACCCTGGAAGTTGACATTTTGGACTTAGCCAAACAAGGTTGAAGGTTAGACCTTAATAGATGTTTAGTATAACCCCAATGAGCTAATGCATTTATATATCACCTCAATATAACCTAATGTTCTAACATTAATCTTAGGTTTATAATGGATACATAAAATATGCTACATAACTCATTTTGGTGGTAATATGAAAATAAGGAACTTAATTAGATGAATAATTTAGATAATGGGCCGTTAATGGGCCATATGACATATCGCATAAAAAGAAGTCTCAAAAGTGGAAACAAACTTCAAATTTTAAATCTACATATCAAAATTAGAATACATGTCAAATTTCATCTAATTTGGACTGCCTTAAAATATTAGGATAAGTTTAGGAGAGAGAAAATTAGTAAAAGGTATAAGTAATGAATAATGTGATTATATAACTTCAAAATATGTGAGTAATGGAAAATTCATATTCAACACATCAAAGATAACTTGTGGATGAAGTTTGGTCCAATTCAGATATTGTTTGTGCAAGTTATGCAATTTTAGGTACATTCTAGACTTTTCTACAATTTACCCAATTAGGAGGTTTTCTTTGCAAATTGTCACATGCATTATAATCCTTATATACTCCCTTACCATTCTCTAGTTTTTGAACCATAGGGAGCCTAGTTGCACCTTGGTTTGAAGGTGTTTCTTTCTAAGGGCATTTTAGGGATTACCCTCTTAATAAATGAGCTTATCTTTAGAAGCTATCAGCCAATGGGGATATTTCTTTGATTGGAGGTCGGTTGGGATGGCCTATAAGAGTCCATAAACTGACATTTGACAATGAAGAATCCCCTATGAGCTATCCTCTTGCATGGCCATGAAATCCCTAGCCTAAGGACACATGGAAAGCTCCATGGACACCTCATGCTTGACTCCTTCCTTATTCATAAAGGCTTGCATGTCCATAAGCACCCTTAGCATTGGACACATGGAAAGTAACTTTAAACCTCATGCTTGACTTATTCCTTATCCATAAAGTCTTGCATTTCCATGGACACCCTTATACATGACACATGGAAAGTCTCATAGACACCTCATACTTGACCTCTTTCTTTATATAGCCATATCTACCCCTTCCCAACTCCAAATTCAAAAAGTCTTGCTCTTATTTCTTTCCTCTAGCTTAAATCATCATTCTTACTCTATTTTTCCACAAAGTTTTTGTCCCAAGATAAAAGCAGGTGCCTACCTTGGTGAATAAGGCTCCTAGGGCTCCTAATTTTCTCTATTTAGGATTTCTTAAGCTCCTACTTGGTGATTTTGACCCAAACTAGTAAGTATCCTCCTTTCCTTCCCTATTTTCATGTTTTTAGTCTTCCTTCCACCTTCCTCCAGGTCGTAACCATGGCCTTCCATAGTGAAACCCCACCTAGAACCCATAAACACCTCATCTCCATGTTCTTTTGTTAGGGTTTTTCAACTCTAAAGTGGAGAAGGTGCTTCTTGCTTGAGATAGGAGCTTTGTTGGAGAAATGAGCCTATCTAAGCTTGGGAACCTTACTTATTGGACCTGTCCACCTTCCCTAGAGGTTCTTTGGAAGCCTAGGCTTGGATTTAGGACTTACTGGGACTGTTTAGACTCTGAAGTTGAGGTATGATGTATCCCCTATTCTTCTATGTTGAGCAATTCACCTGTGCTTATTCATTCTCTTTGTCCTATGGACATTATCCTATACATAATGTCTTTTCTTTTGAAAATCATGGTTCATGTGAACTACCTTATTTTCTATTTATCTTGTGATCATGGATATTCTTTTGAACTCTTATCTTATGCTTTGTTCATGATGGAACTCTAAAAGATGACATGTGATGTCTTTTGCCCACTTATGAGGTGGATGTATATGTTGGTCACTTATGTGGTGACTAGTTTATATATTCTGACTATACTTTCTACTTGCCTCTACATTTAACATGTTATGTGATTAAGTAGCACTAGAGTAGTGTACTTGCATTGGTTTTTATGGCAGATGTGTTATTTCCTGAGAGCATATGTGATGTTTCCTACTCTTTTGGGATGGAAAGGAACCTCATACCAAGGGCAAGATGTGTGATTCTTGGCCCATGTTTTATATATTTGGGAGATTGGTAGTATTCCTTTCTCTATCAGGTTTAAAGTTTATGAGACTTGGCCGCCTTTGTGTTTATATTGTTCTAGGGCTATGTTTATCTCACATGCATGCAGATTGACAATATGGGGTGTGTTCCCTAATTCCTTACATGTGCTTGTGTGGAACAGTCTTTATGTTTTATTAATGTAAACCATTCTTTTGTTATCATATGATTTCAATTCCTTTTCTCTTGATACCCATTTGGGTGGTCCTTATCCTTTCTACGGGAAGCCTTTTATATTTGATGTCCTTTTTTCCATATATTGCTAAATTTCCTAGTTAGTATGTACATACCAGCCTTTGCTGATGTCATCTATTTTCTCTTCTTGCTGGGGTATGTTTTCAACCCTAGGTGAAGGACTTGAATGATAAATCATGATGTTTTGGACTAGCTTAAGGAGTTAAAGCTTGGAGACAAAGTTGTTATGGTTTGGATTTCCCTCTACTTAGATCCTTATGTTGTATCATACATGTAAACCCGTATGGGAGATTATGATGTACTTTTATAATCTTTTGTGAAAATTGAATATAGTCATTTATTTAATTCCACTTCTATACTTTGGTTGTTTTGAATACCATTTATTGAAATTTGAAAATGCTATACCTATTCCAGCACACCTTTGAGTGTGTTTGGAATGGATGTTTTATTCTTCAAATCTTTAATAAAGGAGTGATCCCGCCTCCTTACATCTAGCATGTAAGAGATGATATAATTGTGAGATCTCTTAGGAATGTAAACTAAGTTAAGTATAACACATGAGGGAGCACTTATAGTATAGTTACATATTCAGCCAACTCTAGAAAAGCATATTATACAACAACATTGTATAGATTCTAAAATTCAAAATATTTAGCATGACTCATGAGATGCAAGAAGGAAAGGGACAAGGATTTCACTTCTTAGATTACAACCTATTACATTTAAAGGAAGGTTGTGTGTGACAAACCAAGCCAGCTTAAGGAAGACAGTTCTAGAGGAGGCACATACTTGGATGTATGACTTGCATCCAAGTAATACTGAGATGTACCATAATTCAAAATGATTGCATTGGTGTCTAGGGATGAAAAATGATGTAGCTATATTCATGGTGCATTTTGAGGTGTGTCAAAAAAATAAGGAAAATTGTCAGAGACCATCACTAATGTTGCAATCATTACCTATTCAACAATGGATATCAAATCACGTGGAAATGTATTTTATAGTAGGATTGATCATATATACCTAGGGGTTTTGACTCCTTATGGATGGTTGTTGAGAGATTGAGTGAGTTAGTTCATTCTCCTTGTGTGAAGACTACCTATAAATCTGATTAACTATCAAATATTTACATACATGAGATATTCAGACTACATGGGGTTCCCCTGACAATAGTGTCAGACTAAGGACAATGGTTTACTTCTAGATTTTGGATAAACTTCATGATGTAATGGGGACAAGGCTTAACTTTAGTATGACTTTTTATCCTCAAAATGATGGGTAGTTAGAAAGGAAAATTTAGACACTAGAAGATATGTTGAGACTTGAGAGCATGTGCATTATAGTATCTAGGAAGTTGGGAGGTACATGTATGTCTAATACAATTTGCCTATAATTATAGTTGCCAATCATGTGTATAAATGTCACTTCACAAGGTGTTACATAGTAGAATGTGCAGATGGATGACATGTTGCAATGGAGTATGCAAGAAATAGTCAATGGATCTTGAGTTATTTCAACAAACTATAGAAAAATTTGAGGTGATCAGGCAGTAGTTAATGTTGCAGAAGATAGATTGAAGAGTCATGTTGGAGAAAAGCAAAACATTTTGATTTCAAATCTGGATATAAATTCTTTCTAATAAGTTTATCCATGTAAGGGTGTTCTAGAATTCAAAAAGAAGGTTAAGTTTACCCCTAGATATGTGTAGGCAAGGTCACATATAGATACAATCACCTCTAGAGCTATAACAGTTACGCGATGTCTTTCACGTATCTACATGAAGAATTTCACCCAAAAACAACCTAGCTTGTATAGTCAACTGATGTACAAATAGTATACAATGTGACCTTTGAAGATGGACTAGTAAAAATTGTCAATATAAAGGTTCACAACTTAGGGTTCATGAGATATATATGGTTAAATTATTATGGAGATAGTATAATGTCGAAGAGGTGACATGGGATCTTGAGAGTGATATAAGGAGAACTCATCCCCGATTTGTTTGAAGTTTCAAGGAAAAACTTCTGAATGGGGTGAGAATTTTCAACAACCCAAACTAGGTTAGGCTTAAACCCTAGATCATTCCTATTATTAACTTAATATTTATCTTTGAGATAAATTCAAAAGTCTAAGATATGACTTGGACAAATTATCCATGTGGTCTGTTTGTGTGTTTATGGAATACCCTTAGTTGGGAAAATATTAGTTTTGGAAGTATAATTCAAATGAAAAATAAGAGAATGTGATCTTTCTCAAGAGTGGGCCTTTGATTTTAGAAATTTCAAATGTGAACTCTAGCATAGTAGCTCAAACTTGATCACCCTTGTCGGTGGAGTTTAAGACAAAATACCTAGATTGTATTCTCACATGATTATGTGTATCTTTTGCATGTTTCTGAGTAATGAACCTGATATTGACCACAATCGTGACCAAATCCATGATTGAGTTTGATCAAAAGATAATATGCATGTAACTTTTATGTTTTGTAAAATATCTTAGTCCTGCACTTGACCAAGTTAACATGGTCAAGTTCAAGCATAATACATATATATATTTGTATTTGTATTTATATTTTCCTTTGATCTCTAAAAGGTATGCACTCTTACTTGTAAATTCGACCAAGTTCAAGAAGAGCATGGATGAGTGTAGGAGTTAATCTAGCTTAAAATCATTCTAGGCCATGACTCATATGTGAATAGATTAGAGAAACTGGACTAAATTAAGATGATTTTGAAATTTCACAAACTTGAGTAAGTTTTTCGTTAACACGAATGAGTTAAAAAATATATATGTTGCCTTAGTTTTGTTGTAATATCACTTATCATAAGTTGATAGGTGTCATCATGCATTTCCATTTATTTTTTGTATATCAGTTCACCAATGAACCTAGGTTATATAAGCAAGTGGATGGTTGTTGGGAAATTCTAAAGCAATAGACATAATAGAATCAATATGAATTTCCACATTTCCTAGGAGGAGATCTTGTAAAAACCAATGTATCCAAAATGGGGGATGTGAGATGTTACATTAGATATTTCCTGTTTTACTTAAGTATGATATTTGTTTTGTTATTTTCCTTTATATTTGGATCTCTCTGTAATTGTCTCAGTTATATATATATATATATATATATATATATATATATATATATATATATATATATATATATGAGGGTGCACACGTTGTGCAACCCTGAGCTTTCTGCAATACCTGACTCTGTCACATGGTATCAGAGCAGGCTCTAACCTAGCCTCCCTCCCTCCCTTCTCTCCCCTCCGGCGCCCCCCCCCCTACCGCCCAGGGCCCGCAACCCGCCGCCCGCCAGGCCGTCGCTGGTGGCCTAGCCAGGGCCTCCGCAGCTCCGGCCGGTCGCCTCCACCGGGCCACAGGTATCTCCGTCGGGTCTGTGGTTCCGTCTTGCCTCCTGGCGTGGTGCACCACTAGTGTTTTAGCAACCGTAGTTGTTGTTCGCACAGCAGGTGCGCTGCTGGGTGGTCGTATCTACGGGACCACTGACCCACTGGTAGATCTGGCCTAGATCTGTAGTCAGGGGGAGATCGGCGCGTTGTTCGTCTAAGGGGTTACCGTCAGTTCGTGCTTCTTTGTGCCTGCCTGCCCATGTAGGCCTCAGCCTTCGGGTTCTCTGCTATGCCTTGGCGTAGTGCATATGTGAGAGGTCCACAGTGATGTGTTTTTGCCTACTTCTGCCTGCCAGACGGCGTAGTCCGTCCTCTACCAGTGCCTACATGTTCCTGTGCCTTCCTTTCTATTTTTTCCTCATGGCGTCTTCCGGGGATGACATGTGGAGAGAGTCATGCCGTCAAGTCACTACTGTCAAGCTTGACAGGCGCAACTACCAGCTGTGGGTCTGTTCCTTTGTGATCTTTGCCAAATCACAAGGGAAGTACTCTCACTTGATCAGGACGGGTCCGCCTCAGCCTGCAGCGGAGGCGGATGACAAAGATATCAAGGCCTTTGATGACTGGGTTCATGATGACTCGACTGTCATGACGTGGATTCTCAACAGCTCTGTTGAGAAGATTAGCATCACCCTTCTTCAGCTGCCTACGGCGAAGCAGATGTGGGATCTTCTCACCAGTACCTACTCGCACAGTGAAAATCCGAAGAAGGTCTTTGATATCACAAAGCAATTAGGGCGTCTGCAGTTTACTGGTTCTGACATTTCAGATTACTTCTCCACCTTCACTGGTTTGTGGGGTGAATTGGAGATGTATCACCCACTGTCCACTGATTTAGCTACTATGCAGAAACAACGGGAGGAGCTTCAGCTGATTCAGTTTCTCAGTGGTTTACCTAAGTCCTATAATGGAGTGGTCGATCAGATTTTGGTGAGTGATCCACTCCCTACATTGCAGACTGCCTACAAGCGTCTCCAACTCCTTCCGTCATCGACACCGTCTCCGCATCCTGAGATGGGGGACTCTACTGCTTTGGCCGCTTGGGGCGGGTGTGGTCGTGGCCATGGTCGTGGCCGCTCTAGTGATGGTCGTCCTCCCCTGGGTGCAGGCCGGGGGCATGGACCTGGTGCTGGACGAGGAGCTCCTCCTGCTACCCCACCCTCTGCTGCTGCGCGTCCTCAGCAAGGACAGTGCTTGTGTACCTTCTGTGTCCGGTCCAACCATATTGAGGAAAAATGCTGGGAAAAGTATGGTAAGCCGACATGGGCCAATGCTGCGGTTGATTCTTCTGCGTCTGAGGGTGCTACTCAGACACCTGCACCAGAGCCCGCGGGGGTTACTGCGGACTACATCCGTGCTGAGGTGGAGCGTCTTCTCCTTGAGCGTGGTGGTTCCTCTTCTGCTGCATCTACGAGTGGAGCACATGCTACCTTTTCTGGTTATGACACTGCGTTCCTGAGCTCCTCCTCACCTTCTCCTTCTGGTAATACCAAATGGGTGATAGACTCTGGTGGCTCTGCACATATTTCTAGAAATAAATCTTTATTTACGCATATATCTGCTCCTGCCCAACAGTCCTCTGTTATGCTTGTTGATGGCTCTAAGTCATTAGTCATTGGAGTTGGTGATATTATGTCTCATTTTCGCCTAAAATCTGCCTTATATGTGCCCGGATTTCCTCTTAACCTGTTATCTGTCAGTAAGATTTTGCGGAGTTTGAATTGTAGCCTGACATTTGTTCCTGGTTCAGGCACTTTTCAGGACCTTCGCATGAGGATGAAGATTGGTGGGGGGTATGAAGGTACTGATGGACTCTTTTACTTGGACCAGCTACCTAGATCAGAGAAAGCTGTTGTGGTATCTGCATTATCTGCTTCTGTTTCTGCTCTCCAGTGGCACTACAGGCTGGGCCATCCCTCTTCAGAGAAGCTGCGTAGTTTAGTTCCTGATATTGGCAGCTGTCATTTTTAGTGTGATTCGTGTCAACTAGGGAAACAGACTCGTACTGTGTATCCTAGATGTATATCTGTGACCAGTAAAAACATTTTTTATTTAGTTCACTATGATGTATGGGGTCCATGCAATGTACCAAGTTTGTCTGGTTACAAGTACTTTATTCTGTTTATTGGTGATTTTTCGAGGACTACTTGGTTGTTTCTGTTAAAAAGTAGGTCTGAAGTGTTGTCTACTATTAAATACTTTTTTGCTGAAATTAAGACTCAGTTTGGCTTGCCTATTAAAACCTTTCTCACGGATAATGCTTTAGAATTTGTTAAGCAATATGTAGCTATTTTTTGTAAATCTTTGGGTACTCTTCATCAAACTTCGTGTGCTTATACCCCACAACAAAATGGTGTGGCTGAGCAAAAGAATAGACACTTATTAGAAGTTACCAGAACAATAATGATGCATTCTCATGTGCCCCGTTCTTATTGGCCTGAAGCTATCTTGACTGCATGTTTTCTGATTAATAGGATGCCATCGTCTGTTATTGGGAATAAAATTCTCTTCCAAGTTTTTCACCCCAACATCTCCATGTTTCCTGTGCCTCCTAGAATTTTTGGGTGTACCTGTTTTGTTCAGTTGCTTGGACCTACTTCGGATAAGCTATCTCCTCGAGCTGCTAAATGCATTTTTTGGGCTTATTACGGACTCAAAAGGGTTACAGATGTTATAATCCCAGCACTCGTAAGTGGTTTACTAGTAATGATGTTGTCTTTTTTGAGGAAACACTGTATTATTCTTCAGCAGGAGATAGTTTGCAGACTGATATTCTGGCTCCTCCTTTACCTGTTATTGCTGACTGTATGCCTGATCGCACTGACACTGAAACTACTGCAAAGCAAGACCCTCCTCTTATTATTTATCAGCGCAGGAATAAAGCACCTTCCACAAATGTACCCCCCAAAGACAACCAATCTTCTCCTCCAGAACGTTCTGCTACACCTGAGGTAAACTCTGATCTTGACATACCTATTGCTCTCTGCAAGGATACTCGTTCTTGTACTTCCCATAGCATTGCTCAGTTTGTGTCGACTGCTTATCTAAATACGCATTCCAGCAATTTGGTATCTGCCTTATCTGCGGTGGCTGTTCCAAAGAATGTTCAGGAAGCTTTGCAAAGTACAGCTTGGACATCTGTTATGAATGATGAGATGATTGCTCTTACTGACAGAGACACTTGGGAGCTGGTGGATCCACCTCCTCATTGTAAGCTTGTAGGCTGTAGGTGGGTTTATGCAGTCAAATATCAACCTGGTGGTACGGTTGAGAGGTTGAAGGCCAGGCTTGTTGCGAAGGGACACACTTAGACTTCTGGCATTGATTATTTTGAGACTTTTTCTCCTGTTGCTTGTCTTAACTCTGTCAGGATTCTTTTATTTGTTGTTGTGAATCTAAACTAGCCTCTTATGCAGCTTGATGTGAAAAATGCCTTTCTATATGGTGATTTACAAGAGGAGGTGTATATGGAGCAACCTCCTGGGTTTGTTGCTCAGGGGGGAGTCTCATAAAGTATGTAGGCTCAAAAAGTCTATCTATGGGCTCAAGTAGAGTCCTCGTCCCTGGTTTGATAAGCTGAGCAGGATTATGATTGATTTTGGCTTTCTGAGGTCACAAGTTGACCATTCTATATTCACAAAAAAGACTTCTGCTGGTATTACTATTCTGATTGTATATGTTGATGATATTATTATTTCTGGCAGTGACACTCTTGGTATTCAGGCTACTAAAGATCATTTGGGAAAGCATTTTGCTACCAAAGATCTAGGTAGACTCCGGTACTTTCTTGGCATAGAAGTCTCTAGAAATTCTAATGCCTTGGTTCTTTCGCAGAGAAAGTATGTTCTTGATATTCTGCAGGAGACTGGTATGCTTGGTGCGAGACCTTCATATACTCCTCTTGATCCCAATGTCAATTGGGATGATGATTCTTCTGCTATGTTTTCTGATCATAAAAAATTCAGGAGGCTGATTGGTAAATTGATCTATTTGACTGTTACTCATCCTGATATTGCTACTGCAGTGGGTCTTCTTAGCAGATACCTTGACAAACCTAGACAATGCCACTGGGATGCTGCATGCCAAGTCTTGAGATACCTAAAAAGATCTCCTGGCAAGGGACTTTGTTATAACCTCATTTTTTTCCAAAATATGTAATGAAATTATAAATCTTCTTTTTAAGGATAAATGAAATCCATGGTTGATTTGATGAATTGTTTGAATAGATTGAATGGATTTTTGTGTTGTATTCTTATTGGGCCTTTGTGGCCATTGAGCCCAATTAAAGGATTAAAAGAAAAACAAAAAGAAATGAAAAAGGAATTACATTTAATAAAGGAATATATGAGGAAAATAAAAAGATATGATAATAAGGCTAAAAGATATTTTCTCAAAATAAGATTTCGAGTTAAAAGGGTTCCTTGGGATTCAAGGAACTCAGGATAATTAGATAAAGGCAAAAGAAATAAGGAATATGTGGAAAATACAATTAAATAAGGAAACTGAAGTAAAGGGCTTGTTTCCTTTAGAGAATGACTCCAATTTTTGCACAAGGAAAGATAAAAGTATAAACGAGTTTTCCTCAAAATTTGAGATAAAACGGAGTTAAGGATTGAGAGTTATTGAATTTTCAAGTTATCATCAAAATAGCATTTTCCTTGCATATTAAGGAATTAATTTTCCTTTTGGTTTAAGCGCAGACGACGCTGACCGTTGGATCTTAATCCAGCAGATCGCGGTCATCGTCCAGAGTCCCAGAGGGACTCAGACTGTAGCGCCAACAGGGGTTTTTCCCCTCGCTTTCCTGATCAATTCAGTGCATGTGCACTTGAGATAGATGTCCCATTGAGTCCGGAAGACCATGGCGAACAATCTAGACCTAGGTTTTGCCGGCTTTCGGGGTGTGTTCTAGAAACGCCCAATTGGGCTAGAACTAGGATGGCGGTCGAGTTTGGGAACCCTAATTGGGACCTCCCTGTGCCTATATAAAGGCACCCCTCGGTTCCTCGCACCTTAACGATCTTGACCGACATCCTCTCGTGTGCCCTGACCTTCTCCTCTGTCCAATTGGTCTAGCTTCGGCGAGCCTTAGCCACGGCGCCGCCGCGCATCTAAGTTAGGAAGAAGAGAGGGGACGACGAGCAGCTGTCGTCGGATCATGGACCACTGAGGTCCCTTGCGCGATCCAACGACAGGCCGATCGTGTCGGGGGCAGTGAGGCAGGTCAGTGCGAGGCGTCAGATAGAGAGTCCACTGTGGACTCAGGACGATCCAGCGGACCAACGAAGAAGGACGCGCGCGCACTCAAGTGAGTGGGAGCGACTGACATGGAACGTCGGATCGAAGCGTGGATCCTTGGTACACCGATCGAACGGTCAAAGCTTTTCGGTAATTGTTCTCTCTGATTAAAATGACAGAATATTGCTTTTTCTTTGCAAAATTCATAGTAATAGCTAGGAACCTCATATGAGACAACTTTGTATATGAAAGTTGCATATAAAAATGCAAGGAACACAATAAAAATAATTCCAGAACCTAATTCCACTTCGTTTTGCAAAAGTGCTTTATTTGGCTAATAAAGTGTATTAAATATTGATGAGAAACCCTAATAGCATGATTAGAGGGTATTTGGTAATCCAATAGGTCAAATTGCTAATTTTGACTCTGATAATGATAATGGTGGTTTAATTTACTATTTGATTGCAAAAATGCTTAACTTGGAATTATAATGCTTAAAAGAAGGTTAATTTGCATGGAAACCCTAATTTGGGATAAAAGGAGATAAAAAGCATGTTTTTGCGGAATAAGATAATTAGATGCTAATAGAAGGAAATTTACTGAGAAATTAAGGGTTTTATGTAGTTTAATAAATTATGGATGATAATAAGGAAAGAAGAAGTGAAAACCCTAATTTCTAGAGGAACCCTAAAATAGGAACTGAAACCCTAAGTAATATGATGAAAAATTAGATGAACATTAATAAAAGGAAAATTGTCCTTTTATTTCAGGTTTTGCTTGTTGATTGGGTTTCTCTTTCTATCTTGAAATCTGCATTTAAAGGTATGTGGTTACTTATGGTTAACCGCTTATGTTTCCCGATGTTTCCCGAACGTTTTATCGCTTTGAATGCAACTAAACTGCTTGGATGTTCATATTGCAAATATAATGTGACTATGACTATCACTTAATGTGTATACCTATAAACTCAGATCCTGGTTCGCTCTGTGGCATAATATCTAACCTAGTACATGGTTGCCTATGGGTAGGTCATCAGGTTAGAGAAAGACCTAGTACATGGCTACCTATTGGGTAGGTCCATCAGGTCTATGGATGACCTAGTACATGGCTACCCATTGGATAGGTCCATCAATGGTTGACTTAGTACATGGCTACCATGGAGGTAGGACCATCAAGTCATAATGAGTTAGATATTGGGCTATCCTCGGATAGTGCCATGCGACTCTATTACCTAAAAGAGGGGTGATATCCATGTCCACTGTAGGGACAGCCCAGAGTTTGAGAATATGTATGGATTGAGTTATATGGTTTAAAACGTAATCTTGTTTGTTAAATAATTAATTGAATGATTATGTTGTTAACCTAGTTGAACTATAACTGTCTCCCCCACATACCAGCTTCGGCTGATCGTTGTTTTGTTTGTCGGCGTTTTAGGTAAAATCCTCAAAAGTACAAATAGTAAAGCGACATATTGTGAATTCAAGAATTAAAGAACAAGGAGGAACTAGATAGATTAGTTAACTTGTGGTTAGAAGATAGTTCCCAGCTTTTCAAGGTATGTAAATAAAATTTTTATTACCATTTTCAGTATAGTCTGTTAGAATTTAATAATTGTTTATGGTTATATGTCGAACCTTTGATCCGAGATTAATGGGTGCGGCTTCAACCTCTTGGTCTTCCTTAATCGGGGGTTATCGAGAGGTGGGGTCGTAACAGACTTCATTATAAAAAGAATGGGCATTGTGTTCTTGAAGGATATTCTAATTCTGATTACGCAGGCAGCAAAGTTGATAGAAAATCTACTTCTGGATATTGTACCTTTGTAGGGGGCAATCTTGTCACTTGGAGGAGCAAGAAATAGAATGTGGTGGCCAGGTCTAGTGTTGAGGCTGAGTACAAGGCCATGGCCCATACTGCTTGTGAGTTGTTATGGGTGCGTTCTCTTCTGAAATAATTTGGGATTGAGTCTTCATCGGCCATTCCTATGCATTGTGATAACAGAGCTGCCATCTTCATTGCAAATAATCTTGTCTATCATGAGCGCACCAAACATATCAAGGTTGATTTCCACTTTATCAGATAGTCTATTATTGCTGGAAAGATCTGCACTCCTTTCACGTGATCTGAAGACCAAGTTGTTGATATCTTCACCAAGCTCTTGGCTAAGAAACAATTCTGCATGCTGCTGGACAAGTTGGGCATGATTGACATCTATGCTCCAACTTGAGGGGGAGTGTTACATTAGATATTTCCTGTTTTACTTAAGCATGTTATTTGTTTTGTTATTTTCCTTTATATTTGGACCTCTCTGTAATTGTCTCAGTTATATATATATGAGGGTGCACACGTTGTGCAACCCTAAGCTTTCTGCAATACCTGACTCTGTCACATGAAATTTACATTGTCATTAAGTATATTTGGTGTGTTCCTCACATGGAGATATAGGTACACATAAAAGTTTAGTCATATTGGTTGACAACATACTCCTAACACAATCATATAATGCATGTGTCTCCACATAGTCTTTGTGGATGATGGGAACTCCACATTGCACTACAAGAGTCAGCGAGGAAGGAGTTATCTTTCTATTGGAAATTCACTAGAATTCCATTCTCTCTCCTTATCTCTAATATTTTTGTGGGTAATTATGACTCAGGTTTATTTGTCAAAAAGGTTTGACCAAAACCTTGTTGTCATGCCCCTTTAAATAGGAGAGGCAAGTAAGCATGATTAATAAAACCTTGAGAAACCAAAAGGTAGTAGTTTGACACGCTTTTTACGTGCGTAGAAACGCAAGTGTACGCGTCAATGTAATATAGGCCTTTGTGAGGCCCGAGTCGAACTCAGGGACACGTGAATTATCGGAGACTACTACTAACTACTCACAATCAGCTAGATTGGTTAAAAAGTTGGAGGTTGTGGTAAAATTAAAAGAAAATAAAATAAAACAAAAGAAAGCAATCGATTAAATGTTTAGATTAATCAAATCAAGTGGGAATCTTTAGGATTGTGGTTTCACCGTGGGTTTTCATTGTATGAATTTCTATTTAGTAACTCAGCTCTATCTCTCTATCCGGGTAGTGGCCTGATATCAGAATTGCCCACCGTCGTGGTACAATTCACTACCTATGTCTAGGTCGGTTCCACCGTCGTAGCAACCTATACCCTAAACTAGGTGCATTAGAGTCGATCTCTCGGTATCCACCATTAACCTTACACCACCTTGTTCAAGGGATTTGTCAATTAATGTAAATTCTGTCTCTTTTCAACCATTAATTCTTCTTTCAAAGTAATTAAGGGCATTAGATTATTATTATGGTGATCAAGCATAACAATATAATTTAGAAAACGAAATTATACCACGGATTTTAGAGATAAATGATGAATTACTATGATAAAATTGTCATACAATGATTTCCCGGGCTACTCTCGGTCCTAAAGATAAAGGGGATTAGCCCCGCATGTTCATCTCAGAGCAAAACGTGGCAGAGAAAAAGGGAAACATGAAAAAAAAACGTGATTGAGTGGTGAAACCCCTGAACAGAGAAGATCCAAGTGTTCCTTGGTGTAGAATACGCGTTCTCCCGCCTTTTGGTGGTGGAAAACGTCTTCTTCAGCGTCCGGAACATCTGGGGCGTGCTTTTGGGCTCCGTTCTTCTCTCTACACCTTCTCGGGACGTGTGCAGCGGCTAATGACGTGATCGATTGCTTTTGGCCACCGTCATTAGGTATAATCACCGAGTTAGGTCACCAAAATATCACAGTCATCGGATTTAGATCGATCTGAAGCAAACTTGTATCTAACGGTGCCGATACTATCGATGCGATTCGATAGTATCGACCTTGCGCGGCATCGGCTGATCTTCTTTTCTTTTCTTTGTCGCGACTGATGCTAACTCGATACCATCGATGAGGGTCGATGGTATCGACTCTCTTAGGCGTCGCTTTTGTCTTTTTTCGTCACTGAAACTCCTCGTGTCGATAGTATCGACTTTAGAGTCGATAGTATCAAATGTCTTCTCACTAGAAACCTGATGGTGTCTCGATACCATCGACTTCTGTGTCGATAGTATCGACTCTACGATACTCCTTGCGGCTGGCAACCTGTGGTCGTGTCGATGGTATCAACCATTGTCGATGGTATCGACAGCAGCAGATACTTGTTTTTCCTGAAATTACAACACGAAACCACATAAGCCGAAACAAAACATATTCTTATTATAATTTATACTCAAAATATTGAAATAAGGGGGATTTGACATAGAAAATAATCATAGACCAAAATAGATGAATTATGCAATATTAACCACCAAAATGACTAATAAATGCATAAAAACACAAATAAACAAGTCTATAAATTCGACTCAAAATCATCGCATCAAACTCCCCTAAGCTTGAACATTGCTTGCCCTCGAGCAACAAAACCTTATAATAGAATTTCCAGAGTCAACTAAAGAACAAATTATCACAACAAACATCACCATATGATCCCCACCGGACATTCACATTCCGGCCCTCACTAACCACGGAATGATAATTACCCTAAAGGAGACAGTAATCATCCATAAAAGATATCCACCTCAAAACTGATGAACACTATCATATAAGGTAGTTAACATAATAGAATTCGGAGGTTCAGACTCTGTGCATCTTGTGATCTCCTATACTACATTGCTCGCCCTAACTACCATCTACATGGAAGTAGCTCTCCTGATATTCATAAGTGAGGAGAAAATCACGGTGGCCTACCAATTCGAGCAAACGGTAGATGAAATGGGTGGCTCATGGAAAGAAATGGAAGCATTATACGGTTTCAACATGCATAAAACAAAAATGCCCTAAATGATGCATTTGCACATGAACATGCCCTAATGCCTATAATTGGGTGGAATGATGCATGCACTACATCCCTTCTGAAAATGAGATGGAATATCTATCTGAGCTACATCATGTACCATCTTCAAATGCAGGTGAGACTATGTTCCTTTCTCCCTCTTATTCTACTTGCTTCTCAATACTTTCTTTTTTTTTTCTTTTTTTTTCTTTCAGGCCCTTATATCAGCAAATGACAATGAATAATTTGTTGGGCTTACTTTTTCTGCATAGCTCAAAGATTTGAATTATTTAGAAGGTATGGAACAATTTAATCACCATTAAAGAAGAAATCAGATACATGATGTACTCTATGCATAAAAATTATGAATGCAACTAAATGACACTCACCTAAGGGTAATGTGCATGTATAACTATTCTATTTTTTTTTCTTTCATGCAAAACCTATGAAAGCAGTTGCAATGCAAGACCTATCTACATGATATGCAATCAAAAAGATTAAAACCGTAAAGTACTTCCAATTCTTATGGTGGATTGTGAAAAACAATGAGGTGGAAAGATCACAAGACTAATTGATGGAACCTTTGAAAATTATTATATGTCCCTCCTTACTGACTTGTGTAGTAGTTAAGAGGTTTCTCTCTCTTATTTCAAATTAGAGTCTCATTATCATTTGGTCAGTTTAGGCTCACACAACTAAATCCGTCTACTTTTCATGAATCATGAGGAATGTACAGTTGTGATATTCTGTTTTAGAGTTGACAAAACCAATCATTTTCTTAAGTTATGTGCTCAAAGTTGAACAACACAAACTTGTGAATACTCAATTTTTTTTTTATTTTCCCTTAATTCCCATGTACAAGCAATTGAGATGACACAAGACTTAAGACATCCACAATTACACTAGATAGGATGTGGATCCTACAAACAAACTAAGATTGCAAAAACTAAATGGCAATAAACAAAACAATAAAAACTAAAAAGTAAGAAAACTAAAGGATAGAGTTGTTCCAACACCCCCTAAGCCTGAATTCGACTATGGCCTCATAGTCAAAAACAATCTTAAAGGTTGGAACAGAGGTATCGATCACTCTTCTGGCGGAGGCGGGTACTGTGGGGCCGTGGGGTCCCAGGATGGGTACTGCCCCTGAAAGCTCGGATCATACTGGGGCATGGGCGGTGGTTGTGGATACCCCCCAAAGTAGTTCTGGCTCTAGTAATGATCATAAAAGGGTTGCTGATGCATCTCCATCCTATGCAACCTGTCATGAATCTGCTGTTGGTTGTCGAGGAGGAGGCGCTCATTCTCAAAGATAGCCCTCTGATTGTCAAGTAACCGGTTCGTCGTCTCCTGAACACCGGTGTACACTGATGTATGGTGCTGCTGCGTTTGCTGTATATCCTGCAGCATGGCATACATTCCTTGCATCGAATAAACATCCTCCCTTGGCTGCGAGGGCGGTGGTGGTGGCGGAGGCTGCGAAGATGAAGATGCACCCGTATGCATGTGAGGACGCTTCCTAAGTGCTACTCGTGTGCGAAGAGGAGTGTAGGCATCCTCTTCCTCTTCAGCCTCATCGTCATTATTGTTGTCGTCACCGCCGTCTTCATCGGAGTCAGCAATGGCTATGATTGGCCATCAGAAATGTTGCGCACCCTCAATATGGAAGACAGGATCGGGAAGTGAACACTCCTGATATGCTTGGTTGACATGACAGTGTGCATATGCCAAGCCATCTCGAAGAAGGATGAGGTTGGAGCGGTGAAGGTGCTGCAGGTTCACTTTGCTCCTGTTGGAGAGAGGAGTCAGCTCGGAGAAATTCAACCCAAGGTAGGAGGCCAGTGGTGTGATGAACCCTCCAAAGTGAATTGGAGCCTTCCGCGTACTCCGCTTTACCGCCAACACTCGCTGCAGAAAGAAAGCTCCCCAGTTGCACTCTTGGCGCTTCAGGAGTTTATGCAAGAAAAACAAGTCCGTCTCCTGGAATTTGCTAAGGGACAGATCAAAACGGGCGAAGAGAGTTGTGCACAACATGCGGTGAAGAACTCGCATGAACGGATGCTCGAAATCCGCCACTTCCACGTTGTGGTAGATCACAGCTTGCCCAGAGGCACAGTTACTAACTCGGAGAAGATCGCGTCATAGTCCGTCATGTTATCTATTCGTCGGTACTGCTTGCGCCCGTGATTCCAGTTATATATGGAGTTGAACTTCTTGAGGGTGAGAGTGTAGTCAATGTTATACAACCGGAAAGAAACACGGTTGTTGATCCATTCCTGATCTGTGGCGATGATGTCGTTTGGCATGACACAGATGTCCAACGATGCCATGAACTCGGCAACTAGCTCCTTGTATGTCGGCCATTCACCGAAGAACGGCTGGCCGTCGGCATGGAACTCCATCTCATCAGGCCTCCTGCCCATTTGCCTCGCCTGCCCTTTCAAGACGTAGGCGAGATTAGCATCGAACCCCAGATTACATACCATGTCGCGCTCGACGTAACGGGTCGGCTCGATCTTGCGCTTCATCAGTTCCTCATAAACCTTCTTGACTTCCACAAACAGATGGACAATCTGTCGATGTGGAATGGATGCAGTTGGTGGAGGAACGAACACCGAGATCTCCATCGGTGTCGCACGTGAAGAAGATGTGCCAGCGGTGTGCACCATTTTTGAAGAAGAAGAAAGAGAAGAAGTAGATTGGTGCAGGTTGGAGAAGAAAATCTCTGCTCGATGAAGAACACACTCCGTGGATACTCATGGCCGGGCTTCAATTGCTCACAAGGACACTCGGCACAGGTGGAGAAGAATTGCTCTGAGGTTGTGACGTCATCTGACGACAATCCTTCTCATATATAGCCGTGGTCGGCGCTGCTGTATGCCCGTCGATACCATCGATGTGGGTCGATGGTATCAACTCACATAGCACAATCAGTACTGCCGCTGGTATCGACGGTCGTCGATGGCTGGATGTGGGGACCCGGATCGCTGACGTGTTGATACTATCGACAGGTTTCGATGGTATCGACCCGTCCCCCGTATCGACTCTCTGGTTGCTGTGAACGTCATTGATCTCCTCTCGCGGATCGGTGACGTGTCGCGTCGATACTATCGATGCAAGTCGATAGTATCGACCTATGGTTAGGGCAACACCCTCGTGAGGCCCGGCCGCCACTTTCTTCCTGTAACTGGGTTGATACCATCGACAGGCCCGTCGATGGTATCCACTTCACTGAGACGATTTCTTCTAAAAATCTTCAAAGATCTCGATGGTATCGACTTGCATGTCGATACTATCGACCTCGACTTTGCGATCAACATGTTGGTGTGTCGATACCATCGATGAGGCCGTCGATAGTATCGACGCATAGCGATTTCTGCAGTCGCCAACATGTACCCTGGTCGATACCAACGACACAAGGGTCGATGGTATCGACTCTGCTTCAGTCATGCACATTACCCAAACGATCACGGTACCTTTTTTTACACTAAAAACAAAGTCAAAACAAATCAAACTACGAATGTGAAAGAAACTAAACTACACTACCAATGGCTAGGTTGCCTCCCAACAAGCGTCCTTATTTAACGTCTTAGGCTAGACGACATGAAGCTCCTCATGCATCTGGAAGTGCAATGAGTTTGACCTCATTCACTTTCCTTGTGTAATCTTCACCAAAATATAATTTCAACTGTTGTCCATTGACCAGGAATGTGATCTCGCCATCACGCACTAGGATCGCGCCAAGTGGTCTGACCTCCTCTACTGTGAATGGTCCACTCCATCGGGATTTCAACTTCCCGGGATGCATCTTCAGCCTAGAGTTGAACAATAGGACACGGTCTCCTTTCTTGAAAATGCACATTTGAATATGGCGATTGTGAATCAACTTTGTGCGCTCCTTGTAGATCTACGAGCTTTCATATGCATTCATTCGCAGCTCATCAAGTTCATTGAGTTTAAGTAACCTCTTCTTTCCTGCTTCATCATAACTCAGATTTAGCTTCCACAGCGCCCAATGCGCTTTATGCTCCAGTTCCACCGATAAGTGACAGGCCCGACCATAAGCCAACCTAAAAGGTGTAGTGCCTATCAGTGTCATGAACGCCGTCCTGTATGCCCACAACGCATCCGGTAGTAGAGTACTCCAATTCTTCCTCGTGGAAGCCACAATACACTCCAAGATCTTCTTAATCTCCCGATTGGAGACCTCCACTTGTCCTTGAGTTTGCGGGTGCTACAGGGTACCAATGATGTGTTTGACCCCGTACTTTCTCAACAGTTCCACGAACTTTTGATTTCGGAAGTGTGTACCTCCATCACTTATGATCATCCTTGGTACACCAAACCTGCAAAAAATATATTCTTTGACAAACCTACACACTACAGCGGAATCATTAGTCCTTGTGGGTATTGCCTCTACCCACTTCGACACATAATCAACAGCCAAAAGAATGTACAAATTAGAATTTGAGGACACAAAGGGTCCCATAAAATCTATGCCCCATAAGTCAAATACCTCAACCTTCTGGAATACATTAAGGGGCATCTCTTGTCTTTTCGAAATGTTACCCGCCCTTTGGCAGGAATCACATTGACGCACAAACTCGTAAGCATCCCTGAACAAGGTAGGCCAGTATAGGCTACTTTCAAGCACTTTGGCTGCAGTGCGAGAGCTTGCATGGTGGCCCCCCATCGGTAGTGTGTGACAATGGCTAAGAACACTTTCGTATTCCTCCTCAGGTACACACCTGCGTAAGACACCATCTCTGCATTTCTTCAAAAGAATAGGGTCATCCCAGAAATAATAGCGTACAGAATGAAAAAATTTCTTCTTCTCTTGGTACGTCCAATCCTCCAGGATGATTTTGCAAGCAAGATAGTTAACAATATAAGAAAACCACAGGTCTTTCGATTTCACTTTCAAAAGTTGTTCATCCGGAAATGTCTCGGTAATGGGTATGTGTAAATCCTTTTCATCTACCCTCTCTATCCTAGACAAATGGTCTACGACCACATTTTCAATGCCCGACTTATCTTTGATTTCAATATCAAATTCCTATAAAAGCAAGATGCACCTAATCAATCTAGGTTTGGCATCCTTTTTCTCCATCAAATACTTAATGGCGGCGTGGTCCGTCCATACCACGACTTTTGATCCAACAAGATATTTCTGAAATTTTTCAAAAGCAAAAACAACGGCAAGCAACTCTTTGTTGGTAGTCGTGTAATTGAGTTGGGTGTCATTCAAAGTTTTAGATGCATAAAAAATCACAGCAGGTTTATTGTCCACCCGCTGTCCCAACACATCCCCAACCGCAAAATCAGATGCATCACACATTAGTTCAAAGGGCTTGGTCCAATCCGGTGTTTGCACAACCGGTGCGGAAATCAATTTTTCCTTAAGCACATTGAACGCATGTAGACATTTTTCATTAAAGTCAAAAACAACATCCTTTTCTAAAAGCTCAGATAAAGGTTTGGTGATTTTAGAAAAATCTTTTATAAAAAGACGATAGAAACCGGCGTGACCTAAGAAACTTCGTACCCCTTTTACCGAATTCGGTGGGGGCAATTTGGAAATTACTTCAATTTTTATCGGGTCTACCTCCAAACCTTTGCTAGACACTTTATGTCCTAGCACTATTCCTTCACTCACCATCATGTGGCATTTCTCCCAATTGAGGACCAAATGTGTGTCCTCACAATGTTCCAAGACCTTATCCATATTGTAAAGGCACTCTTCAAAGGATGCACCATAAACAGAGAAATCATCCATGAAAACCTCTAGACAGCGTTCAACCATATCGGATAAAATGGCAAGCATGCAACGCTGAAAGGTCGATGGTGCATTACATAAACCAAAAGGCATACGACGGTACGCAAACATTCCATAAGGACAAGTGAAGGTGGACTTCTCTTGGTCCTTAGGATCAATAGAGATCTGGTTGTACCCCGAATAGCCATCCAGAAAACAAAAATGTGATCGGCCGGCTAAACGCTCTAAAATTTGATCAATAAACGGAAGAGGAAATTGATCCTTAAGCGTAGCGGCATTCAATCGATGGTAATCTATGCAAACACACCACCAGGTTACCAAGCGAGTGCTGACAGGTTCATTTAAAAGATTATGGGTAACAGTGATTCCCCCCTTTTTAGGGACTACCTACGTAGGACTCACCCACGTCGAGTCAGAAATAGTATAGATGATACATACAGAAAGGAGCTTAATCACCTCCTTTTTGACAACCTCCGTCATGCTGGGATTTAATCGACGTTGTGGCTGAATCACCGGCTTGGCTCCCTCCTCGAGCCGAATTTTGTGCTGGCACAAAGTAGGGGAGATCCCCTTGATGTCTGCAACCGACCACCCGAATGCTCCTCGGTGGTTCTTCAACACAATAAGCAGCTGGTCCTCCTCCTCGGCACTCAGATAAGCCGATATAATCACAGGCATCTTTTCTTCCTCAACCAGAAATGCGTACTTCAGGTGCGGTGGAAACAGCTTCAATTCCAACTCTGGCGGGCTGATTAAGGATGATTGAAGCGGTGGTGGGAGTTCGCCTAAGTCTTCATAATACCTCACATAGAAGCACGGCAACATCTGAAGCATCTTGGCACACTCCTGTAGTGACTTGCTTCTCATCCAATCATGTGTGATATTGACTAAGCAGGCTTCAAGTGGTAATTCTGGATAAGCGTCAAAAACCAAATTTGCTATGACCTCATCTTTAGAAGAGGGGGGAATGTCCTCCTCCTCATCATTCGGAAAACCTACAGCCTTGCTAAGGGATACCACCTTAGTCTGCTCCATGATGTCCACAGCCAATGTCCCTTTTTCCACCTTGGTCATTACATGAGCCATATCTAAGAATGGCTTCCCTAGACAAAGTGAGATATTGTGATCAAAATGCTTTACCATGTAGCATTGCTCTTTAGCTTTAGATGACGTGGTGCTAGAAGGCATGACCCTCTTGAACCGATCATCAGCAATACCCAATGTCAAACGACCTCTCCCCATCTCAAGTATCATGTCAGCTGTAGCTTGGAAGGGTCGTCCGAGTAGTAGCTCATTGCCTTGTTCATCTTGCATTTCCATTATGACAAAATTTACTGGAAATACAAAACGATCTACCTTCACCAACACATCTTCACATATACCGTATGGTTTCACCATGGAATTGTCCGCCAGTTGGATCGTCATGTTGCTTGGCCGTGACTCTTTTAATCCCAGCTTCTTGAATGTAGAGAGGGGCATCAAGTTTATGCTCGCCCCGGAGTCACATAGTGCTTCACCAAACTTCACTTTCCCAATGTAACATGAGATGTTGAAGCAGCCCGGATCCTACCTCTTTGGTGGCAATGTGCCCATGATGAAGGCACTCACCTACTCCTTAAGCACTACAACCTTTGTGTCTGGGATTTTCCTCTTCTTAGTAATGATGTCTTTCAGAAACTTGCCGTAAGAAGGGATTTTCTCAATTGCTTCTAATAATGGGATGTTGACAGAGAGCTTCCTGAAACTGTCTAGAAACTTTTTAAACTGGGCATCCACTTTCCTTGCCTTTGCACTGTTCGGATATGGGATCGGGACAGCCTGTGCCCTTTGATGGGGTGGCACATATGGTGTCCTTTTTTGTGTCTCCTCCTCATCTGCAGTAGGATTTTCAGTAGCATCTGCTGCTATATCCTCAACTAGTCTGGTGACCGGGATTGGCAGCTCCTCAGTGGCCTCACCTTTAGTTTCTTCTTGGTATTTGCTTGGTTCATCGGCCATGGGGTTTAAAAGCTTTTTTCCACTCCTTAGCAAGATTGCCTTCGCCTGTTGGTTTCCTCCTGGAATGTTTGTGTTACCCAGAAAACCTTGCTGCGTTGGCTTCTTCAGATTGGCTATCTCAGCTGCCAATTGCGCCATAGACGTCTCTATTGTCCTCATCTGAGCCCCATGGCTCTGTAGTGTCTGCCCGAACTGATTCATAAATTCCCCCTGTTGCTTTATCTGCTGGCCAAAAGTAGTCATTAATTCTTGATTTTGCTTTATCACTTGGTTGAGCAACTCCGTGCTCTTTTCCTCCACTACTGGTTGGGGTTTTGCATCTGGGTCCTACAAAAAGTTGTTCGAATCCTTCCAAGAGAACTTCTTGTCCTTCCTCCATGAGTAATCATTATTTCTATAACCTTGCTGCTGCTGCATGAATTTGACTTGTGCCTCATCCTCAGATTCAATATCCTCCTTTGCAAGCAGTTTCTTCGCGAGAAGGTCCATCTTCTCATTCAACTCCTTGATTGCTTTTGACTCCCCTGCTATTCGAACATGCTCAACAACGTCCCTGTCGCCCCACGATTGCTTCTTGGCCATGTTCTTAAGGATCTCCCAACACCTCGTGTTTGTGTTGTTCAAAAAGAATCCTGAGCCTGCGGAATCGAGGTTACTTCTAACATGCTCAAAGAGAGCAAAATAGAAGATCTTGACCTGTGTCTCATTGTCAAGCCCGTGGTGCGGGCACCACCTTATCATGATCTAGAACCTTTCCCAGGTCTCAGAGTAGGTCTCTCCTGCTTTCTGAGTGAAGTTGTGGATCTTCCTGATCATGTCATTGGTCTTCTCGGGCGGGAAGAACCTTTCAAAGAAAACCTCCACCATGTGGTTCTAGGATTCCACATATTCATCATCTAGATTGTGCAACCACTCTCGTGTGTTCCCTGCCAGAGAACTCGGGAATAGCTTCAAGTAGAGCGTCTCTTGTGGAAATCTGTCAATTTTTATCATATCACAGTTTTCCACGAATTGGCTTATATGAGTGACTGGGTCTTCATTCTTGAGCCCATGGAAAGCATTCGACTTGACCAAGTTTATTAACGCAGGATCAATCTTGTAAGTTGGAATATTGATCGCATGCTTCTTGATTGGCCCCTTTGAAGCAGATGAAGAAGAAGCCTTGATCTTCTCCCATATTGTTTGTTCCTCTGCCATTTCTTCTTGTTCAGATTTTGAATCTGTTTCTTTCAAGTGGTCTTGATTGTAATCTTCCTCGTCGTCAGGTCCCGGCAGTGGAACCTCTGGCGCCTGTTGCGTGTAGTCGGTACTACGCGTCTGCACCATACACAGTACCTTCAAAATGGTAAATTAAGTTCAGTACCGTGCTAGACGATTAAAAAAAATAGAAAATAGACTATGAATTTTTGAAATGATTTCAACTAATAAAAATAAAAAGTGGCCTCGAGTGGCCACTTGCAGCACTCATAGTGCCGACAATTGCTGTATCCCCGGCAATGGCGCCAAAAACTTGACACGCTTTTTACGTGCGTAGAAACGCAAGTGTATGCGTCAATGTAATATAGGCATTTGTGAGGCCCGAGTCGAACTCAGGGACACGTGAATTATCAGAGACTACTACTAACTACTCGCAATCAGTTAGACCGGTTAAAAAGTTGGAGGTTGTTGTAAAATTAAAAGAAAATAAAATAAAATAAAAAACAAAGCAATCGATTAAATGTTTAGTTTAATCAATTCAAGTGGGAATCTTTAGGATTGCGGTTTCACCATGGGTTTTCATTGTATGAATTTCTATTTAGTTACTCAACTCTATCTCTCTATCTGGGTAGTGGCCTGATATCAGAATTGCTCAGCGTCGTGGTACAATTCACTACCTATGTCTAGGTCGGTTCCACCATCATAGCAACCTATACCCTAAACTAGGTGCATTAGAGTCGATCTCTCGGTATCCACGATTAACCTTACACCACCTTATTCAAGGGATTTGTCAATTAATGTAAATTCCATCTCTTTTCAATCATTAATTCTTCTTTCAAAGTAATTAAGGGCATTAGATTATTATTATGGTGATCAAGCATAACTATATAATTGAGAAAATGAAATTATACCACGGATTTAAGAGATAAATGATGAATTACTATGATAAAATTGTCATACAATGATTTCCCAGGCTACTCCCGGTCCTAAAGATAAAGGGGATTAGCCCCGCATGTTCATCTCAGAGCAAAACGTGGCAGAGAAAAAGGGAAACATGGAAAAAAAATGTGATTGAGTGGTGAAACCCCTGAACGGAGAAGATCCAAGTGTTCCTTGGCATAGAATACGCATTCTCCCGCCTTTCGGTGGTGGAAAACGTCTTCTTCAGCGTCTGAAATAACTGGGGCGTGCTTCGGGGCTCCGTTCTTCTCTCCACACCTTCTCGGGACGTGTGCAGCGGCTAATGACATGATCGATTGCTCTTGGCCACCGTCATTAGGTATAATCACTGAGTTTGGTCACCAAAATATCACAGCTGTCAGATTTAGATCGATCTGAAGCAAACTTGTATCTGACGGTGTCGATACTATTGACGCGAGTCGATAGTATCGACCTTGCGCGGCATCGGCTGATCTTCTTTTATTTTCTCTGTCGCGACTGATGCTAACTCGATACCATCGACGAGGGTCGATGGTATCGACACTCTTAGGCGTCGCTTTTGTCTTTTTCCGTCGCTGAAACTCCTCGTGTCGATAGTATCGACTTTAGAGTCGATAGTATCGATTGTCTTCTCACTAGAAACCTGATGGTGTCTCGATACCATCGACTTCTGTGTCGATAGTATCGACTCTACGATACTCCTTGCGGCTGGCAACCTGTGGTCGTGTCGATGGTATCGACCACTGTCGATGGTATCGACCACTGTCGATCGTATCGACAGCAGCAGATACTTGTTTTTTCTGAAATTACAACACAAAACCACATAAGCCGAAACAAAACATATTCTTATAATAATTTATACTCAAAATACTGAAATAAGGGGGATTTGACATAGAAAATGATCATAGACCAAAATAGATGAATTATGCAATATTAACCACCAAAATGACTAATAAATGCATAAAACACAAATAAACAAGTCTATAAATGCGACTCAAAATCATCGCATCACAGTTGCATTTAAACAACCTATCTCGAACACCCAAACGACTAACTGGACTATATTGAAACTCTATAGAATTAGTTAGGTAACTCATTGATCATGTCCAGTCAGCTGAGTGGACTGTTTGGTCGACCGATTGGGCTGATCGTTCTCTAGTTGGGCAACTGGACCGACGAGTCAATTGATTGGTATAATAATGACTCAGTCAACCAACTGGACTTTCCAATTGATCAAACGATTTTCCTAGTTGATTGGTTGAACTTTCTAATCGACCCATTAGGCTTCCAAACATTCAATCATTGATATAAGTAATTATCTAAACCATTTTGTAAACATTTAATATTATGTCCATGATTATACTCCTCTTGTTCATCCCATGTGTGTGGTCCTATGGGATCCACATTATGTTGATAATCTGTCTATAATCATATTATGACTTCACATACAACGATTGGTATCTAGTGAGGCTTAATTTCCACCCATGTAATTGTATAAGTTTAAGAGCAACTTCAACCTAGTGTAATGAGTAGTTTATAGTGATTGTATAATCCCTTATTCTTTGATATCCTTATTGAATATGAGGCATGAAAATGGCATTCTCTTAATGTTCAACCTATGTTTCTTGATCTAGGTTAGAGTATTAGAGATACATACAAGGTCAATCATATATTGACTCACATGAGCATGACCATGCATTTCATTGCCTCATCATCAAGTGGTTGGGATACAAATCCAATGGGAGGGACAAATTCCATCTATGTTACTAACAGTTATCCATCTTCCACAATGTACCTAAGAAACCCTTGTTCAAGGTCACATTTTGTAATGTTAAAGTATATCAAACAACATGTGGTCATTATAGTGGCTTTGAGTCTAAGGACCAAAATCACCATTGTCACATTGAGATATGATTCTGAAACCATTCATGGATACTATTTCTCATACTCATGTTGGATATATCCTCCATACTTTTTTCATAACAAATACCTTTTTTTACTTGATATACAATATCATAACTAATGTGACATAGTCATCAATCAATGTAGATACTTGTGGGCTCTGATCTTCAAACCACGATATAAACACGATTTAAACTTAGCAGAAGCGATTCGATTAGCAGCGGAATACCAAAAATCAGCGGAAATTAAAACTTTTTGAGATAAAGCATTGAAACCATAAAACTTCCTTCATAAAAGGAGATAAACTGTTTACATCTCAGATAATTACTTCTTGAGTAATTATATACAACATGATACAAAATCTCAAGAACTCATAACCAAAATCTCAGACCAAAAGACTCCAAGACCTGAGAGTACAGAGGACACATAGGACTGACTCTAACTACACCACATGGCAGGCTAAATCTCCACCTGAGATTTTACTGCTACTCCTGGTGGTGCTGCTGCTGGGACTGGTCACCTGTAGATCTGTTCCTCCGTCTTCGACGTCCACCTAAAAAGTTGAAGTCTACGGGGTGAGACAATTTTACATAATTGTCCCAGCGAGAGTTATAACTCTCCGCCAGAAGCTTTATTATAGTACCTCAAAGAATAACTTAAGCAGTAAAAGCTTCAAAGTATTCAACATCAGATTTAATAGTAAGCATGAGTTCAATAGTTATAAAACATGAAGATATTTGCACTATACAGTGTAACATCAATCAATCAACTCGTAGTTATCTCTAACAGGTATGCTACGCTGTGGATTATGCTTTTCAACCATTACTTTTATGCCCTGTGGAGATGAGGTTTACCACTCATACTCCAACCAATCACTGCTAAGTGCCTCGGTATCATACTAGGTCATCGAAAGAGCCGGATTCTCATGACCTTCACCTTCCTCAGTCAGTAAGAGGATTACTTATAGGACATCACATGCCTCTACTATAATAGCTTTCCAGGGTAATCTGGTCCTTCGCTATTTTAGAGTTACAGTGGCGTTCTGTACTCTCTTCGTCATCAGCAAATTTCATGTTTATCTTCCACTGATACGGATATCTGTTCTTTCTTCATCATCAGGAGGTTTCATGTTTACCATCCACTGATACGGTATGGGATTATAGTGAAGGATTGATGGGTTACACATCTACATCAAACACCTACACTAGGATGTAAGGTTCTACACATCCATATACCCCACATACTCAAAAGTATGTGATCCAGGAGTTCCCTTAGAAAAACTTGTTTCACCATCATTTGATCTCTGACAATGATGGATCTATGATCAGGGCTCTACATTACACTTGATTAGTTAGGTACATTCAGTATTCTTTTAACATCATACATTGTTCTTCAAACAATAACATTAGCATAACAGCTATGAAAGGAGAATACTAAATATAACAAGCCTAACTCTCATCAATCATCATTTCTCAATACATTCATCACAAGTCATCTCTAAAGCATGACCTTGATGGTATATATGGCTCTCACAACCCATTTTAATCCATAGGTTGCCATTGACAAAGCATCAGGATATATCACTATTCATAAAGCTAAAGCATGCTTTCAATGAATATAGTTTCATAATCCATACCTGGATATGATCATCATCTCATGACAACCTGCATGGTTAATTCAACTGATAACAGTAATCAATTCATTCTAGAAATTACACTTTCAAACTCTTAGAAGAGTCAAGTTCCCCAATATTCATCAATTAGGGTTTACTATTCACAATACATGTCCTCACCCTAGAATTAGGGTTTACTATTCACCTCATGGCGAATTGAACTCATAACATCATCATGTATGAGAAACATCATCATTAAAGCTCCTAGAATAGATTAAGATTCACTAAACATCATAATTAGGGTTTCCATGATCTCACATAGGTGGATCATACCCTAATCATGCACATTCATGTGTATTGAAGGTACTTTACTTAAGTTTCCACTATAAAAGGGTACTTTCTCTCTCTTATGATACTTTCTCTCTCCTCTTACTAGTAGATGGTGATAACACCACTCTAGATCAGGTTGAGTTAAGTCCTCATTGACTAGCATAAGCCAAAACATCATTAACATGTGGTTAGGGTTTTATTAGAAAAAGGTATTACTCAATTAAACCCCTCAAGGGTATTTTGGTAATTTTCCTCATGATCATCATCATGGTTCAATTCATTAATCACTTAGTCCCTTAATGTTCTAAGTTAACATTAGGGTTTAGATTATATCACCATTGAACCAATTACAACTTCAAGTGATTAAGTATAAATAACCTTGAAAACCTCCAAACGGTTTCAACCTTCAACCACCAAACGGTTTGAAACCGTTTAGGTGCATTGACCGTTTGCTAGGTTTGACTCCAAGACCGCATGACCTCAAGGTCGTTTTCCCAAACCATTTGGGTGCGTTGACCGTTTGGAAAGGTTGACTTTCCAAACCGTTTGAGCTTATGCGGTTTGAAACTGTTTGATCAACTTGTCTTGAGATCAATTGGTCCAAACGACCTTGAGATCGTTTGGTCCCAAACGGTCTTGAGACAGTTTGGATCTAAACGGTCTTGACACCATTTGGTCCAAATGGGCTCAAACCGTTTGGACCTCCAACATGGTTCAAAAGTCACAAATCAGAAATTTGATTATTTCAATAACCCACTATAATTGGGCCCTCAATTGATCAAATTACCTTAACCCTAGACCTCCAAACGGTCTTGGGTTGACACCAAACGGTCTTGAGACCGTTTGGATGAGTTCCAAATGGTCTTGAGACCGTTTGCCCATCCATCCTTTGGACTCTAGTGAAAATTCATCAAGGTTTGATCTATTGAGTTAATCATTACATCAATACTTAATTGCAATATGGTTTGGTACCTTTGGACCTTCAATTGGTCAACTATACTTGACCCCAGACCTATAAACGGTCTTGGGTGATCCCCAAACGGTCTTGAGACCGTTTGGATGATTCCCCAAACTGTCTTGAGACCGTTTGGGCTAATCAACCCAAAATCTCTAATTAAGACATTGGAATTTCAGCACTGATTTCAATTAGGGTTTGCCCTATTGATTAGCCTTTAACTCATGACTCGTTTGGAATTAAGCCATAAAATTTGGTGAGTCATTAATAAACATTATTATGAACAGTAATACCAAACGGTCAATGCTTGGTCAACCATCTTAAATGGTCTTGAGAACGTTTGCACAAAAAGGGCAAATTAAATAGATTGAAAAATCAGAACTTAATTCAATTGGATTTGCTAACTGATTTGCTTATATCTCACGATTACTTTGGCGTTAACCCCTCAATTTTTGTGGGTGATCAGCCTACATAATTAGGAACAGGATTCTCATACGGTCGTTGCTTGGTCAACTGGACCAAATGGTCTTGAAGACCGTTTGCCTCCATGCGACCCTGAAACCGTTTGCCCACCAAACGGTTGTGCAAACCGCATGGGAAATTGGTTAGGACCGTTTGGTAAAGTGGAAATCCATAGATAAGCATAGGAATTAGCGCCCTTATCTTCTACCTCAAGAACAGTAGCAGTTCTTCACGATTTTGCTTGCAAGGATGCAAGGGAAGATAGGGAAGAAGAAGAACTAGCAACTATATGCATAGAAAAAGATGTATAATCAAAGCATAAGGTTTAGAGTTATAAAACCCGCCTAAAGGTTGTTCCTTGAGCTCCAAGTTTCCAAGCTTCAGGTCTTTAATGGCGTCTTTGAGCTCCACAGGTTGGCCAAGGTGAATTCTCCAAGGAAGAGTTGGAAAGGAATGGCTAGAAAGATAAAGCTAGGTGAGTTAGCCATGAATTCAACCTTGAAATCGAGTTTCCTCCATGAATTCAAGAAAAAGGGATGATCCAAGCTTACCTTGAACTCCCTGGTCGTTCTCCTATGCTCTAGAGCTCTGCCTTAGTCGGTTTGAGCAAGGGGGATAAGTGAGGGAATGAAAGAAACATTCCTTTGCTTGCAAAGGAAGTGGTATATATATATATTGGGTGAAATTCCAACATAAGAATATATGTTTTCCTCGTTTCTCATCTAAGTCCTTCCTTTCTTCTTTGCACGTCCCCACATCTTATTTCTAAGGAGAACTCCTTCTAAGATCAAGAATTGAAGGCAAAGAGGATCAACCCATCACTAAAGCATACACATAAAAGGGCTATTATACATACACCTTGTTTATTCAATCACAAAGGTGTTCTTTGTTATATGATTATTCAAATGAAGTTCCCTCTTTATCATTTCTACTCTAAATGATGACAAAAGTTATAAAAGATATTTTAGATGATGTATTTTATAAGTTGCATCCCTCAAATTGGGTAAATTGCACTCTACACCAATTTAGGGTTTTCAAGTACAGGGGTTGCTCCCACAGCTGCACCTTGGTGCTCAAGCTTGGGAAAACCCTCAAACTTCATCATAAACATCCTCATGATGTCTCAACATCAGAGGAACATCTCAACATGTGCAATTTGCAAGTTAATCCCTAAACTGGGTAATTTGCACATAGATCCCTGTATTACAAAACAATGCTACAACTATATATATAAAGGAGCAAAATTGAAATATATGTTTCTGAGGAACTTAATTACATGCCAAAAGTTAATCACAAGGATTTAATTACATATTTAGGCAAAACACCTAGGGTTAGTTCATAACCCAGGTCAGGGATGTTACAATACTAGTCTTAGTGTATTATTGTTGTCCTTATCGTTACAACAATGTCTGATTAGGGACCTAGACAAGAATGAAAACTCTTATCTTACACATGATCTCATGTTTAGGTCCTTAACCATAAATCACATGTAATTGAGTCATACCTTCTTAGGAGATTCTTATATTCATTCATTATCTAGTATTAAAGCACATATAATAAATGGAATTTCCTCTATTTATAATTAGATCAATTGTAAAGTGTATCATTACAATCGTCAGATGACTAGATATCAGGGCATACTACCGTTAGTCTCCCACTTGCAATAAATATAATCACTTAGTAATCTAAGTCCAACTGATCTAACATGACCATCATGTTTGTGTTGTGAAAGTACATTTGCCACAAGTAAGCATCATTTATTTATGTTGGTACACCACAATTCATTCAATATCCTCATGTGTAGTCTCTAATATGAAATGGTAAAGCCATAGTATGTGCATGGAATGCTAATGTGATTTGGGTTCCCAATCTTGTGCAATGGCTTCATCATTGTCATAGTTCAAATCTATGGGATTGTTGTCGAATGGAAACAACTGTAGTTCACACATGAGCATCGATATCCATACAACTTCCTTTGTTGCTCTAGAGGGATAAATTTAGAAAGACTCTATAGGATCAATCACTATCCCTTGCTTGGAACGTCTCTAGCTCACAGCTCCACCATTGGAAAACACACAAAACCTTATTGTAATTGGTAGTCTTTTTTGTCGGTTTGGATGCTTGTAGTAGTGTAAAACTTAACAAACAACTCTTCCTCACTACCAAAAATAAGAGACTAGTCCTTAGTTCTTCTTAGGTTTTAAGAATGTTGTTTACAATAGTCTACTGACCTTTACCATGATCTATCTAGTACCTACTTGTCATGGTCAAAGACTACGAGACATCAAGACGTGTATATAGCATTGCATACAAGATTGATCTAGTTCCTTATCCATTTGGAATTTTATTCATTTGTATCCTCTCTTCAAAAGAGATGGGACATCAAAATCTAGTGAGACTTATTCCATGAGACATGGATAAGTTTCCTCGCTTTGAGTCTAGCGTGTTGAACCTTTTTAGCACTTTGTAAATGTATGCACTTTGACTTACACCAAGAAGACTTCTAGATTTATGTCACATCCCAATTTTCAAAGCCAATTTAAAACATAGAGTGGAGCTTTTCTAAATAATAATGGTTGAGGGGTTTCAGTGTAAAAGGCCAATAATAGTAATTCTTATATGAAAATTAGATAAGGAAACTTAAAGTCAAACTCAATTTCATATTGCAATATGTATTATGTATGTCAATTGACTCATGTTAATCCTTTTTCTCTTCTCTCTCCTACCATTTACGAAAGAATGTATAAGAAAAGGACAAAAGACTTGGAAATCCGAAAATATGACCATTGAATGAGATGCCTTGACCCAAAAGTTTTCCCTCTTTCCTAATATAGCTTTTAATAAGAAGACATAATCACTAATTCCCTTTTCTCTCTCCTCCAAGATAATATTCCCACAAAAGTACAAAAGAGATACAAATTAAATCCTTATAATAGGATATTCAGTAATCATCTCGTTTTGGAATCAAGGGAAACCATTATGAAAAGATATTATAACCTATTTCAATTTTTATGCACCTAAGTAAAGATAATGAATTTTGATGTATTTATGGGCATAAGATGGAAAAAATGTAAATATAAGTATGTAGGAATATTCTAAAAACATTTTTGGGCATGCGGTCCAAATTTGGTCTAGTTTGGACCATGTTTGACCCTCTAAATCAATTAAACAATTTGCCATATAGTTTTAATTAAGATTTAAATGCCAATTCGTTTAAAGCAATACACACAACCAACTTCCCGTTGTATTTACGCTGTCACGCATTTCTTTTCCTTTTTCCTTTTTGGGCATGATAAGACGACCATTATTTGATGTGCTCGTGATCCAACGGCCAAACGACCGTCTCCCTCCTCCGTTTCCTTTGTGAAACGAAGCCAGCGTTCAACGATTCCCTTTCGCAAGCCCGATCTCCCTCCTCTCTGTATATTTCCTTGAAATTCTTTCTCCTACAAGTTCGTCTCTCTCTCTCATTTCAGAAAAATCCTAGAACTCCCCCTCTCGTGGCCTGTGGAGAAAATGCCCAAAAGGGGGACCTTGTGCTCTCTCGGCCACCGAGTTGCAGCATACATGCCAATGTGTCTCCACTCTTCCTATTCATTCCAAAAGCACCATGAAGCCTTGGATTTTCCTCCTCCTGTGACGATTTAGTCCCATGAGCCCCGACTCCACCTGTCCTACTCGTTATGGCTTTCCGGTGAGCTCTCCCTTACCTCTGCTTTTCTTATCTCCTTTCAAGCAATTGGATTACTATTAAGGTCCTCTGACTCACCCGCTTCTCCTTCGCACTTCCCGTTTGTGCCTCCTTGGTTCCAGTCGCCATGGCCTATAGGGCCGACACCAGCCTCTATCGCCGATCACCACCACGCCACTTCGGTGGCTTCCCGGCTGTGGAAATATATGTTTTGGACTCGCTTTGACTCCAAGAATGTTTTCCCGACCAGTTTTGGTAGTTAGCTTCCTGTTTTCTTCGGTCTGCAAGCTCTGACCTCCTCCCCTGTTCTTATGCTTTTCCACTGAGTCCTGGAGACACAGAGATCCTCACCTTCTGGGGTTTGATGCACCACCTTCACCGAACTCCAAGGGTTGCTCTCTGCTCGCCAAGGTGACGTTGTCTTACCTGATAATGCCCCACAGAATTGGGGTTGAAGTTCCAGCAGTTGCTCTCACCATGGATCGGTAGGAAGAAACCAGGTTAGAAAATGACTGTGGTGCCCCATGAGTTCAATCAGTTAACTAATCGCCCAAGGGCATTATAGGTATTTTGACATTTGGTTTGTTCTTCGTACGCGCGATGACCCGTTAGAGTGCAATGACGATTATGCCCCCGCATGTTTGATCATTATGTCACACATGGCTTGGTTTTTTGGCATTTTATTTACATCGAAATAATCACAGATTTAAATGATGTCACGCTATGGTTTCCTAATTTCTGATTTGTCCAGAATGCAAAATTCATAACTTTTGCATACGAACTCAGTAAAATATAAATAAATACATTTTGGAAAGCTCTCTGGATTCTCTATCGATTAGGAATGTTTTCAAATGTTGTTTTCTAAATCCAAATGCTTCAATTATTCAATGAACAAAGACTAGGGTTTCAGGACTATGAACCTATGCACATTATATAATTTTTATCAAATTACAGGTGATTAGAGGCTCAATAAAGTCAAGTGACATGACCCTAAGGTGGTTTACTATAGGTAAGCGGGCCATGCATATTTGGCATAAGTAACTTGGTTTTAATGCATGTTTATTTATGATTATGCACCTTAGTTGTTACGACCTCACCTTTCAGTAACCCCCAATTAAGGGAGACCAAGAGGTTGAAGCCGCACCCATAAATCCCAGATCAAAGGTTCGACATATAACCATAAACAATTATTAAATTCTAACAGACTATACTGAAAATGGTAATAAAATTTTTCTTTGCATACCTTTGAAAAGTTTGGAACAAACTAAACTTCTAACCTCAGCTAGACTATCCTAACTAGTTCCTCCTTGTTCTTTAATTCTTGAATTCACAAGGTGTCGCTTTACTGTTTATTCTTTTCATTGTACCTAAAACACCGACAAACAAAATGTCGGTCAGCCGAAGCTGGTATGTGGAGGAAACAGATAAATCCATTAAACCCTATTAAACACATTAATCATATCAAAATAGGGTTTCTTAATCTTTAATTCATTAAAGATGATAATTTACATTATATTTCGAACTATGATCAGATTCAGGATATAAAACCATTTTTATTGGATTCCTCTCGTTCTCCTGATCAAAAATCATATATAACTTGTTTTAATCCGAGCTACGGATAAATAAATATGATTTTTGCATTAAACCACTTACCTCGGACCAATCACAGAGCGCCACGTCGCCCTGGCTCATGCAATGTGATCAATTTGGAAAACATTTCGAATTTCCACTTTTGCCCCCACGTAAGTCATTGCTTCTTCTATCTTTAGGGGGGTAAAAATGTCCAATGTTACCCTCGCTTCTTCTTCCTTGCGCGAGCTCCAGGCTGCCGCCCTAGCCGGCGGTTGGCAGAGCTTCCCTTCCTCCCCCGGACCCCAATGGCCCTTGGGGATGGGTCCCCTGGCACTGTCGGCCTCCGTCGCGTCCGTACAGGTGCTCCGCGCTCGACCAGCTCTACTGGTTTGGGCAGGTCAAGCCCGCCATCCATGCCGACCCTGCAGCCGCATTCTGCAGCCTCGTATGGGCTCGCCTTACCTCCCTAGGCCACCATCCTTGCCGGATTTTTCTCCTTCAACTCCATCGCTCATAGGCGCACGTAGGGCACCTGCACTCCTTGGCCAGGGTGGCCTCTCTGGCGCTCGTCGGGCCAAGCATCGGCGGCCTTCACTACAGCCTAGAAGCGGTCGCAGCGCGAGATCCTAGGCATGAGATCGTCGGCCAACCTTCCCCTGGGTTCGATGGAACATGCAGCAACAACTAAGGTCGTCCTCTGGTCCTTCGACGCTCCGTAGATAAGCTATAACCCAGGGTTAGGGTTTCGAACGTGAAGAAGCAATGGGGTAGAGAGAGAAAGGCATAAGACTCCTTTAGAACTTGAATCAAATACTCTACCCCTTATATAGGGGTGAGTACAGAGCCATAGGGCGTGCCTCCTTGAGGACTCAAGTCCTATTCTTGAAAGGAAACATACCTTCCTTGTTTGCGAAGCAAACCCTCTCTCTCCTTTGATAATTATGTTATTTGAATATTCTCTTTCCTTTATATATTAGGAATTCGAAATTCCTCTCCTTCACTCTCTTTATTTGCCTTTTAATCTATTGGCCACGAATATATATATATATATATATATATATATATATATCCTTAGGAAAAATATTTCCTTTTATCAAAATGTACATAATTAATGGATTATGTATTCCCATTATCTCTTTATTTTATAATTATGGTATTTTCTCTCCCTTTTTCTTTATTGGGGATCCTTGGACCCCAAGAAACTCTATTATTTTGAATATCCTTTTCCAAGGATATTTATTATCCTTCTAGATGCATCTTGATGCATTATTTCTCATTAAAATATCTCTTTTTGGGGATTTCTCTTCATTTCTCTTATTTTCCTTATCGGCATTCCAATTATCATTCGCAATCTTATGGATACGAAATTTCCCCAAGAAATCTCATTTATGCCTCTTTTCACTTATTTTCCACATATTATCATTATTTTCAATTTATTTCTTAATAAAGAAATACTTAATTAATTTTTTTTTCTTATTGCTTTCTTTTTGCAACCTTGGACTCCTTGGTACCCAAGGAACCCAAGAGGCATGAAATCCTCTTTGGATTTGCCTTGTAGAGGTTTCCACATTATTCTTTTCTCAAATATTCAATTATTCATTTACTAATTGAATTTCCTTATTATTTGGGCCCAACAGCCAATAAAGCCCACAAAACGTTCATCAAGGTTATTGTAAACAAAATCCATGTATTCGAAACAAATTATACCATTCTTTGTTCAAATATCTTTAATATGAGAAATTACATTTCTCACCAAACAAACCCAAAAATTGGGGTTGTAACATCCTTCCCCTCTTATAGGAATTTTGTCCTCAAAATTCTATGAATCAAACAAACAAACAAACAATTCAGGATAAGACTTTTCCATGTCCATCATTGGCCCCTATGTGGCTTTACCGTACTCATGGCGTTTCCACAGAACCTTTATCATCACATATTCTTTTCTCTGAGTCCTTTCATCCCGGTGTCTAAAAACTGCATAGGTGACTCAGGCCATGTCAGCCTCCCTTGGGGCTCACTAGGTTCTTTGCTCAGCACATGGTCGGATACCTCACATAGTGCTCTAACTTGGACACATGGAACTCATCACATATTATTTTATCCTGAGGGGTAAAGTCAAAACCTAACCATCTCCACCCATCCATCTCTAATGGACCCATGTATCGGGGACTCAGCTTTCTTGACTACAGCTCAGAGGGGTTAGATTCTCACATTATATTCCCCCACAGTAACTTGTATGTCAGTCTACTTTGCATCTACTCACGACTCTCATCGTCTCTAGGATCCTTTTAGCCCTTACAAAATCAAAGTGACTTCATCTACATGCACTGTGGTCCTTTTCTAACCATCATGTGGTCCTTTTCTAACCATCATGTGGCCCCTTTCACCAACATCACCTTACTGAAGTGGTGACCGACACAACCTCCCTTACAGAGCTTCTTATAAAACCCGATACTGGCTATGGTGGTCATTGTCACATCTTTCATAGGATGAGAACTGTCTCTAGATATCACCCTGAACGAGCATACATGCCCTCATCAGACCCTTTAGTCTGGATCATACTAACCATAGTTAGGGGTGATAAACTATACTAACTTTGAGTTCTTCATGTACCTACTTCCACTTTATGGAAGTGAACCTTTAGGTCAAACTCAAGAACCTTTGAACTCGCTTCATGGTGTAGTTGAACCATCTTTCTCATGGGTAGTTCAACTAGATCTGTCCCTTAACTGAACTCTCCCTTTCTCATATTATCTAGGTAAGGCGGCCTACCATAACCCATATTGTATCTCGACCTTCTTTGGCCCAGGGAAGACCTATCACAACATCCATAGTGTTGAGCTCCCATTCCCTCTCAGGGACTCTTTTGTCCTCCATATCGATACACTGGGTTACTGGGGTTCGTCATTTACCTCCTAGCTTGCATGGCCATAAACCACATGCAACTTCATCTTAAGCATCCAAAGTGCTATTGCCATTTTCCATGGTGTATGGTGATCTTCAGTCATGATTTCCTGTATGTCATGATTCTTCCAAGATCGATTCCTCTGAAACCCTAAACCACTCTAGTCGGGGTTTCATCACCTTCTCTTCCAAAGAAGTACATCTGAGGTTTTACCACTATCCTTTCATTGCATCCAGGACTAGACTGGCTAACCAAACAACCACAACTTTTCAATGTATCTTGTTACATCTGAGTGTTATCCAAACACCTCTCCTTTTCGAACTTAAGGTTAGCCAATCAACCCTTTCTAGCTTCTGGTCAAACAAGTCAGATGTATCTCAACCAGAGCATCCATTACCACTTCACATCCTTAGGTATTAGGTAACATTACACTTCCATGTATTTCACTTATCATGTCACCTCAAACTATATGTTTATCTTCATAAGAACACTCTCTGATTCTATCATCATGGTGATCAAACTCAACCTGGTATAACTTGTAAGTTCCACATAGCTCATGATAAAAACATCCTCATAAGGGGACTACCTCATTCTTCTTAGTGTTTACAAACCATCCATGTATCATTCACTTTACCAGGGTAGATATCTTCTCTATCCCCATTTCTCGTGGCAACGTTCCAACCTACATCATCTCTTATCCTTGGTGTATGACATGCATAATGTACCATCTCTCACCCCCATAACAAGAGGAAATAAGCATTTGGCTGCAGTCCAAATACAGAATTCTTCCTATTCCAAGAGTAGAGATGGTGCATCCCACCTTGCCAGTACACCTTTAAATCTAAGTTGCAACGTGCCACATATGACAAACATCATGATATCAAACTAGTCTTGAACCTACTGAGGTTTATATCCTTGGTCATCTCCTCTAGGTCTATAGGGTACCGACTCTTTTGGGGTCATCCTCTTCCATCATGCATCAAGAGAGTGCCCTACTCATCTGCCCTTTGGGTCCCATGAGTTCATGAAGGTGATCAATCTCCTAACCCATGGCCCTCAGACAATGATAGCTGTTACCTCCCGACCCTATGGTCTTGTGCAAATGGGGAATTAGGCAACTCCTACTTTCATCGGTCTTATCCCTACCTGACCCTAGGATAGACTTAGGATTCTCCATTATAGTACATGTTCACTTAGAACCTTACCCAAGTATTCATCATCTCTCTTTATGTATTCATGGGCTAGATCTCATCCTTTCATAGGCATCATGGCAACCTGCCTACCTTGGTCAAGCCCCATACTGGTTACCTCCATGGTAACACATTCACATGCAATAGAGATGGATATCTATGGGTCTACAGGTTCATTCTCATACCATGTACTTTTCACTTAGCTTCTCAAGATCCTATGAGACCTCTTTAGGTTACCTTGAACCAACAAAACTGATATACACCCTTCCAAAGGGGTCCCTCTCCCGGGATGGGAGGAAAACTATCTCTAAGGTCACAAAAGCTCTTAGGTCTAGGGTTTACATCCACACGAGCCTACTTAACCCTAGCAAGCCATTAAGGCATGAGTAGATCACTTATTGTACCATGATAGATCATACTTGTCCTCTTTCCTCAACGTTGGATCAAGATCATACCTTTCTTTATCCTCAACCTAGTTGTGAGGGGTTCATCAAACATACCTTAAACTTAAAGGGCTCCCCTTTTCCTCTATACATGAGGAGTACCATGCTCGTTTCTATAGGAACTCAATTCTCATCATGAGCATTAGGTATACCACTTCCCCTCTTATACCTAGGAACCCTAGGTTCACTTTTAGGTGTCAAATTGCATGCTCTATCTCTTAACTACGAGCCAAGCATTTAAAAGGCATGATATGCACTTCTTGTCATCCTTCAACTAGAGCAACACTTAGGATTGGGTCCTCCTTAAGGACAACCATCAAGGTACAAGGCCTTATAACCTGCTACTAAACCTTTCTAGGTCTAAGGAACTCTTTTTCCTACCTCAGAAGGTAAACACCTATATTGTAGGCACAAAGGCACCAGATGCTTCATCTTCACTCCCTAGGGTTTGGTCCCTCTAAAGGCAACCAAGATATCATCAACTTATGAGGCAACCACTGTCATCCATTGTTCAGGGTTTTAGGCTTCCAACCTTCTTGCTGGGTTTCCTGTTCTCTCTAGAGCTAACCCTACATCCAACCTCACCATTAGAGGTCCTCGCTTCATGAAAGATCAACCTCCAAAGCATTCTCTACATGGGTGAAGCCTAGGTTCGCACTTATGGTTGCTCACGATCATCCATAACCCTTTATGGTCCATCATAATTCCTTATCCAAGGTTTCATCCTACTGCCAGCATTATGACGTACCCTAGGTGCCAGCTATGCCCTACTTGTACAAGCCCATAGGGTTTCTATGGTCCTTCACTAACATCATCATCTAAGGAGCTATCCTTTACCCTAACATGCACGACCCTTCCCAGGGTTGGGTTGCCAAAGGTGCTAGGTCACCCATGGATCGTATGGCATCCCAAAGGCATGTCCTTTCAAACACCTGGTCCAACTCATCTCTCTCTAACCTTCACTTAGGGTTAGGGTTAGCATCATCCTCAGAGGATGTGCCAGGTCTCTACTTGTAATGGAGATCTCTATCTCCAAGACTAACTTATCCTCCTGACAAGAAGGTCTAGCCTTAGGTCTCTTCTGAGGACATGACATCTTATGTCATACGACCTAAGCATGTATCTATTATTTATTTTGCACTTAACCTATTAAGCTTATGTCCATGACATCTTATTTACATGCCTTTCATTAATTTAGTGAAGGATTCCTTAAACCTTATTAACTTTACCCATACCTCAAGAGGGTGAGGAGAAGAAAGAAAACCCTAATCCTTTAGGTCCTTATCAGAATTTTGTGATGAGAAGGGATGAATAAGATGAGAAGTCCTAAAGGTATCTTATTTCGATTCATACCCTAAGACTTTGGCCAGGCCGTCACACGGGTCCGGGAGTCCTCGTATTCCGACTAGCGGTGCAGAGGAAAATCTTGCCAGCCCCCGGTCGTGATCCCTTTCTAGACACCTCCGCCTTTTGGATACTCCTCTAATAACTCCCTTGGGTTCTATGGAGTTTGTAAATTTAATATTTATTAATGGTTAACTGAGGAACCTAGGCTTTGATACCAAATGTTACGACCTCACCTTTCAGTAACCCCCAATTAAGGGAGACCAAGAGGTTGAAGCCGCACCCATTAATCCTAGATCAAAGGTTCGACATATAACCATAAATAATTATTAAATTCTAACAGACTATACTGAAAATGGTAATAAAATTTTTCTTTGCATACCTTTGAAAAGTTTGGAACAAACAAAACTTCTAACCTCAGCTGGACTATCCTAACTAGTTCCTCCTTGTTCTTTAATTCTTGAATTCACAAGGTGTCGCTTTACTGTTTATTCTTTTCATTGTACCTAAAACACCGACAAACAAAACGTCGGTCAGTCAAAGCTGGTATGTGGAGGAAACAGATAATGTTCAACTATGTTAACAATATAATCATTCAATTAAACATTTAACAATCAAGATTACACTTTAAGCCATACAACTCAATCCATACATATTCTCGAACTCTGGGCTGTCCCTGCAGTGGACATGGATATCACCTCTCTTTTAGGTAATAGAGTCGCATGGCACTATCCGAAGATAGCCCAATATCTAACTCATTATGACTTGATGGTCCTACCTTAATGGTAGTCGTGTACTAAGTCATCCATAGACCCGATGGACCTACCCAATAGGTAGCCATGTGCTAGGTCAACCATAGACCTGATGGACCTACCCAATAGGTAGCCATGTACTAGGTCATCCATAGACCTGATGGACCTACCCAATAGGTAGCCATGTACTAGGTCTTTCTCTAACCTGATGGACCTACCCATAGGTAGCCATGTACTAGGTTAGCTATAATGCCATAGAGAGAACCATGATCTGAGTTTGTAGGCATATATTCTTTGTGATAGTCATAGCCACATTATAGTTTGCAATATGAACATCCAAACAGTTTAGTTGCATTCAATGCGATTAAACATCTGAAAATCCATCGGAAAACTAAAGCGGTTATTCATAATTAACCACATACTTGTCTTGGAGATCTCAAGAAACAATTTATCCAAATCCAACTAGATGTCCAATCAAGCAAGCCAATCAATTAATCAAGCAAACATTGATCCTGAAAACATGTATGATGTCTAAATGTCACAAGCATATCCCAAACAACTCCTTATTGACTTGGGACACCTTTCTAAGGTTTCTAAGTCTCATTAGGATGCATTAGGGTTTCTTAGATCAATTTCTCAAACTTTATCCTTTTTAAGTTAACAAACCCTAAAACAACTTTTCCACTCATAAAAACCCTAATTACTCAAATTATCCACATTAAGGATCTTTTATGCTCAAATTGGCTTAGGATCATCACATCTCTATTTTATTTGTGGATTTACACAATTAAACCAATTAACAGACATATTCGTCAAAATTAGGGTTTTCAAGCTCATTAATGCATAATCATGCACGAAACCCTAAATTAAACCAAATAAATAAAAAGATCATATTTTTAAATCCTATTTTCTCTTTCATTAACAACAGGTTAATATCAGCTTGAATTATCCATCTATCATCAAATCTAAGGGTTTTTCCTTAATTGAATCATTAAAGATGATAACTTTATGCCTTTTTCAAATTTCATGCATATTTAAGCACATAAACCCTAAATTAGACTAATCACGTGCAAAGTTCTTCCTTTTTGAACTCAATGTTCCTTTTTACATTTAACAGATTAATATCAACTCTAAAGATACATTAAACTCTATTAAACACATTAATCATATCAAAATAGGGTTTCTTAATCTTTAATTCATTAAAGATGATAATTTACACTATATTTCGAACTATGATCAGATTCAGGACATAAAACCATTTTTATTGGATTCCTCTCGTTCTCCTGATCAAAAATCATATATAACTTGTTTTAATCCGAGCTACGCTTAAATAAATATGATTTTTGCATTAAACCACTTACCTCGGACCAATCACAGAGCGCCACGTCGCCCTGGCTCATGCAATGTGATCAATTTGGAAAACATTTCGAATTTCCACTTTTGCCCCCACGTAAGTCATTGCTTCTTCTATCTTCAGGGGGTAAAAACGTCCAATGTTACCCTCGCTTCTTCTTCCTTGCGCGAGCTCCAGGCTGCCGCCCTAGCCGGCGGTTGGCAGAGCTTCCCTTCCTCCCCCGGACCCCGATGGCCTTGGGGACGGGTCCCCTGGCACTGTCATCCTCCGTCGCGTCCGTACAGGTGCTCCATGCTCGACCAACTCTGCTGGTTTGGGCAGGTCAGGGCTACCATCCATGCCGATCCTGCAGCCGCGTTCTGCAGCCTCGTATGGGCTCGCCTTCCCTCCCTAGGCCGCCATCCTTGCCGGAGTTTGCTCCTTCAACTCCGTCGCTCATAGGCGCACGTAGGGCGCCTGCACTCCTTGGCCAGGGTGTCCTCTCTGGCGCTCGTCGGGCCAAGCATCGGCGGCCTTCACTGTAGCCTAGAAGCGGTCGCGGCGCGAGATCCTAGGCATGAGATCGTCGGCCAACCTTCCCCTGGGTTCGTTGGAACATGCAGCAACAACTAAGGTCATCCTCTGGTCCTTCGACGGTCCGTAGATAAGCTATAACCCAGGGTTAGGGTTTTGAACGTGAAGAAGCAATGGGGTAGAGAGAGAAAGGCATAGGACTCCTTTAGAACTCGAATCAAACACTCTACCCCTTATATAGGGGTGATTACAGAGCCATAGGGCGTCCCTCCTTGAGGACTCAAGTCCTATTCTTGAAAGGAAACATACCTTCCTTGGTTGCGAAGCAAACCCTCTCTCTCCTTTGATAATTATGTTATTTGAATATTCTCTTTCCTTTATATATTAGGAATTCAAAATTCCTCTCCTTCACTCTCTTTATTTGCCTTTTAATCTATTGGCCACGAATATATATATATATATATATATATATATATATATATATATATATATATATATATCCTTAGGAAAAATATTTCCTTTTATCAAAATGTACATAATTAATGGATTATGTATTCCCATTATCTCTTTATTTTATAATTATGGTATTTTATCTCCCTTTTTCTTTATTGGGGATCCTTGGACCCCAAGAAACTCTATTATTTTGAATATCCTTTTCCAAGGATATTTATTATCCTTCTAGATGCATCTTGATGCATTATTTCTCATTAAAATATCTCTTTTTGGGGATTTCTCTTCATTTTTCTTATTTTCCTTATTGGCATTCCATTTATCATTAGCAATCTTATGGATACGAAATTTCCCCAAGAAATCTCATTTATGCCTCTTTTCACTTATTTTCCACATATTATCATTATTTTCAATTTATTTCTTAATAAAGAAATACTTAATTAATCTTTTTTTTCTTATTGCTTTCTTTTTGCAACCTTGGACTCCTTGGTACCCAAGGAACCCAAGAGGCACAAAATCCTCTTTGGATTTGCCTTCTAGAGGTTTCCACATTATTCTTTTCTCAAATATTCAATTATTCATTTACTAATTGAATTTCCTTATTATTTGGGCCCAATAGCCAATAAAGCCCACAAAACGTTCAACAAGGTTATTGTAAACTAAATCCATGTATTCAAAACAAATTATACCATTCTTTGTTCAAATATCTTTAATATGAGAAATTACATTTCTCACCAAACAAACCCAAAAATTGGGGTTGTAACATTAGTTGATTTCATGAATTATTGATGTCATTTCAAGAATGCATCATGTATAATTATCATTGACTGATTGTTTCCTTAATTATAGTCTATGTTATGGCCTTAATTATAATTATGATTATGAATTAAGATTTAAGGAATCATGTTCAAGAAGGGCAAACCCTATTATGGTTTATGAGGGAGAAATCCCATCGTTATTCAAGGGGAGAGATCCCATCATGTTAAGTTCAAGAATCATGATCATGTTAATGTTAATGGTAATGTTATGTTAATGATCAAGTTAATCAGAATTGAACTAGTTTATATATGCTCCCGAATCATGGACCTCAAGGGGTCGTTAAGGGCTTTCCTAGCAATCATGTGCTCCTTAGGGAGCGTCACATAGGGATGCATATACTCACTGTTCAATTCAACATGCAATTTATGAATTATGAATGCTTAAGAAAATCCATGTTAATGTTTATGTCAATTCATGTCAAGTAAATTTTATCAGGTCAAGTTATATTTACTTTTATATCATATAAGTTGCCAAATACCGTTTACTGATGTGTTGTTTCTTTTGCATGGCTGGGGATGAGATGTCCGCAGGACCTGGAGCGAGGGAAGGATAAAAAGAAAACAATCAGATCTACAAGCTTTGCCTGGTGGGGTGCCTTTTTCCAAGTTGATCCAAAGAATTAGATATGATTCATGTTATTTATGGACATAGTATCAACAGGGTTAGATTTTATAGATGGTTGTCATGTACTTTCCTTTATGTCAAGAACTATGTATGAATCATCTTCAAATCAATGCAAAATGTTCCATTACTTTAATTGTAATGCATAGCATTTTGTGAAACCCCCATGAGTTAGGATGCTTCCGCTCAGTGATATAATTATGTGGTGAAAATTAGGGTGTTACAATATGGTATCATAGCAATTTTGGTAAATGGCCACTAGGCAAACATGATTCTCATAGTCGCTCTAGGATGAAGATATTAGATTAGGTATAAGTATGGAGTCAGGAAATGATATTATGACCTAGGATGACTACAGTTTTCACCTTATAGAAAATAGAAATATATGATTACCTAGTTTAGATCTAAGGTATCAACCTAACCTAGCTAATGATATAGCCTCTCCATTCTCAACGATTATGGCCATCCGATTGAGATTTGAAGAGAAATAGCATGAGCATGAGACCTTCTATGCATTTTCCTTTCTTTCTAGTGCATGTGGTATGGGACATGTGCATTAGTAAGTTAGTGAGAGGTAGCATGGTTGGATCCCACATCTCTGGGTATGTGCCTGATCACCACATATCTAGGAATGTAGGAGTTACCAAAATGACCTAAGATTAGATGGTCATATACACCTAGTGATGGGTAGTCATGACAAGGTCGAGTTAGATGCCCCAAATATGGTTACAAGTAATAAATAATCCATGTTCACATGGATATTTTATGAATATATATATGTCAATATTGAACACATTTGAACCTTGAAAAGAAAATTGTCAATAAATGAAAATGTTAGTGAAATCCTAAGGTGGGTAGTACACTAGAAATTTTCGAGGACGAAATTTGTTCAAGGTGGGTAGAATTGTCACATCCCAATTTTCAAAGCCAATTTAAAACATAGAGTGGAGCTTTTCTAAATAATAATGGTTGAGGGGTTTCAGTGCAAAAGGCCAATAATAGTAATTCTTATATGAAAATTAGATAAGGAAACTTAAAGTCAAACTCAATTTCATATTGCAATGTGTATTATGTATGTCAATTAACTCATGTTAATCCTTTTTCTCTTCTCTCTCCTACCATTTATGAAAGAATGTATAAGAAAAGGATAAAATACTTGGAAATCCGAAAATATGACCATTGAATGAGATGCCTTGACCCAAAAGTTTTCCCTCTTTCCTAATATAGCTTTTAATAAGAAGACATAATCACTAATTCCCTTTTCTCTCCTCCAAGATAATATTCCCACAAAAGTACAAAAGAGATACAAATTAAATCCTTATAATAGGATATTCAGTAATCATCTCGTTTTGGAATCAAGGGAAACCATTATGAAAAGATATTATAGTGTATTTCAATTTTTATGCACTTAAGTAAAGATAATGACTTTTAATGTATTTATGGGCATAAGATTGACAAAACGTAAATATAAGTATGTAGGAATATTCTAAAAACATTTTTGGGCATGCGGTCCAAATTTGGTCTAGTTTGGACCATGTTTCACCCTCTAAATCAATTAAACAATTTGCCATATAGTTTTAATTAAGATTTAAATGCCAATTCGTTTAAGGCAATACACACAACCAACTTCCCGTTGTATTTACGCTGTCACGCGTTTCTTTTCCTTTTTCCTTTTTGGGTGTGATTAGATGACCATTATTTGATGTGCTCACGATCCAACGGCCGAACGACCTTCTCCCTCCTCCGTTTCCTTTGCGAAACGAAGCCAGCGTTCAACGCTTCCCTTCCGCGAGCCCGATCTCCCTCCTCTCTGCATATTTCCTCGAAATTCTTTCTCCTACAAGTTCATCTCTCTCTCCCATTTCAGAAAAAACCCTAGAACTCCCCCTCTCATGGCATGTGGAGAAAATGCCCAAAAGGGGGACCTTGTGCTCTCTCAGCCACCGAGTTGCAGCATCCATGCCAATGTGTCTCCTCTCTTCCTATTTGTTCGAAAAGCACCACGAGGCCTTGGATTTTCCTCCTCCTCTGCCGATTTAGTCCCATGAGCCCCGACTCCACCTGTCATATTGGTTATATCTTTCTGGTGAGCTCAACCTTACCTCTGCTTTGCTTATCTTCTTTCAAGCAATTGGATTGCTATTAAGGTCCCCCGACTCACCCGCTTCTCCTTCGCACTTCCCGTTTGTGCCTCCTTGGTTCCAGTCACCATGGCCTATAGGGCCGACACCAGCCTCTGTCGCCGATCACCACCACACCACTTCGGTGGCTTCCCGGCTGTGGAAACAGATGTTTTGGACTCACTTTGACTCCGAGAATGTTTTCCCGACCAGTTTTGGTAGTTAGCTTCCTGTTTTCTTCGGTCTGTAAGCTCCGACCTCCTCCCCTATTCTTATGCTTTTCCAGTGAGTCCTGGAGAAACAGAGATCCTCACCTTCCCGGGTTTGATGCACCACCTTCACCGGACTCCAGGGGTTGCTCTCCGCTCGCCAGGGTGACGTTGTCTTGCCTGATGATGCCCCACAGAATTGGGGTTGAAGTTCCAGCAGTTGCTCTCACCATGGATCAGCAGGAAGAAACCAGGTCAGAAAATGACCGTGGTGCCCCACGAGTTCAATCAGTTAACTAATCGCCCAAGGGCATTATAGGTATTTTGACATTTGGTTTGTTCTTCATACGTGCGATGACCCGTTAGAATGCAATGACGAGTATGCCCCCGCATGTTTGATCATTATGTCACACATGGCTTGGTTTTCTGGTATTTTGACATTTTATTTACATCAAAATAATCATAGATTTAAATGATGTCACACTATGGTTTCCTAATTTCTGATTGGTCCAGAATGCAAAATTCATAACTTTTGCATATGACCTCAGAAAAATATAAATAAATACATTTTGGAAAGCTCTCTGGATTCTCTATCGATTAGGAATGTTTTCAAATGTTGTTTTCTACATCCAAATGCTTCAATTATTCAATGAACAAAAACTAGGGTTTCAGGACTATGAACCTATGCACATTATATAATTTTGATCAAATTACAGGTGATTAGAGGCTCAATTAAGTCGAGTGACATGACCCTAAGGTGGTTTACTATAGGTAAGAGGGCCATGCATATTTGGCACAAGTAACTTGGTTTTAATGCATGTTTATTTATGATTATGCACCTTAGTTGATTTCATGAATTATTAATGTCTTTTCAAGAATGCATCATGTATAATTATCATTGACTGATTGTTTCCTAATTATAGTCTATGTTATGGCCTTAATTATAATTATAATTATGAATTAAGATTTAAGGAATCATGTTCAAGAAGGGGAAACCCTATTATGGTTTATGAGGGAGAAATCCCATCGTTATTCAAGGAAAGAGATCCCATCATGTTAAGTTCAAGAATCATGATCATGTTAATGTTAATGTTATGTTAATGATCAAGTTAATCGGAATTGAACTAGTTTTTATATGCTCCTGAATCATGGACCTCAAGGGGTCGTAAAGGGAGTGTCATTGAGGGATGCATATACTCACTGTTCAATTCAACATGCAATTTATGAATTATGAATGCTTAAGAAAATCCATGTTAAAGTTTATGTCAATTCATGTCAAGTAAATTTTATCATGTCAAGTTATATTTACTTTTATATCATATAAGATGCCAAATACCGCTTACTGATGTGTTGTTTCTTTTGCATGGCTGGGGACAAGATGTCCGCAGGACCTGGAGCAAGGGAAGGATTAAAAGAAAAAAATCAGATGTACAAGCTTTGCCCGGTGGGGTGCCTTTTACCATGTTGATACAAAGAATTAGATATGATTCATGTTATTTATGGACATAGTATCAACAGGGTTAGATTTTATAGATGGTCATCATGTACTTTCCTTTATGTCAAGAACTATGTATGAATCATCTTCAAATCAATGCAAAGTGTTTCATTACTTTAATTGCAATGCATAGCATTTTGTGACACCCCCATGTGTTAGGATGCTTCCGCTTAGTGATATAATTATGTGGTGAAAATCGGGGTGTTACAATTTATCTCTAAATATCTTCATTCCTAGAATATATGATGCTTGTCTTAAGTTCTTCATGAAGAAGGTGTTTCCCAACCATGTTTTAACTAACTTTAGAGTAGGGATGTCATTCCACATTGCTATATAGTATGTCATCTCTGTACATTATAACAATACAAATATGCTCCCACTAAAATTCTTGTAAACACAAGGTTCATCTTAATTTTAGACAAAACCCAAGTATTTAATTCTCTCATAGGAATGAAGGTTTGAGTTCCCAGATGCTTGCTTCAATATGTAGATTAAGATTTATACTTATGGACTTTTTTGGTTTCATTTGAAGCGATAAAACCAATGGGTTGCGTCATGTAGATTTTGTAATTCAGTTTCAACATCCATTTCCCATCTTTTGTAGTCATGATAAGGTACAATGACGACTATGATCCTAATAGGGTTAACCTTGGCAACTGGTATAACGACCTCAAACCTAGGTGTCTATTTTCATTTCCTTTCTCCTAAAAACTTAAACTTTATTTCCTTCTTTAATTATTTTGAGTATTGTCTTTGATCCTAAAATAAATTAACATGATTTTAGGCCTATGGGACCTTGAAGGAAATTGAGATCTTAAGATCACTCGTGTTGGTATTATCACATTTAACCTTGTGTTTATTATCCATTTCTTAGGTTATTTAAACGCCCATCTATTATATTAGTGGCTAGCGAATTAAAAATGGACTTTAGAAATTAAAATCATGTTCCTTACTAGTTTTATAACCAACGGACGTATTAAGGAGTCAAAACGAGGATCAAGGCATAATTAAATTACATTAAAAAAATATTTAAACTTGACATTTTGCATTTGAGTGTCATGCTGACTGGACATTGCTGCTAGCCGGTGATTAGCCTTTATAACGCAACTTAGGGCTAATTTGGTTGGACCGAATTGGAAAACGAGAATTGCAACTACACGATGGTTTGCAATTCCCAAGTTTGGTTTGACGAAGTTGTACTTCTGACCTTGAAAAGAAACTGCACGGTGCCGTCTTCTTACGTACAAATCTGTAGAGAAGAAACTGCGCCATTTTCTAGCGCAGTTCATTTTCACGGACGGGGAGTGGTACAGGTATACTTCCGGTACAAGGTAGCTAGTAGGCTGTTCTATGAATGTGCTCCAGATTTATCAAGCTGTGTGTGGTGGTAACCTCACCATAGTATCCTCATCTGCAGCACAACGGCAAACAACACCCTACCAAATGAAAACGAACCAAAACGTTGAGCTGGAAACACACATAACCAAATAATTGTAGATGCAGTTTAATTTCATGTTTTTTATTTCCTGTTTTCGAATTCTCCAGCTGCAGCAGAACTGCACGGAACCAAATTGGTAGTTAAGCGAGATCGGGCCTTCATCTTTGTCCCGATAAGCAATGAACCCGCTGTCGTTTTGAACCAGGACGACCCTCCTCCGAATACGCTGACGCCGAGCCTTAATTGCTCGCATTTTCACCGGCATCCGTTTCGAGAGAGCGAGCCGACCCTTTAGAACCCTAGCCCGACCTATGTAGTACCTTGAACGCCAAACGCCCAATTATAAACGAGCTGGTTTCCGACTCCTGCCGTCACCACCTTTGTGCCTGGCCGCCCGACCTGCTGCAACGCCGATCCGCCTCGAGTTCGACCACGACTGTGTAGCCATCCTTCCTCTAGCATTGTCACCGCCCAATTTCCCTGAACGCCGTTGCATCCTCACGCCGGCGCTGCTGCCGCCTCCGGCAAAGAAGCAAGAAAGGATGCCTCTGTGCTTGCTCACGGAGCAATTACAGATAACCGTACCATCCCCGTACGATCAACCTTCGATTCCCATTTTCGATTAGCGACGGTTTTACCGCTATCAATGGGTCCACAAAATCCTTTGTTTCTCATTAAAGTGCTATTGTCGACAAAACGAGTGGGCGGTCTGAGCTATAAGTTCTATCTTTGGACCCATCGCAGATTTGCTTAGGTGCTGGTGATCGACTTGTTCCGGTCTTAGTATCCTTTCCGCCCACAACTCCGTCACTGGATTTCCGTCTCCTCTCTATGTCGGCGTCGCCGCCAGAGATGGTAGCTTGTTTGAGCGTCGGGGTTGGTTTCTTTGAATCTGGGTACGCAAGGATTCTGTGAGTAGAGCTATACTCGGGAACCTCGTTGTGGTTGCTGTTTCGAAAGCTTATAGGCATCAGATTCTTCCGTGGTGGACCCAGGGGAATTGCAAGGCCCTGGTTCTGTTTTATTCATCGTCGTCTAAGTGGCTACGGACTTGCTTGATCGTCAACTAGCCGCCGTACTCTTCATCGCGTTCAGCATGAGGCAGCGATTTGCAGTTATGAGTGTTCCCAGGGAACCTGCAGAAAAAACCCCGCGTGATGACTCTGCTAACCGGGAACACACCCCTGGCGTGAGTCCGAACCTCCGGGGTTACTCGTGCAGTGGAGCGCGAGGGTGGGGCAGATGCCCAATGCCATTGAATCGCAGGCCTTTTGCCGCTGATGGTTGGGGAATTGAGAGAACGCAAGTACTGTTTAACTTGTTCTATTTTATTAAGAATTTTGGGATTCATATAGATTAGTAAATCGGTACACATTCAACAATGAATTAGAGATTTATATATGTGCGTGACTGTGTGTGCTTTCGAATCAGGAATATTTTTCCACGAGTATTTGTTACAGGCTTAGGGACCCTATTCTATGATTTCCGATGGAGTGTTTTAGTGGGGTAAATTATTGCGCAACAATGCTCTTTAAGTATAATTCTATACTTAGGTGGTGGTAAACTTGATACAAACCTAGGTGATATTTATGTTGATGTTGAATTGGTTCAATGACCCCACATGCTATTGTGCTTGTATTATGACACATATGTCTGATGAATAATGCATCTTGCCAATATATATATATATATATATATATATATATATATATATATATATATATATATATATATATATATATATATATATATATATATATATATATATATATATATATATATATGCACGATAGATAATTTGACTATGTAACTATCATAAACGCTTATGTGTAACTATTATGGTGTGTTACTTCTATCCTTAAATATACATAGGCGTGCTACTTTTACCCAAAATTTATGTATAGACCATTGACTCAGTGGTGTCCTGGTCATACTATAGTTAATTTAGTCCAATATATCTACATGCAAATAAATGTTGTAATATGATGATTTATGGTGGCAAGGTCTGTTGTTTATTGATTTATTTATACTGCCCCATATTTTTGGAAATTCCTTCTCTTGTTACTTCTTATTGAAACTTACCTATCTTTAATGGCCCTCTTTTTGTTGGGAAGATCTTAACTTATTTTGATACAATATGATGTCCTAGTTAATCTTGTAATGTATATACTCAGTTATACTGACTCATACCTTTTTATTTCTCATTCTGGGTGATGTTCCCTACCACCCAGGTGCAGATCAGCCTATAGACGCTCCGATTGAAGGACAAGAGTTAGCGGGCCCAGGAGTTAGGTTAACGTGCCACAAAAATTCGTGACTTCTGAGATGGCTAGGTTGTCAACTGAAATTGATCCATTTAGTTATAGTTTTCTTTATTTTTCCTAGTTGACATGAGAACTATTATTGAGACTATTTTGAATATGTAATAATCTAGTTTCTTCCACTACTATACTTTCATCTGCTCTCGATGAACCATCTATTTTGAGAATAATTCGGCACCCCAATTATCTAATTATGGTGAATAAAATTATGAGTTGTGTTATTTATATTCAAATTTATAGTAGGGAGTGGTCCCTATGGGTACTACTCTTTACAGAATGGTATCAGAGCAATAATAGTTGGTATTCTAAGATCTCAGAAACTTTATGTAAGTTTCTTACGCTCACATCCCTTTTTTCAGGAGGACGAATTTGTTTGGAGGAATGAAGGATGGATCCTACCAATTATTCTATAGGAATGATGGATACTCCACACCGCCAAATCCTCGGTTTGGCATGCCCGATATGGAGCCTCCTTGGGAGACCGCAAATGCACAAGCTCACCCTGGGGTTCAACCAGTGGTTACCATGTCGCCTCCTATTGCGGAGATTCCACCTCTGCCAGCTTTCACTCCGGAGCAAGAGTTGGCCTTCCTACGCCAACTGGTGTCTAATTCAATGATTGGGCAAGTCAACACCGCCTCTTCGTCATCCAAGCCCAAGGAGTACTCCCTCATTGAGTTCATTAAGATGCAACCGCCCAATTCAAGGGTGAGGGAGAGATCGAGATGGTGGATAAGGCCGACGATTGGGTCTTTGCCATCGAGCATACCTTCGAGGGTATGGCGTGCCCTCCTCAACTAAAGGTTCGCTTCGCGACATATGTTCTGGACGGGCCAGCAAGGGTGTGGTGGAATGGAATTTTTCGCACACGTGACACCTCACAGATGACTTGGGATCAGTTCCTTGTGCTTTTCTAGGAGAAATACATTTTTCCAGCCGCCCTGAAGAAGAAACAAGTTGAGTTCTTCAGCTTAAAGTAGGGTTCATCGAGTGTATCCGCGTACGTCTAGAAGTTCCTGTTGTTGGAACATTATACTACAAACCTGCATGAAGACTGTCATTCTGAGATATTCTTGGCAGGTTTGTCTTATCAGATCAGACGAGCCTTGGTGCAACAACTTCCACTCACCTTTCAGTAGATGGTGGACAAGGCTCTTACTGTCGAAGCCTATCCGGGATACCAGTTGTGGTCATCCAGCCCCATTAAACGAAAGAGTGCTTCTGAGGACGGCTGTGAGAAATGCAACGCTACCACTGTTGTCACTTCCCAGGGAAATGCCCTTCTGGGAGTTATACACCACAAAGAGACATGGGACATGTGATTTTCCATGAGTGTGGCCAAGCATGACATATTAGGCCTCAGTGTCCTCATTTCTCGAAGGCTCCAGTCCCTGCTCAGTCATGTGCCCCACATCATCCGCCACCACCACAATGACCACCACAACCTCCAAAAACAACAATAACGTCGACAATCAGTAGGGTCATCGTCCACCTATGGAGAGGCTTTTTGGTCGAGTCTATGTCATGGACGCCGTAGAGGTCAGTGACGAAATGGAGTCATTGAAGGTACAATACATCTACTTCAGTACCCTGTTAAAGCTTTATTCAATTTTGGATCTTCAAATACTTCATAGACGCCAAACTCGTAACGATGTTAGACCTAGAGACCTTGTATATGGACTATATCTTAGATGTTCAGACACATAGCGAGAGGGTAGTCTCTTCCTTTTAGAAAATTTTTCCCGTATAATTAAGCATAGTTGGGATGATGTTCCGGACAGATACCAACATAAATATCTGACGGGGTAGAATCATCTCTATCAAAATGACAAACTTATACTCTGTACTAGAAATAGGATCAATTATAACAAGTCACACACTCATATTCTAGAAATACCGAAACAAAGAAATTTGGCGGTCGAACTACCAGAGCAGAACGTCCTAGAAATTTGATTTTTAAGAAAAAAAATTATAAAAAAATAGGACTTCATAATTCTTATAAGAAAAACCTATTTCATGTAAATTCCATCCAATAAAATAGAAGAAATATAGATATCCAAAATAATAGATAGAAATACTGCAAATAAAGCCATCGTGACCCCCATAAAAGGGGTAGTCCCCCACCCGGGAGCTACTTTACCATATTCTAAATTCAATGGTTTCAATAAACTTCCTACGTTTGTTTGTCTTGGCCCAGACCTAGAACCACCCTCAACAGTTTGTGTAGCCATAAATCCTATTTTATTCATTGGTTGACATTTTTTGACTTTGTATACCATTTTGTTGTAGTTGTAAATAAATGATTTTATTGTAGTTGTAGATCCATCGTGATCTTGAAATTCTTTCATAATGGAAACTGCAACCCTAGTCACCATCTCCATATCTGGTTTACTTGTAAGATTTACGGTGTACACCTTATATACCGCTTTTGGGAAACCATCTAAACTACGAAGAGATCCATTCGAGGAACACATGGACTAGTTGATTGAAGTAACGAGCCTCCCATATTCTATTGTGAGGCTCATTACTTTAATTGGTATAATGAAAAATCATTTCATTTTTTAGTCAGAACCTTAGGCGGTTCTCCAAGTATAATTTTATGCTTAGGTGGTGGTAAACTTGATTCAGACCTAGGTTATATTTATGTTGACTTAAATAGGAATGGAGGTGTGTACTCCTCCTTATTTTTAACTGGGCATTTTATGACTCAATTTTCCCATAATGAGGCAAATTCTTGACATACTTACTCTTTTGTTCCACTTGTTGACATATCATTCTTTTGAGATTATTATTTACAGGTTGAATTGGTTCAATGAACCCACATGCTATTGTGCTTGTATTATGACACATATGTCTGATGAATAATGCATATTGCCACTATATATATATGCATGATAGATAATTTGACTATGTAACTATCGTATATGCTTATGTGTAGCCATTAGGGTGTGCTACTTCTACCCTTAAATATACAGAGGTGTGCTAATTCTACCTATGGGTGTTCTACTTATACCAAAAATTTATATATTGGCCATTGACTCAGTGGCGTCCTGACCCTACTATGGTTAATTTAGTCCAATATATCTACATGTAAATAAATGTTGTAATATGATGATTGATGGTGGCAAGGTCTATTGTTTATTAATTTATTTACACTGCCTCATTCTTTTAGAAATTTCTTCTCTTGTAACGTATTATTGAAACTTACCTATCTTTAATGGCCCCCTTTTTGTTGGAAACATCTTAACTTATTTTGAAACAATATAATGCCCTACTAGTTAATCTTGTAATGTGCATACTCAGTTTTACTGACTTGTACCTTTTTATTTCCCATCATGGGTGATGTTCCCTACCACCCCAGTGTAGACCAACCTATAGACGCCCCGATTGAGGATTTAGAGTTAGCAGGCCCAAGAGTTGAGGATAACATGCCACAATAGTTTGTGACTTCTAATATGGCTAGGTTGCCAACTACAATTCATCCATTTAGTTGTAGTTCTTTTTATTTTTCCTAGTTGACATGATAACTGTTATTGAGACTATTTTGAATATGTAATAATCTAGTTTCTTCCACTTCTATATACTTTGATCTGCTCTCGGTGAACCATCTATTTTGAGAATAATTTGACACCCCAATTATCTAATTTGGTGAATGAAATTATGGGTTGTGCTATTTATTTTCAAATTTATAGTAGGGAGTGGTCCCTATGGGTACCACTCTTTACAACTGGTGAAAAGGTTTCATCATAGTAAACACCTTGAATATATTTGAAACCTTTTGCTACCAATCAGCCTTTGTAGGTTTTTAAATTAGCCTCTATGTGGAACTTCTTCTTGAAGACCCATTTTCACTGTATGAATTTTACCCCTTCTAGTGGATCCACCATGGTATGTACCTTGTTGTTATACTTGGATTCCATCTCATATCTCATGGCCTCTATCCATTTCTCAAAATGTGGTCCGTCAATTGCTTCATCTAGATTTTGGTTCATCATAATAGTCCCTCAATAGCTTTATTGGATATTGTTGATTCATCATAATCTATGATCAACACATTGTATTCTAGATTTATGAAAAATCCAAATATGTCCAGTTCAAGATGTGTCCTACTAGATCTTTGAGGTTCTTGTGGTACAGGAAGAACTTGAAAGTCCACAATATCATGTGATTGTTCATGTTCCTTATCAACCTCCATAGATTCAATTTTATCTTTTTGGTCTTGAGCTTCTTCAAAATCTATATTCCTGCCATTGACTTCTTTCAAATAAATTCTTTTTTTTAGAAATATAGGAATATGGAAGGAAATATTTTATAGTCATATGGAATATAGAAGTACTATCCTTTGGTTCCCTTAGGATATCCAACAAAATGAAATTGTTGGGTCCAATATTTCATTAAATTGTATCCTAAAATAAGCTTCACAACCCCAAATCTTCATAAAAGACATGTTCAAATGTTCCCTTGTCGATATTTTATATGGGTTTTTGAATTGATTTAGGAGGTATGTTGTTAAGTGTAAATGGTTCAGTTTCTAAACCAAATCGCAAAAGGAAGTCAGAATAACAAACAAAACTCATAATTGATTGTGACATGTCTAACATGATGTGATTCCTTGAATTTGGTACACCATGATGTTGTGGTGTTCGTGATGAAGTCCATTGTGAGATAATACCACAATCTTATAGAAGAGCCCCAAACTCTTGGTTTGAGGATTCACCACCTCGATTTGAACAAAGTGCTTCAATACACTTGCTAAGTTGATTTTGCACTTCATTCATGAATTCTTGAACTTTCCAATGGTTTTATATATGTTTTCTACTGGATATATATATGCGTACCTACTGAGATCAATGGTAAAAATCAAATATGGATACCCACCTCTGGTATTTGTGTGAAAGAGTCCACATACATCATTTTGTATTGAAAAACCACTAGAGGGGGGTGAATAGGGTTTTATGGATATTTTGAAATAATTTAACCAAAGCAAGCAACCATAAAAAGATTGGACAAGGGGACAAGGATTTAGAGTGGTTCCAACCTTAGCAAATACTAAGGCAGTCAATCCACTACCCGGTTGCTTACCCAACCGGTATTTTGAAAGTACTTAAATTTTATTACCTCGTAAGGATGTTACATAAAATTACAAATACTTTCAGCAAACCCTTCGGATAGCCTTCACCTAGAAGGAGTCTCACCAACCTCGAAGCAGCCTTCCTTGAAGTAACCTCAAGCCCCCCTTGAAGTAGCCTTCCTCTTGAAGTAGCTTCCCGTTGATACAGCCTTCTTGAAGTAGTCCAAAGTCCACCTTCTCCACCGAGAAGAAACTTCTCCAATCCGCAACCTCCAACCCTAGGAGTAGTAAGGAGAATACAAATAATATAAAGGAACAAGAAGGAAAAATATAAATTACAATTACCACTTGTAGCACAAGGATTGATTTCCTATATCAAGCATTTTGATCTCCTAACCAATGTATATGGAAGTATTGGTGTAGTGGGTAGGAGATGCTAGCCTATAGGACATGAATTTGGAGCAATGAGAATGTATAGCCAATGTTGGAGTTGCTCAATTTGCTCTCAAGAATGAATAGCCAATTGCAAGTATATGCTCAAGTATTTTGGGTGTCATATGGCTTGTCCTATTTATAGGAATGACCTATGGATGCTTAAGGACGTTCTAGACACTTTCTAGGGGGTTCTTAGTGCTTAACTAGCCGTTAGGTAACCATTAGTTGCTTTAACAACGGCTAGTTAATTAACTCTGAAAAGTGCAGACAGAACTCATCTCGGTCGAAGAATTGTCGACCGAGAATCCTTCTCGGTCGAGGACTTGTCGACCGAGGGACTGTCTGGAGAAAGTGTATATAACGTTCTAATCCAACTCCCAACTACCTTGTCTGCTGTGTCTAATGGCTATCTAGGTCATTCTCGGTCGAAGAGTTTGTCGACCGAGAGTGTGTCGGTCGAGAATTTTGTCAACCTATATTAACCCTATTTCAATGTTTTAAACTAAGTACTTAGTGTGTGTATGAGTGTGAAGTTGTGACACTATCGTAGGGGATGACCTATCTAAGTGTTGTGATTGGCTAGGGAAGATCTAAATGCTTGATTTACATGATATCTAAGTACTTGTACATTATATACTTGTACAAGTTTTTACATTTGATTACAATCATGAATTAAAGCAATTTGAGCGTATAGATCTTCCAAGTTGTTTGTCATCCACCTAATTCCTGCAACACTTAAGTAGCACGTTAGATCCACAAGAATGAAATGTTTGTCATCATCGAAACAAATGGATTATAATAATGTCCAATTTATCCAACAATCTCCCCTTTTTTGAAGATGACAAACATTTCCTAAATATAAAGTAAGGAAATATAAATCATATGAGTTTCATACCTGGAGTTTACCTTATGTAGTCATTCTCTTGTTTTGCAAGTGTGTGCTGGCCGAGATATTATGAAACTCATTTTATTTTATGTTTTTGATTTTATATTATTTCTCCCCCTTTGTCATTTCAAAAAGATATCCAAGATAATCATTTAGTATGACTTTTTATTTCTCCCCCTTAATTTTACGTTATGCTCCCCCTTAAAGATATATTCAATTTAAATAGATAATTATTGTGAAATTTAGCCACAATTTATTTCTCAATCATTTGCAAAGGATGTTAAGCCTTGAAATGATATGAGTTCCTTTTAAGTTCATGGCATACGTGTATTAATTTCTCATCCATTTTACAAGGGATGTTAAGCCCTAAAAATGATATGAGAATCCTTTAAGCTTAGAGTACATGAAAAGTGTCTCTAACCAAATGGGATGTTAAGCCCTGATTTGTTTAGAAAATTCCATTAAGAACAAGATATATATCACATTCATGAAATTTGTAGATTCCTTTATTTTCATAACCAAGATTAAAAATACTAAGGTCATAACATGTTTACAAAGTTTTTGTGAACTCCCCCTTAATCTTATAATCAAGATAATTTTAAGATGCTAAGGTTATAACAATCATTAGATCATAAAACTTTTATGAGAGTTATGCACAAGAATCTTGTTTAATATACTAAGGTTGATTTCAAGAAAATGATTTACAAATAAGCATTTTGTCAAGCTTATTTTAGGTTGACCTTGACTTCGACCATAGCGCCCCTTGGTCAAACTTGATTTCAACCAAGAGACAATTTCTACAGATTTCTAATTTCAACAATTATATGTGAAGTATAATTTCTGCAGATTTTCAAATTAAAATGCATTTGTGCCATGAAGTTTTACTATTTATGAAAAATGGCATCTTCATATGAGCTGAATCACAATGATCAAGAATAATATCCATTCATGGTTTGCGTATATGGATCAAAGATTATTTTGGACAAACCAATGAAACACAATGATCATGGCACAATAATTATGATAGAACAGTAGAAGCATATCCTCAATGCAATGATCAAGATAAAAGCATATAAATACAATGATTATGATTATTTTAAATTAGAATTCAATATTCATGGTTCCTATATATATAGACCAAGGAATACTTAAAAAAATTGTGGATTAAAATAGTAATTTCCTTGATTAAACTAATCATGGTTCATATTTTCAGTTTTAAGCCAAACCATATAGAGAATAAATCAAAATAATCTCATTCAGGTTCATAAGTTTTCAATTTTAAGACAAACCATGTAAATGAACATGCTTAATAAACTTTTTCAATCAATGAATAAGGTTTGTTCAAAATCAGTCTTCATATACCACTTTTGCAATATGTTTAAGGATTTCATATTCATAATGTTATACCTTAATTCATGATGCAAAAAGATCAATATGTCTTGTTTCAAAGATGGTCTCCAGGATTTATTCTTGATTCGCATATTAAATCAATCATTAATAACAAATTCATAGCAAACTAGATTAATTGAAAACAGGTTCAGCAGAACTTGATTCGGTCGAACTGTTTTTCGACCGAATTTATCTCGGTCGAAATTTTTCTCGACCGAGAATGTTGCTGTTTGTATAGATTTTATTAGATTTGTTGCAAGCTTTAAAACAATAATCTGCTCGGTCGACTAATTTTTGACCGATAGTGTTCTCGATTGAACAGTTTCTCGACCGAGAATTTTTTTGTACTATTTTTCAGTAATTGTTTACATGTAAATCATAAGTCATTTTCAATTCAATTATGCAATTTGAAAACTCAGTTTAGTTGAGATAAAACATATGAACATCAAAGTAACATTTAGATCAAATCTCAACTAATCATATTCAAATCTTTATGTTTTTGGGACCCTAATTAAGACATTTTCAAAAATGTGTCTCTACAGATTTATTTAAAATGTATATTTTCAAGTTAGAAATGTTAAGTACTTGAATAAATTTGTTATCTCATAATGTTAAGTTGAGATAGACATAGAGATATACAACTTAGAGTCTTTGGTCATATCTCAACTTAATTTTGTTCATTTAGTTTGGGGGTTTTGGAACCCATACTAACTCAACATCCTTTTTCTTGTAAGGACATGAGAAAGAATAATGTCCAAGATGCAAACAATAATGGTAACATATAGAATCAACCTCATGTCTCTTTCTATGAGTTTGTTCTAGGTTGTTCTTGGGTACATGTGTATATTTGCCTCTAGGTACATACATAGATTGACTCTTTGGCACTTGTGTCCTTCCCCAACTAGGTTTTTGATAAGAGTTTCCTTTAGGCATGTAACCTAGTCCTCTTCTTCCAATTTGATGGTAAGAATCATTTAAGATTTGATTAAGAATACCATTGTTACTTAGGCTACTAACTTCTTGTTGTAACTTGGCAATCTGATCCATTCTCTTCTTGATATCTAACTTTGCTTGATCTAGATTAGATAACAAAGAATCTCTTTCTTTCACAATAATATCATAATCTAGATGTGTACACAAAACAAGTTGTTTTTAAAGATCATTTACTTGAGTTTGCAAGTTTAACTTTTCTAGGGAAAGAAGATTGCAATTTGCTTCTACAGATTTTAGCTTAATATCATGATCTTCAATAACCTTTTTGAGATCTTCATTTTCAGATGTGAGAGCAAGAAGTTTAGCATGTAACTCATCATTTGCTTTATTAGATTTCTTTAATTTCTTCTTGCACTCAATATACTTATTATGTGTCTCTTCAAGACTAGAAATTATCTCTTCTTTAGGTAAATAAAAAAGGCTTACCTCTTCTTCTTCTTATTCTTCACTTATTGTAGCAATATGGCATTCTTTATGCACATCTTCCTTCTTTGACCTCCATGGACAGCTAGGTGTAGTGTGCCTTGTTCCTAAGCACCAATTGTAACTTGTTGAAGATTGGTCCATGCTTTTCCTTTGCTTGCGATTGTAGACACCACCACCCTTCATTCTTCAAGACTCGATTAGAGCTCCTTGAAGCCTGCTCTGATACCAATTGAAAAACCACTAGGGGGTGAATAGGGTTTTATGGATATTTTGAAATAATTTAACCAAAGCAAGCAACCACAAAAAGATTGGACAAGGGGATAAGGATTTAGAATGGTTCCAACCTTAGCAAATACTAAGGCAGTCGATCCACTACTCAGTTGCTTACCCAACCGGGATTTTGAAAGTACTTAAATTTTATTACCTCACAAGGATGTTACATAAAATTACAAATACTTTCACCAAACCCTTCGGACAACCTTCACCTAGAAGTAGTCTCACCAACCTCGAAGCAGCCTTCCTTGAAGTAACCTCAAGCTCCCCATTGAAGTAGCCTTCCTCTTGAAGTTGCTTCCGGTTGAGATGGCCTTCTTGAAGTAGTCCAAAGTCCACCTTCTCCACTGAGAAGAACCTTGTCCAATCTGCAGCATCCAACCCTAGGAGTAGCAAGGAGAATACAAACAATATAAAGGAACAAGAAGGAAAAATAGAAATTACAATTACCACTTGTAGCACAAGGCTTGATTTCCTATATCAAGCGTTTTGATCTCCTAACCAATGTATATGGAAGTGTTGGTGTAGTGGGTAGGAGATGCTAGCCTATAGGACACGAATTTGGAGCAATGGGAATGTATAGCCAATGTTGGAGTTGCTCAATTTGCTCTCAAGAATGAATAGCCAATTGCAAGTATATGCTCAAGTGTTGCAAAAGTGTATTTTGGGTGTCCTATGGCTTGTCCTATTTATAAGAATGACCTATGGATGCTTAAGGACGTTCTAGACACTTTCTAGGGGGTTCTTAGTGCTTAACTAGCCGTTAGGTAACCATTAGTTGCTTTAACAACGGCTAGTTAATTAACTCTGAAAAGTGCAGACAGAACTCATCTCGGTCGAAGAATTGTCGATCGAGAGTCCTTCTCGGTGGAGGACTTGTCAACCGAGGGACTGTCTGGAGCAAGTGTATATAACATTCTAATCAAACTCCCAACTACCTTGTCTGTTGTGTCTAACGGCTATCTGGGTCATTCTCGGTCGAAGAGTTTGTCGACCGAGAGTGTCTCGGTCGAGAATTTTGTCGACCGAGATTAACCCTGTTTCAATATTTTAAACTAAGTACTTAGTGTGTGTATGAGTGTGCAGTTGTGACACTATCGTAGGGGATGACCTATCTAAGTGTTGTAATTGGCTAGGGAAGATCTAAATGTTTGATTTACATGATATCTAAGTACTTGTACATTATATACTTGTATAAGTTTTTATATTTGATTACAATCATGCATTAAAGCAATTTGAGCGTATAGATCTTCCAAGTTGTTTGCCATCCACCTAATTCCTACAACACTTAAGTAGCACGTTAGATCCACAAGAATGAAATGTTTGTCATCATCAAAACAAAGGGATTATAATAATGTCCAATTTAGCCAACATGTATGAGTCCTAATAAGTGACTTTACCTTTGACTCTTATCAATAAAGGTTATTTTGTCCTTTTGTCTAATAAATAAGATTCCCATGTCTCAATTGATTCAAATTCAAATGAGTCTAGGTAACCATCTTTATGGAGTATAGAAATGTAACCATTTATATGGACTAGAGAAAAAATCCACTGATAAGTTTTGTTTGAGTCATTAAATTTAAGCTTCAATTTATTTATGTTATATACATTTATCTCACGATCTAATAAATAAATACCATGAGATATCAGGTCACAACCATAAAGGATATCATCTTTATAAATAGAACATCCCTTATTCTTGTTATGAGTTTCAATTATTATTTGCGTCCAAACATGAAACATAAATGATCTTCCTATTTATGACAAATACATAATAGTAGTTATGTAACTCTGTTACAATCCCATTGGGCATAGATAAATAGTAAGGTCTATCAAGTATAAATAGCTCTTTCTCCATTCGAGACACATAGTTCCACCTCTCCCTTCTCTAAGGGCCTACTTTTTGTATCATGCACATTTAAACATATGTGAGATCCATATTCTCTATCTAATACCCATGATAAATAAGTATAGAAATTTTTCTCTATCACATATATACCTTGTAAAAGAGGGAAATCACCCCATTACTGAAAATTTCAAAAAAAACATCCATCCCAAACATACTCAAAAGGTATGCTGAAACGGGTGTAAAATTTTCAAATCTTTATATATATGCTATACAAAAGACCAAAGAGTATTGCAGTGGAATATAATTTTATGACTATAATCAATTTTGTAAAAGTGTATGTCATCATTCTCCCATATAGGGTTTGCAACAACAAAAGGATCTATATAGAGGGAAATCTAAACTACACCAACTTTGTCTCCAAGAAAACAACCTCATGAGATAGGTCCATGGTTAAAGCCATGTACTCCTTACCCTATTCCTAGGATGATCCTCCACACTCCTATTGCACAACTCCGATCCTAGGCCTTGCTCAACTCTTTGATCAAATCCTGGGTGGTTGGGAAAATGCCCAACAAAAGAAAGAAGGTATGTCTCAAAGATAATGAACAACGATAAAGATAAGAAATAACATCGAAAGTAAGGCTAATATTTCATCATGAGATGAAGATTATCAAAAGCATGAGGCATAAGAAAATAGATGCTTGCCATAACAAAATAATAAAAAGGTTGCATGCATGATTAATATTGACTACATAAACTATGTAGGGTTGAGGCACCTATCTAACCTCAACCAATAGGTGAGGGAGATTAACACATTCCAATCATTTACAAATATTCTATATTGGGGAGAGTAACACATTCCTCTGGGTGAATTTACACATGCCCTACTATGGGTAGTTGTACAAAAGTACCACTAAACTAGTTAAATAGTCTAATAAAATCAACATTCTAAGAACTAAGCAAGTATAAGCATCAAGTAAATATAGACATGGCAGTGGGTACATGACCCAAGAAATAAATAATAAAACTGATTGTGATGCAAATATAGTAAGGGAATTATCAAAAGAGAACTTAGGGTTTCATAGAAGCCTCATTAGGAAAATTGGGTGAGAGTTTGCAGTTATTCCCAACTTAGGCATAAGGAAAGCACATACCTCTCTCATTGAGTTCAATTATCAACTTTCGTCACTTTTAATGATCCAAAAATCAACTTTTCCTATTTTCAATGTATAATCATATATTAGGGTATATCATGTGCATTAATGTAAAGAAAACCTTAGTTTTGGACTTTTTGCACAAAACTCTGATTTAGACTTTGAAAACATCACCATTTATCTAGTTAGGCTCTCCTAACTAAGAAAACATATAATTTTGTCTATTTTGGAGTTATGATGATTAAAATGTATTTTTGGTGATTTTTATGTATTAAAATCATTATTAGAAATCACCTTTCGACAAAACTCAAAACAAAGCCTCAAAATATTTTTATTAGAAAGATCACATTTTTTTAATTCCAAAACATATTTTACTTTAATTTTTGGACAAAGGAATCAAAAGATACGAATTTTGCAAAATTGACCAATAAGAAAATTTGTTTAATTCCACATGTACCAAATTCACGCAAAAAAATTGATGAGTCATAACCTATGCGGGTCAACTACTTGGCCACGAGCCCAGGCTGACTCAGCGCTCGACTCCATTCAAGCCAAATAATAAAAGGGTGATGAAATGGCTCTTTTATCCTCACAAGAAAAATAGAAAAGAAGAGGAGGTGAGGGTAGTATCGGGAAAACAAACGGGTCATCCCTTCCCTTCCTACCCACCATGGCTGTGTGAAGCAGCTCAACTTGGGTAGGGAGGAATTGAAGAAAACTAGGGTACATGATGTTACAGTCGCTTGAAGTTACAAAATCAAAGAGTAGGGTCCAAGAAATCATACTGTGGGTGCAATCAAACTCCGGCCAAGCAACACGACGAGGAGACAGGCCCACAAGAATTGGGGAGTTAGCGAGCTCGGCGGCGGTCAAAAGGGCAGGAAAAAAAACAATTGTCTCCAAAGGATGATTCTTTGGGGTGAGACAAATCCATAGACACCAATTTATATAGGTGGGGATGCGTGTATGGTCGTGTGCGGGTAGCCGCTCTAGGAGCTTGAGGAGTAAAATTAGGCATTTGCAAAATAATACTCGATCATAGTTTCTGAGTAGGGGGTCATTACGTGCGCAATTCAACATAGAACACAATGGTGAAGAAATCTCTAACAAAGATGGAGAAACGAGGGAGAAATCCCAATTTTAATAAATCACAAAGCAACTGATGCTTTCTATTTGGGTACAAGGTAGCGGACAATCTGTAGACCGTTCGATTAGAAATCGGATGGCCAGAATCGTGTGACACAAAAATGTTATTCCAAATCCAATTAGAATAAAGTGTGAATGCAATAATTTCTTATTTTCTCTCTCCTCTTTTGAGGGTGCAAATGTGTCCCAAATTAAATGAAATTTTATACCCAACCAATTTTTGATATGAGGAATCTGAATATGCAATTAGATTTTCCTTTTGAGAACTTTTAATGTGTTAAATAAATCAAAATTTATTTTATCTTTCCTCCATCATTAATGATTATAATATTAAACAATTTTATGAAACTTCTCCCACAAGTCACATTAAGTATCTTCGATATGAATTTACCATCAATTTTACATGTTGAAGTTGTTTGTACATTTATTTAATATTTTGAATGTTCTACACACTTTCTTTCTCCTAAATTCACTTATACATTAAAGATTATCCAAATTACATGAAAATTCACCCAAAGGATATTTTTAATGTGTAGATTATGAATCTAAGATTGGTTTTTACTTTTGGAGTCATTAAATATTTTATTTCATATTTTGAGGAAAACTCACCTTTTCTTTTCAAAATAAAAGGTATATGGTTATTATCATTACAAAATTTTGAAACCTGGCCTCCAAGCCAAACCAAACCCAAGGAAAATGAATCTCAACTTATCTTTAACCAATTAGTCTTCCTTTTATAAGTTTCAATCCATTATCCAATATTACCTCTATTCACATATTAAATATTTCAACACCACATTATCTTGTTTAAGGGGTTATTATTCATTCCTTTTTCTCTTCCTTACTCCATAAGGCTAATGAATGATCTAAAATGGATATTTTATCATTATCTCACATATGTGGTAAATTTGCATATTAGACCCTTATTAAAATATTTGTTGAGGTATTTGTGCATTAACCCATATGTTGGCAGTAATAATGAACAAATGTTCACCAAACCACCATTATTTCCACAAATTCAACATCAAAGACAAAAAGGATAGAAATGAAAGAAAAATCTTAGAAAGAGGGTCAAAATGAGAATATGTCCAAGTTTCAGTATGTTACATACCTAAAGTGTATATATGCATTTCCTGCTTCTTGTTCATTAGTTCCCTCTAGGTAGAGAGGACACTTTTGTTTCAATGTATATCCTGACAATGGTGAAAATTGCCTTTTTAAACGACTCCTCCTTTTCCTTGAATGTAAAAGGCTCAAATTTCTAGTCAACCTTAAAACTTTATTTGGATTTGTCTTTATCCTTGGATTTCCTTTTCATTTTTTGACCATCAACACATATTTGAGCTTGTCTTTTTTTCATTTTCTTCTCAGGTGTAAATTTTTAATGTTTTTTATTCATGACAAATTCTTCATAGGAATCTAGAAATAATTGCAAGATCACATTTGTTGGTAACTCCTAGCCTAAAAGAAATCTAGACTATCTAGGCTATGCATATACCCAATTAACTTGAGAACATGTTTCCCAATTGGACCATCTCCTTCTATATTGCAAGTAAATAATGCCATGGAGACATCATTCCTCTCTTGTCTTTTTTGTTCTAGGTACATGTTTTTGAGATGTTTTACCATCTCAACAACCACCGTGTTCTCAGGTTGCTTCTGAAGATCATGATTAATGGAGCAAAGGATGAGTCACTTGATGTTTATGATGCCATTAGAATGCTTACAATAAACTTCCCTTTCCAACTTAAGTACATTATGAGCTTGTTCATCTAGTATTGTTGTATCCAAGAATAGAGCTAACTCTCATGTGTGTGAACAATTATCAGAGTCCAAAATTAGACATGGAATTAATTCCCCTTAAGTTTTTATTTCTCAAATACTGATTATAATGAAAAGTTGTTGTTGTTGTTTGCCATTTGATCTATAAGAAACATTTAAAAGAGTTAATATTTTTATGTGAAAAAGTTTTACTAGTATTAGTTTAGTCTATAGTTATCTATCACTACCACTATTTGATATCAAACTAATAGAACTCACTATTGATTCATAAGATTGCCTCAAACAATGTTCTAATTGGTTAACATCTATATTTCATCAAGTCATGAGTATTTGGTTGATCGCTCATAACATGATTATTTAGGTACACAATGCTTACCAATTGCATCTAATGCAACTCTTGATTAGATGGATCCTCAATTCTCTACTATAACCATATATAAGTGTCACTACCCCTTCCCCTACTTTCCCCATTGAAGCCAAATGGGAGGGAAAGGAACATCATCCCAATTCCAAGATCCTAATTTAAGAAATAACCAACAATAAAAAAAAATTCAAAACACTATAATGATTGGTAACAGAAGGAAGATAAGTTCTCCTCTAAGGAGTTATGTACATTTTCACAATATTACATGAGAGAAAACATTAGTGTCATCTTATTTATATAATTATCCTAGTAACTTTATCTTAATGGTCTTTAAAAGATCTCTACATCTTCAATCTTCACATAAGTCAACTAACCTAAAATGTTGATAGAAAAATTCACAGTAGTATATATATAACATATGTGTGTGGAAACATATTATGTCTATAAACGTTTAACAACATATATTTCATATTGATTCGTGAATTTTATATATTGACTTGTATTTTCAATTTCATTTTCTAACCCATTTTTTATGCCACTTTAGGCGTATTGACTTGCATGGATTACCCTTGGTAGGTTTAGTACTAGATATAGAATATCATAGTATTTCTTATGTGTTATACATAGGGCATTATAGATGAGCTACAATTAAGATAAATATCCAGGTAGTTCAGAAATATGAACAAACCTTCACAAAACATCCAGAAGTCAACGATAGATGATATGAACAATTATTCATAAATAATGACATATATTATCAACGATGAAACCATACAATAATAATCCAAGCAATCACAAAGTAGATTGAAGCAATAAAAAAATCTGAAATTATGCATAACACTCAGGTGTCATCATTGTATTCACATGATTATAATCAAGGTCTAGTCTTGATCTTGAGGTCTTGGTTGAGGCTTTTATTAGGTTTAGGTTCCAATGACAAGGTACCATGTTACAAAATTAATACCTATTTTCAACTAAACTTGGGTAAGGTTTGATCCAAGGAGAAAAGACCCTATTACCTGCATGCAATGCACTATATTTGTCACACACTCAAGGGCAAATAAGTCCAACGATCTCGAGCTTCATCTTGATTACATGGATGTTTCCTCTCATAATGAAGAAGAGTCAAATAGATAGTTTACCTCTTCAACTTGGTGTAGGAGAGTCGTGCAAAGGTCCAACTATGTTTGGAAGGTCTTTCTAGACTCGGCCTGCCACTTAGTTTTCTAGAGATGACCCATCTGAAGATAAAAATGTTGAGCCTATGCGAGTATGAAGATAAAATATTGATCCATGGACCTTATCTAGGCACTTTGGAAGGGCTGGATGAAAATTGAGGACATCCCAATAAGATTTTGAGCTCCCAGTTGTTTCATGGTCCAATTATCTTCTTTTAGACATTTCCCACTTACTAGTGGTGAGGTGTAAGATTGGGTGTCGATTGTTAGGGTATGTATGGGAGTGGTTGAGGCATGAAGGAGTTCTATTATTGTGGATTAAAGATACATATAGCCTTATGTAGACACTTGAGTCTTAGAAAGTGGTGATGGAGATAAGACCCAATAGTTTAAAAAACTAGGATATCTCAAACTGAGGAGATATTGGCAACATCACGGTTGTGTAGATTAGGTTCCATCTTTCAAATTGGATGGTGTGGTCAGTAGGTAAAACCATGGGTCTAGATAGGGAGAGGGAGATTGGGATATTAGGGGACTCTACTTAAGTGGGACTCAACATGATTTCTAGAAAAGGAGAAAAACTGCCTTCTTGTGCCTCTTCTTGAGTGGGGGGGGGCTGGATCTGACCGCAATCCTCTCATAGTTAAAACAAAAGTCCTCTCTTTAAATAAATATTGTGTTTCAATATATTATTCCCCACGCATGTCATATATGTAAATTATCTCAAAATTTAGGATTATCTTTATTTATCTATTATATAATGTTGAGCTAAAGATTGGGTCTAAAAAATGTATTTGATACACTAAGCTTGGTCTCCAAGAAAAGTCTAGATAATTACCCAGTAAAATAAGATAATTTGTGAATAGTTTTAAAATAATTTAGCATCTCATAATTCCTTTATCAACAATCTAAAAGTATGATTGGTATTTAATATGAGAAAGAAATAATGAATTCTTAATTTGTATCCCGAAGATATATTTGTAAACTCAGAAGTAGTCCAATTAGGAGTAACTTGGATTATAGGGACCATGGTTTGATCCTAGGTCCATTTAATGAGTCCACAAGCATCACTTATTCTTAATTCCATATTTTAGGATTGAAATATCATGAATTTTGTGTTGATTTCTTATATTTATATATTTCTTCAATATTTCTCTATTTACTTGAATCGAAGATTCAATAAATGTCAAATTTTTTGAATCATTAACCTAAGCCATATCATTTCTCTCACTATTCAGTTTTCATCTACGTATAATGTATTTGTGTTACATCTGAAATTTCCAAACTTTGAACTTGTCACACTCATCCCATATTAAGAGGAATTTTGTCTAAAAACTTAAAAACCCATTAGGTTAAGGTGAATGAAATTTTTTGTTAGTCTCATAAATTATTGGCTAGAACTCACATTGGAAATGTCGATACCTCTCTTTTGATAAGCATAATTTCCAACCATTATAGAGAAAACCTAAACATAAACCTAAATAATGAAACAAAATAACTATTTCTCAAGAAACTTGATTGTCACAGTATATGAAAAACACCAATAAATGTTTACTTATTTTCATAACATCTCATGAACCAATATCACATCAAGGATAACATATTTAATTTAATTATCATAATTTCCATTAAAACTAAAATGAAATCTTATTCTCCATATGCATTTCAATTTACATCAAGTACATTTACATGAAAGAACAACTCGATCTACCAACCATCCCAGTAAAGAGAGAATACAGGGACATTCTAATCTTGATAATTCTATTTACATATTCTTTATCATGACCTCTCCACTAGATACCATTATACCCAAAACATTTGAAACAACCTCATTGGACTCATATAAATCCTCAGTGAGTGTATACCTCCCGCTCAAGATAGGTACATACATCAACATCAGATTGAGTAGATTGTACTTAAAAGAGACTTGAAAATATTTCTAAGCCAATAGATAACACAAGCATATATGAATTCTAGTTCATGACAATAATCTCATTAATCATAAAGAAATTCATTTAGTCAAGTCTCAACATTTAATAGAGGGAACAAGTCAAAATATGAGCATTTGGAATCAAGACATACAAAATAATTTCATCTCTATGACATCCCACCAACCAGACCAGGAACATATAATGTAGTCTTGGAGCTAAAGTTCAAATAAAAAATATCTACCAAATAAAGCTATTCAAATGACTAGTAAATACAAATCATAATCATAGTGGATATTAAATTCCAACACCAACTAGTTGTCAACAATTAAGATCAGATTCCATAATAGATAGATAAGAATAAGGAAACCCATTACATTTATAAAAGAATGACCAGTTTCCATAACAAGAAGCATATTCAACAATAGTAGATTTATTAAGTAGTAGTAAAAGGAATGTAAAAAAATACATTTGATGTTTTACACAACTTGTGATATTTTATTCATTTGCCCTGATACTACTTGACTCATACCTCACCAGTAGAAGTTGTCATGCCTGATTCTTGTGTCAAAAAATCACTTTCACTATCTTAGGGATTAGTCGGCCACTAAAGACAACAACAACATACCCTAGTCCACTGTAGGGTTGCCTAAAGAGGCTAACTCCCTCATCTCAAGTATACGAGATAGGAACCAACATTATAGAATATCACATGTCATCGTTGAATATCACATATCATCACATTTCATATGTTTCATAGTTTTCATTTCATCAGTCTATTCATCATGGACATAGACTTTCACATCATAGGATTTAGGTTCAGAATCATATCTTGTGACTCATTCCTAAAACATGTTGTTTTAACCTTCAAGGTTGTGATCCACACTCTAGAAATCCTTCTTATATTTCTCTAGTTACTACAAAGAGATATGTTTCATTTCCCCATTATGGACCTTGTGGGAACTTGAACTATTTAGGGCACCTAACTAGAAATGCCAAAATTTCAATTCTAATTCATCATTTTGACTTATCTTAAAGAAAAATCAAATCATCAATAATCTTATGTGTAGATTCTCATGCAACTAGAATAACATAACGTAATTTAGGGTTAATAAGAAAGACAATGATTGAACAAGAAGCATAAAAAATGTGTAACCTACAACACATTTTTCCTTGACATTTCACATAACCTTATATCAGTCGCCATCAATAGGATATCAAATAGAGATATTATCCCATTATACAACATTTATCCTAAACATGGCTTCTCAGAAGTCATAAATTCATGTTAATTCAATCTAAATATATTTCTTATCGGTTTATTTCATATCACAATTCTCAAAAAAATCACATAGATATTAGAACTAGAAAAAACATAAGCATATAGGCATCTTGTGTCATTCATCATTCTTAGAACAGGTTTATCATACAACATATACTTATTCCATTGAATTTCTAAAGATATGAATAAATCTCAAAGCAAAGACGTACATAAAACACTTAATAATCCTCCTTTACTATCTACCATTTTTCAGTCAAGGTTAGTTACAGTGCAACACATATGTAATATCATTTAAAATCCATCAGATTAGACTATTGTCATAATACAAGTGTTCTATAGACGATTACAATCCAAACATGTATTATTACAAATCAAATTACATCCTCGAACTTCATGTTGAAATTGAATTGTACATACGTATGTACATTCTTCAATTCCTTATCTCATTATATTATTCATTATTATCACATACCTCATCATATTAGGATTTACAGTTAGGTTCTCAGATCCAAGTATAATTTTCTTCATTTTTCCTTCATTTCATACTCATTATTCATACTTCTTTTATATCATGTTCACTATTATTCTGGGAGTGTCATTCTAAATTACTTAATGCATATTTTTTTATCTCTTGTTAAAATCGTTCATAGTCTAATTTTAGAATATTTTATTCAACTTAAGTCAACCCACATATCTTTAAAGAAAATAGATGAAAGAATTCTTCATACTCATTTCATTAATATTTCAATCCTTAATTATCGGCACAATATAGTTCGCCCTTGTTCATTTCTTTCTTTTATTTCAATACATGTATCATGTCCTTTGGCTTCTAATGGAATTTTAGTAAATAACAACAAACCTTCTTTTCCTTATAAAACTCTCAATCTAGGGAGTAGCGAGGATTAGGGTTGCTTTTTCTTATCGTTTAACCTTTATCCATCTTCCCATATCATTAGTACGTGACTTGTATAAAAGTCTTGCATTCATGTAGGGTTTATTCATAATTCCATAAATCATACTACAATACATGAGTTAGGATTAGATCATTGTAATAATACTAATCAACTTCAATTGAAGAAATAATACCTACAATTGAGTATTTCATTACATTTACATGATTACATACAATTTCTAGCTTTATCACTCATACTCGTCTTAAATTTGGATTTCTATGGTTTCCAAGAAGTCAGTTTAACTCAATACATCATAAAAAAACATCCACTACCATCATAAGAATGTACATCATTTCATTAAGGTTATTCACACAAATAGAAACCCTAGTATCCATTCCACACAACTCAACAATCAATTATAAGTATGCATCGATTCGTTGGCTCGTTTGAGTCAATTCAACAAAACTAACCCTAGACATGGAATACCTTCTTTTCAAACAATCATATTTATCCTATGTTCATACCATATATAATTCTAGAAATGGTCTGAAAATTATAGTTGAGAACTCATTCTTATTAAGTTCATACATGATACTATACATGTCAACTCAGTTTCCAAGCATAACATTCATTAGGTAGATTTTAGGAAATATATGTGTAAAACAACATGGTTCTCTATCCATAAAATTTTTTAGAGATCTTGAATAGATGTATTACAGACTAGAAAAATACATCTCACTGGAAAAGAATCTAAATCAATAGAAACCATTTCCCAAGAATCTTCCCAATTCATCACCCAATCGCATACAAAAGAAAATAAGGATATTAACTATTTTAGTCGAATAGAATTAGGCTTTCAAGATGATTATAGGCCATAAGAGAGAGTTAAAAACTCATTTCAAGTGTCAAGTACCTCAAAAAACGTTTCTCATACTTTGAATCTATAGAATTCCAACCAACTCCTATGGATTCAACTCATTTCTTCCTCTTTTTAACTGCAGCGCCCTAGAATAGGGGAATAGAAGAGAAAGAAAGACAAAAGAAGGTCATTTGATATCATTTTGATCCAAATTAGAGTAGGAAGGAACTTAGACATGGAGTAGAATATTCACTATGAAAACATGTCTATATAAGGTAAACTTGCTTTCTTTCATCACTCCTCAAAAGAGAAAACCTTAGACCACCAACTCCGCCTCCTTCCATACTCAATCCCCAATTCTTCATCTTTCTATAAGATTTTGTTTCTCTAGGATGAATAAGACATATGGGAGATACTATTGTGATATGTTTACCATATAGATCAATTGAGGTGCTTATGACATTTGTAGATAACTCCCACATGTAGTTTTGCTTTTATTTCAACAATATTTTATATCATAAAGGTTAGATGATAAAGCTATTTGTCATCAATCAAACATTATTCAAAATTATAAAAAAATTATTTTGTTGTTTGAAATGAAGTTTTAGAGTTATGTTTAAAATATAAGATCTTTTATAATTATTAATAAATAACTAAAAATTAGGCACTAAACTGATGTATTGTAGTCTACAACATGGTCGGTCAAATTGGAATTCGACCAAGAAATAGATTCAAACAAGATATAAAATTTCTAAAAAATTAAATAATCACATACATTTGAGTTAAACACTTAATATATAAACTTAAAATAAAAACAAGTTACCTATAAAATACTAAAAAACAATTTACTACATCACTATATATCAAATTCTATGTTTTTGTACTTTTAAAATCCAAATTTTCCATTGACTAGGGTTTTTGCTTGCAAACCCTAATTCAAATAAAAACATGTATTAAAGTGTACAATAAAGTTGAAAACATCATTAAAAAGTATCATAATTAATTGATTTAAAACTAGGATGCTGAGTATGTAATCATATAACAAAATCCTAATTAAATGACTAAGTTGGAACTAGGTCATTGTCAGAAAGGTTTGATACAAAACTTTATTAATAAATTTTATTGAGGTAAAAATTATCTATATAACTGACGTTCGAATTTGGATTATACAAAGGGTAGTTCCATGCCTCATTCATTCATTATACTTTTACTTGGTGATTGTATTTTCACCTAGATCTTAAACATACTAATCATATTCCAAATATACTCCTAAGGCGGTGAGGTAGAACATATATACCCTAGATCATAACATTAGTTCTAACTCTTTGTATCCATTCAAATAGGATGTTTATATGTATCACATGTGTCAAACCAATCCCTCACACCTATAATAAGATGAAATAAATATATGGTTGCAGTCCAAATACAAATATCATCTTCTTTCATGTACAGAGATGGTGCATCCACACATTATCGTATTTTGTTTGAGATCCTCAAAAGTGACTCCAAAACATGGATACCTTCTTAACTCCGATGATCTTACATGTCATTAACCTAAGGGAAAAGTGCTTTTTCAAGGATCTTGAGTTTGTGCACAACCTCAATTAGTATTTTATTTTTATACAAGTTCTTGTATTCTTCATATCCCCATCTTGTGTATCATTGGATTTAGTCATTCCCTTAAGGTCTATATGGGTATATGTACCTTTGGACTGATCTTCTCCTTAACCCAAGGGAGTCATGTATTTATCCAGTGCCTTTTCCTTGACCACTTGGACCTTATGTATTCACGGAGTGATTGTTCTCCTGACCCTTAGGGCATCATTTACTTATGGTTGGTTTTATCCTAACCCCATAGACCTTGTTTACTTGGAAAATTATCACCTCTTGGTCCCTTGGGTCCCATGTAACATTAAGAAACCTTACTTGACCCTAGGGTTGACTAAGGGCTCTACCCTACATAGCAGTTAACTACGATGTTATAAAATTGATTATGTATCCATCATTTTTCATGTGTTGTTTAAGGATAAGATTCAAAAATATTTTCATTATTCTATATATCATGGTTCATCATGAACAAGGACGCTCCATGACTTATATGCACTATCATAGTATTCCTTTCAACATACTAACTTTCCATTACACATTTATCTTGGAATTTCTTCAACCAGAGTCTCAAATAAGTTTTAGGTGTGGAAACTACTAAGGAAAAGCAAACTTCTTTCTTATTATGACTAGATGGTGGTAAGGGCTTAAATGGCTTATACCCATACCATCGTAACATATCCAATTCCTTAATTTGACATCCTTTTTAGGATGCCACAAGTTATCATGTTTTTAAAACCAAATACAAGATTGTTTAACTCATATTTCTAGGGAAGACCATATAGTGTGTTCTCTTATAGGGAAAGATGAGAAAGATCGAGAATAAGAGCGGTAGAGAATTGTGTGCCATGCTGGAGAGGATATTTTGGATATAGACATGGCAGGGAAGGATGTGATTCCTTGTATGTCATGAACAAAGATGATCCTGAGTAAGACAATGCTTTGCAGTTGATACATATGGATACAGATTAACTATAAGTGACTTTGTGTTGGATGTGATGGTTCATCCCCTAATGAGATCTTAGTAGAAGATGTACAAGGAGTAGAATCTACTCCTTCTCTTCCTCTTGATCCTACACAACAAAGTATGAAGAATATGGGATTCAATCTCATATATACTTGGCCTCTATGGGGGGTGTTGATCCTGATTTTAGTAAATTTAGTTTTTTTGCATTTGATACATGGACAATTGGTCCAGAATTTCCTAAGTTACATTATTTCAAAGAACTGATGCTTGCAGTTATTGGGTTTTTGAGATCCTTCCATGATGTGATTGTGTCTGATACCATATACAATATTGGTAACCATTCTCTGGAAGATACATAGAATCAAGTTTGTGCAAATGATATCTCTATCACTCTAGATCAAGGATGCCATGAACTAATCAAATCTCCTAAAGCACATTCTATTCAACATCGACCAAGGGAGTATGTTGTAATTGTTAAACTAATTGAATGGAGCATTGGATATCTTACCCATGTGATTGTATTTGGTTGTTGTGGAATCCTACAGTAAAATGGAGAGTTATGAAATCAGTTTGAACCACTATGTTGTACAATTATCATGTCAAATAGACTATCTTACAACAATTGTAGTAGGACCATGGTCTCTCTCTGGAGTATGTTTAATGGTGTGGTATTTTCATTGGAATTTTATTCCATCAACTTCTTTGCCAACAACCGTTGTACATGGGCACAAATTTTGGACCTTCCTTTACATCTTTACAACTACCATCATGTTAAAAAAAATTGGTGAATCTTTAGGAAAGTTCATTAAATTTGATGAGTACATAATATGTTCCACAAGAAAATTTTCCTATGTTGCAATTGAGATTGATACTTCAAAGATAGTCTTTCCTATAGTAATTATGGATGGATGTGATTATTGAGTGGAATATGAGTCATTGTGAATGGTTTATTCCAAATGTGGTTCATTAAGTCATGACCTTAAATTTCTCTATGGCTACGTCCACAGAGGCCAATATTGTTGGTACTATTGAAGCACAAGAAACAAGTGTTTGATGTCTTATTACTGAAGATAGATGGCAAACACATGTGGTCATAATATTCATACTCAAAGGCCTACATGGAAGAATTAGCCCCGTACTAAACATACATACTCTTCTCAAATTGGAATTAACCACTTTGTGATGCTTTAGGAGGAGGAAGACATGGATGTATATGACATGCAACCATCAACTATGCATCATGTTCTTACTGGTTCAAAACCACCCACTTAGAAACTATGGACAAAGAAAAAAAAGCCTAATTTTTGAAAAGATGTCTACCCATTCATCTTTCAATTATGAGGAGGTTATTCATGATAATTTGGTTCTTAATGGTGTTCAGATTGTGCATGATGCCAAATATCAAAATCAACATCAGACACTTGGCAATCCTTCCAATGATGAATTTATTGTTTTAGATACACAAATAAAGACACAATAAGATATATGACATATGAATATAACACACTCACTAATAGTATGTCAGTCTTTGATCACACAGTAGCTATCTATGAAACTGATAGTGATTCTTATAACCCTATTATGGTTCAATCGTCCCCATGCAAAACTAGTTGTGAGGTGTGTAGTTCGAGTGGCAAGATGAAGAATACCCCCTACTTCACATGTAGTCATGCTAGGAAATGTGTAGTGGACAATTTGTCTCTAAAGCTTGAAGATGATTAGAGTGGACATCCCACTTTTAATTAATGGAGTCTACTCATTTTCAGAACAATACTACAATTGGAAACAAGGACACTTATGTTGATGCTTAAAATCATTCTTTTGAAATCACTATTGTTACGAGATATCATGATAAATGGTGGTTAGGGGGTTGGACATGGAATTATCATTTACTCTAAGTGGTGCAAGAAATGGTGCATATAGTTACTTCACATTAGATAGTTTACATGATCAACATGATTATAGTCTGCTAAGTTGACTTTCCTCTTATGAATCTAAGATGTATATGGGATTCAACCTAACATTGATGTATCATTAAATGCATTTGGTTACAACCCACACAATTTTGAAATATAAATCACCAGATTTACCCAGAAAATGGTGTTTTCTTGATTTACATTTGGAGGTTAGGATTTCCAATCACAAATATGACCCCACATATTTCAAATTATTCCTCCTTGTAGGTATTTCCCTCCAATTGGGATGACCCACAAGTATGAAAACCATTCCTTAAAAGTGAGTTGAGTGTCTTAAACATTCCCCTATATAACATGATCTTCTATATTTCATGTATATGTATAAATAATACTTTATGTGTATGTTATTTACATGCTTGACTACTTGTACCCTACGTACTTACATTCATGTGAAACTATTGATAGCTAGTTTTCATAATTAAGTGGGATTATTGAAATTCATTTGGATATTCTCTTTCTTTTATCCTCACTCAATTTTTTCTCATGTAGGGGTATTATTTTTCTTCACTTCTTCATACATACCCAAGATTAGGGTTATTAAATAGGGCCCATGATTAACCTCTCCACATTGGGTTTTATCCCATTTAGGTCCATCATAATATAAAGATATCCCAACCCATCCCTAAGTCCTTTTAGGGTTTACCCTTACAATAGGAACAAATATCATATGAAACACCTTTATTTTGTTTTCTTAATTGGCATTACATGTACTTTGATTAGTAGAGGATGCTTTAATCCTACTTCTTCCTTGTATCCTAACTTTAGATTAGGAAATAAGTATATTATAGGGATTATAAAGTTAATAGATGGTAAGAGGATGAAATTTAAGATGAGGGGACCAAAAGATATTTTATTTTAGACAAGAACCTTAGACTTGTCTAGTCTGGATTCACAAGGGCTCGGGAATCATTGTTAACCAATTGTTGGTGTAGAGAAAATTCTTGCCAACCCCTGGGTTGTGATCCATTCTAGACACCTTTGTCTTTGGACGATGCCTTAATAATTCCATCACAAATCTACATAACATTTTACAATTATTAATTACTATAATTTATTTATTAAATATATGCTCTGATATAATTTATGATGATCCCCTCCCCCTATCATCCCCATGGAAGGCATATTGAGAGGGAAAGGATCATCACAAAATACCAAAGATATAAGCTTCAGATATATCCAATAATAATAAATAATTATAAACCATGGTAGTGTTTCATAATAGAAAGAACATAAATTCTCCTCAAAGGAGTTATATAAATTTTCATGGTACAATACTACATCAGAGGAAACACTAATACCATCTTATTTATTAAATCCTATTGGTGACTAGAACTTAATGATCTTTAGTGCATTCATCTAGATCTTCATATCTTCATTCTTTAAGTAACTCAACTAACCTAAACAACCAAGAAACAAACATGTGGTCGATATATTTCTATATTATGTATATGGATCTATACTATTGTTTGCCTATATGATAACAAAATATGATAAATAACAATCAATTAGTTACACATTGAATTTTTATTGTCAAATTACTTTTCTAACCCATATTTCTCATTCCACCTCAGATGTATCATTCCCATTCCCATCATTGTACTTACTTGAATTACCCTTGCTAAGTTTACTATTGTTTTTAGAAAATTATAGTACCTCTTATGTGATATACACAAGGCATTATAAATGGATTGGAATTGAAATAAACATCCTAGAAGTTTAGGCATATGATCAAGCATTCAGAAACATCTGGAAATCATTAGAAAACAATATGAATGATTATTCTTGAATTGTTCATGTAACTTTTAAATGAAGAAACCATACATAACAATCCAAGAAGTCATAGTGTATATCCAAGCAATCAATAAATTGAAAAATCATGTATAACACTAATGTGTCACTATTATATTCACATGATTTTAAATCAAGGTCTATTCTTGATCCTAGGGTCTTGGTTTAATGTTGTATTAGGGTTAGATTCCCAAACCCTAAATTTCTCATGTTAAGGAATTAATCATTTAGACACCATAGATACACATCAATCAAACTTTGAACTCTCAAAATCATTCACTAAGATTAGATTATATCATAAGGTATAGGTATTCAATAGGTTCAACCTCCTAAGTATCAAAATTATGGTTTACATATAGGAAAAACCTTATATCCATGTATTAAACTTACCTTTTGAACTAGGAGAATTATCAAGATTGAAACTATTTTATTTGGAATCTTCATGATCTTATGATCAATCTATATATAGATTGATTATGTTTAGAACTACAGTTCATTTTATAGAATTAATACAAAATAAGCATACTTTGATCAATGACAAAGTGCTAACTCAGCAAATTAAAACCTTTTTATAATTAACATGGGCTTATGTTTGAGATAGGGATGAAAGGTCCTATCACCCACATGTAAGGGATTATTATATTATCACACAATAAAGAAAAATCATGTCCAATTATCACAAGATTCATCTTCCTCACGGGGGTGTTTTGTCCCTCCATGAAAAAGAGTCAATTTGATAACAAACATCCTCCTCCTACCTATAAGGGAGTCATGCAAAGGTCCACCAATCTCCATAGGGTCTTGCCAAACTCTTCCAACTCATTGGTTTGATGTACATGACCCAAATGGTGAGAAGAAGGTCCAACTCTATAGCAGTATGTAGTTAAAAGACTAGGATAGTGACCTTATCTAGGAACCTCACAATTGATGGATGAGCATCGAGGACCTTTGAAGAAGCTTGTGATCTTGTCATTGTACCCTGAGTTATTCATCTTCTTAGAGACGTCGGCCACCTTGTAGGTGGAGGCATAGGTCTTCGTGTCAGTGGTTTGGGTATCTATGGGAATGGTTGAGGCTTGGAGGAGTTTTACTATTGTTTTTCAAAAATATAAGCCTCCCTGTGTAGACCTTGGTTTACCCTGTGTAGACCTTGGTTTACCCTGATGTCCACACCATCAACTTCTGGAGATATAACTGAATCCAAGAAACCATGATTCTACCAATATCACCTTGATTTGAGATAAGCCTCACTTTATTCCTAGTTCCATGTTTTAGGCTTGAAACACCATAATATAGCCATTTCATACTTATATTAATATATTTGTTCAATATTACTCTATATACTTGAATTGAAGATTCAATATGTCTCCAAATCTCATAATCATTAACCCAACCCATATCGTTTCTTTCATTATTTAACTTTTATCTTCTCAAAATGTATTCAATTTGTATATAAAACTTATCAAGTTTGAGGTTTTGTCACAATATGACCCTTGGTGTTTAATCATATTAAGGTCACCTAGTTAAGTGTCGGCAAGGGCCATACAATGCAATATGCCCCTTACTTTCAAAACCCACATATTTATTCTCACACATCCCCAAGATAGACAACGCATCATGGTTTAATTTTCCCATACATAGTTGATCGATCTTCCATGTAAGTTGCACAATAAAATATTATAAAACCTAATTTTTTTAAGGTTCTTACTTATATACATATACATATACAAATAGAAAATGCTTACAATATGTATCACATAAACATTATATCCAGGATCCACATTAACAAACTAAAAACTTATAATATTGGTTATGGACATGCTAGTGTAATCTTTTGGTGCTATAAAGGATTATTGTCCACCAATGGTACTTTGCATAATATGCATGGTTAACCTATGAACTCCTAGGTAAATGTACATATGTGTTGCACGATGGTGAACATCCCCATGGACACATCTAAGATCTTCATGGTTTTGTCGACTTGCTAAGTCCTCTAAAACTTGTTCTATTCTTATATAATACTAAATGATATATAGAAACCTCAATTTACAATAAAAGGGAATAAGAAGGAATAGAAATTATTACAAATGGAATAAAAGAGATGATGCTTGTCATTCAATTTGAATACTTATCAATTAAAAATCAAGCATTTTGCATCCATAACTGCATGCACACACAAATGATCCTAGGGCATAATCATGTAATCATCCACCAAACAAAACATATTTGTAAGGAGATGTGTTTGATTATATATATATATATATATCATGCAATCATCTACAAAACAAAACATATTTGTAAGGAGATGTGTTTGATTATATATATATATATATATATATATATATCTGTGTGTGTGTATAAATATATAGGGCAACAATCTAGTGAGAAACATATCTTGGTGAGAGCATGAGAGGTATTTGAATAACTCTCCACATAGATTAATTTTTGACAATCCAAAAATATATATTATAAGTATACCTTAATATTTACCTTCCAACAAAATTTTATCACCATCCAATTTATAGATCATTCACAAAAATATAATGTTTTTCGATGCTCTATATTGAATTTCAGGCTGATCGTTGGATGTAGAAAGTATTTATTGTACATATGGACATGTAAATAATGTCTAATTGCGATTTTTTTGTGAGAAGGTAAATGAAATGATTCTTTTACCATCTATGTGGTTGGATTTTAAAAAGTAGTTATGAATTTGTAGTTATTCAAATGCCTCTCATGTTCTCACCATACGATGTTTCTCGCTAGATCGCTAATATATATATATATATATATATATATATATATATATATATATATGTGTGTGTGTGTGTGTGTGTGTGTGTGTGTGTGTGTGTATGTGTGTGTGTGTGTCTTTGTGTGTATCACATCTTCTCATACGAGGTCAATTCCTAGAAATAAAATTTGACATCCATGCAAAGTAGGGGAGGTAAGGACACGATAGTGCCATGCATGGAGATATTGTAGTTGTCTCAGTGGGTGGGTCGATGGGTTCCTACCCCTTATGGGGTCGTAGGAACGGTTCCCCTGAAAAGCTATACAAATTTCACTTACATACACTAGGGAAATATTATCTTTCATAGTTGACCGCATTCCACATTTCAAAATTCTGCATTGTGACTTATCTGAGATTAAAAGGAGAGCATAATAATATTCTACTATTCACATAACATGTAATGGAACAAAAAGTTAAAATAAACATGACCATATGGATTTAGAATCCTAATAAACCATATATTGATGTGGCTTTTATACCATTGTTGGGAAATATGGAGGCAACAAACATAGATAAAGAAATAAAAATATAAGTGACTCAGACAAGAGGACATCATCAGTAATGGTATATCTATAAGGAGGGAAGTGATATATATTTTGTTGTATAGTACATCTAGAAAAATTTCCTTCCTAGAAATATAGGTATATGTAATGGTGTTTATGGTGGTTGATGACATTCTCCTAACACAGTCATATAATGCAGGCATCTATGCACAGCTAACGTGGATGATGGGAACTCCACTTCACACTACAAGAGTTGTTGGGTAAGGAATATATTTTCTTTGGAAATATTCTAGCTTTGCACTCTCTCTCTTCTTCTCTCTATCTATCCTTTTTAGTCAATGTATCTAGGGTTCATGTGTCAAAAGGTGTAATTAAAACCATGATTGTCATGCCCCTTTAAGTAGCAGAGGTAAGGAAGTAGTATTTCTAAAACTATGGAAAATAAAAAGGCAATGGTTGTGTTTAAGAAGTTTACTTGCAGACAGCTTGTTGGTCCACTAGCCAGTATATTTGGTTTACTGGATTGTATTAGGACTTTATATTATTAGTCAATTGACTCACTGGTCTTGTCCACTCAACTAACTAGACTGGCCAGTCAACTGATTAGACTTATCCTATCTAGTCGATTGAATCGACTAGTGAATCAATTGATTGGGATCATCTCAGTTTAGTTGATCAACTAGACATTCTTGTTGATCGACTGGTATGCCCAACTGGCCGATTGGACTTTCTAATTAAATGATTGGGAGTTCATACATTGTATCATTGATTGGATTGATTGCCAAAACATTTTATTAACCGATTAATCTTATGTCCACGACTATACCCCACTTCCATGTGCAACCTATGTGTGTGAAAATATGGGATCCAAATTATGTTGGTAGTGATATATATAATCATATGATGACTTCACTGATGATGATTTGTATCTAGAAAGACTTTATTACCACCTAAGGAATTCAATAAATTGGAGAATGACAACAACATAGTACGATGACTATTGTTAATAATGATCGTATAAGCCCTTTGTATTTGACATCTATATTGAATGTGAGGAATGTAAATATCATCCTCTTGATATTTGGTCTTTGTTTTATGATCTAGACTAAACTATTTGAGATACATGCAATCTTGATATTATATATTGACTCATATGAGTAAGATCATACATATCATAGTCTCACTCATCAAGTGCCTGAGATATAACTCTAATAGGAGGGACAAATTCCATCTACGTCACTCATAGTGATTCACATGTGTCACACTGTAAGAATTACTTTTAAGAAAATCATTATTCAAGTTCTTATTGAGTAGTGTTAAAGTATATTGAACAACACATGATCATTTTAGTGACATCATGTCTAAGGGACACAATTATCATTATTGCATTGAGATGTGATTTTGATTATCATTTCTATATTCCATGTAATATACTCAAGTTGGGTTTATGCAATATAGTTGTATATAACAACTACCTATGTGTTTGACTTGATATATAATATCATGAGTAATGAGACGTAGTCATCAATCAACACACATATAGGTCTGTAAATTGGTAGTATATTATTAACCACCACCCATAACCTATAGTATAGGGTAAGGGTAAGCATATCTTTTACCATCCACTCGTTTACCCTTTACCTACATCTAAAGAGGTTTAGGTAAGGGAGAAGCTTTACCTTACCCGCTATACCCATTTACCCATTAGTGTAAGTTTGAATTAATAATTTGATATGCTAATATATGTGTAAATACATACTAAATAACTCCAACAAGCATCATCACTACTTTCTTTTTGTACTATTATGATTCCTAAAACCTTAATAAATGACGGGTAGCATGTCACACCTTTTATAGCCAGAGAAAAATGAATTCATAAATAAGAAATAATACATTAAAAGGGTAGGCCTTCTTTTCAGAAAAGTATTGGGTTAAATATTAATAATTTTTTGTCTATAAACAAAAACATAAATATTATTATAAAAAACAAGCTTGAAGAGTGTCTTATGTTTGATTTAGGCAATATCATAAGAAAGTGTTGTTGAAAATATTATATACCTATCTTCGTATAGCTTTACCCATTTCACTTGTTCCCCTACACATTTACCCTGTGGGTAAGGGTAGGGTAAAGGTTTCTAGGAAAGGGTAATTGCAATACATGTTACTAGAAACTTTAATGCGGGTACAAGAAAGGGTAAGCTTTACCCTACCCTATCTTACCCTACCCATTTACAGCCCTTCATGCATACCAATCTTATTTTTCAATAATATCTGACCAGATACTTAGACAAGAATAAATATTGTTAGCATACACATCACTCATGTTCAGGTCCTCAACTCGAAATCACATTTCATTGAGTTGTACATTATGAAGACATTACTATATTAATTATCTTATATTGAATAAAAAAATTGCATTTATTAATAATAAAATAAATAATAAGGTGTTCCATTAGAATCATCATATGATTGGATCTTAGGGCATACTACCAACAAGTACACTCATTTTTTATTTCCCTCATTCCATATCTTAGTGTCTTATAGGTTTGTACATTACCATCTATGACAATCTTCTTATTTAAGACTCATTTTCATCCTATGGGTTTTACCCCTTCAATTGTGTCCACCAAAGTCCATCTTTATTGGTGTACATGGAGTCCATCTAATATTTCATGACCTTAATATATTTACTTGTTTTTGTCCCCTTAACAGTGTAATTATATGTTGTTGGATCATCAACATTCATGACCAACAAATCATCTGATTGAGTCATAGGAAATCCAAATCTCTCTAGATATAGACACATCCTATGACACTTTTAAGTATCTTATGCTACACAAGGATTTTGAGTTTCCAAAGCATATTGTGATCCTCTTTATTCCACATCTACCTAGATAGGCTCATCATTATCTTGTTGGCATATAAATTCTTTGAGATCTATTTCCCTCCCACTAATATCTTTGAAAATGAATTTGTTTTCAAGGAACATAACATTTCTAGAAACAAACACTTTGTTGTCATATAGAATATAGAAGTAATAATCATTAATTTCCTTTGGTCATCCGAGATAAAAACATTTGTCTAATTTTGGTCTAAGATATTTAAAGAATTTTAACTTGACATAAGCTTCACATCCCTAAATTTTAACATAATAAATATTGGAATGTTTCTCATTTGTATCTCATATGATGTCTTTTGAACTGATTTGAAGGTACACGACTAAGTCTAAAAGCAATCTAAACTCATCATCAATCATACCATGTCCAACAAGGTGTGATTCCTTATTTCTAAGGTACCATTATGTTGTTGTGTTTTAGGTGTAGTCAACTAGGATACAATACCATAATCTTCTTAGAAGGGCCTCAAATTCTTGGCCTAAATTTTCTCTACCAGAATCAAATAGTAGGGATTTAACATTCTTGCCAAGTTGTTTATGTACTTCATTCATGAATTCCTTGAACTTTTCAATAGATTTTTGATATATGATTCATAAGATACAATTATCCATATCTACTAAAGTCAACAATAAATATGATTAACTATTGATATCCACTTTTAGAACTTGTGTTAAAATGTCCACATACATTAGTATATATGAGTCTAAATGTTATCGGTTAAGGGTTTTTTAGTCATCTTTCCCAACAAAAAATATTATGTCTCTCTTGATTCAAATCAAATCAGTTTAGATAATCATCTTTATGGAAATGAGAAATATGTTTTTAGTATAGTATACGTATAATAATGTATATGTAATGGTGATTGGAAATATATGAATATAATATTGAATTCTTTAATGTGATATTAAGTTTAAGATGCCTTTCAATGTGAAATACACATGGAAACCTCAATTTACTATATCGTGGGCATGCCAAAGTGTAGTTCTCTATCTATCTCGAGGTATTATGATAATGAGTATGGGGGTCTAGAAAGGCAGGATGCAAAAGTTATTGTATTGGCCTTTGAGATAGACTTATATAAGGTGTTTGTAATAGGATTAAGCACCTAAAGGCATAAAGATTTCATATAATTTATAAGATGCTTTCTAAAAAGGATTTTCACAACCAAATACACAAGCGTTGAATTCAATGCAATTGGTAATTGTTACCTACCTAAATAGTTAAGTTGTAAGGGGTCATCTATAGTTGACTCATAACTTAAATGTATTATACATTTTGGCTCACTATAAGATTGATCAATGTAATCCTTTAAATTAGTGGTGAGGCTATTCATTTGGTAAGAAAATAATGGTTGTACTATTAATTAAATTCCAAGTTAATATCATAAAAAACTTACTTTTTTTAATTCAATTCTTGACTCATATAAATATTTTCTTTATATGTATAATGGAAAACATACATAAAAACTTTTCATTAAACATTAATCGTAATAATAAATAATGGAAATATATTCCATGACTGGTTTAGGACATTGAGAATCATTCTCACTCATGTGCATCGTCTCTATGTCCTGAAAATGTGAGAATTGGAAGAACCAGGTCAAAATGTGCCTATAGAAGATAGGGAAGCTTATTGTAATCATAATGATGCCTCTATTGACATCAAGTGCCTCATGTTATGCTCCATTCATCATGAGGTTCAAAAGCAATATGAGAACATTGGTGGTATAGATGGCCAGACATATCAGGAATGTGTTCCAAGAATAAACAAGGAAAGAGAGGTATGACATTTCTAAGGCCCTATTTAAGTGCAAAATGATTGAAGTTGATCCCGTTGGGCCTTAGTTACTCAAGCTTATTGGGTATGTGGAACTGCAAGATATACTGGTATTCCTTTTAGGAAAAAATTTTAACGCTAATGTAATCTTGCAATCATTTTTAGAGTCTTACATCCGCATGAACTACAACATGAACAAGTTTGTTTGATCGAGTTTCTTGGTATGTTGAGAAATATTAAGACTCAAATGAATAAAAACAAGCCAAAGTCTATGTTTATGGTCAACAAAAGAAAGGAAAAGTCAAATCAAAATGATAAATCTATACAAATTTGTAAAGCTAGTCAAAATCCTATGTCCTCTACACTTAAAGCTAAAGGAGGGCTAGGCAAGGAATGTAATTGTCACCATTTTCATTCAGATAACCATTAGAAAAGAAATTTTCTTTATTTCCTTAAGAAACTTAAGTAGAAAAGGGAAGGGATAGATATTTCCACTTTAGGTATGTATTACATATATATAATTATCTACTTATTCATCTTAGGTGTTGGATACCATATATGGATCTCACATATTCTCTAGTATATATGATTTAAAAATAAGTAAACCCTTAATGAGGGGAGAGATGGGTTTACAAGTCACTAATGGAGCAAGAGTTTCAGTAAAAAATATAGGTATATATAATTTTTCACTGTACGATGGGCTTGTAGTTGTGTTAGATATTTTCTATTATGTACCTACAACAAATATAAACATATAACAATCACCATAATAAATACAATAGGATATGGAAATTAGTATAGAATCTTGAGTCAACAGGAGTTATAACAAAACAACCAAGATATTCACATCCCATGTAACCCTAAATCTGCCTTTATAGGGATTTCTAGTCAGTTGAACCTTCTGAGGACCTTCCTTCATATTGGCTTGTAATTACACCCTTCTATCAATCATGGTCCACTAGTGATGTCAACACTTCATCTTAATGTAAGAACTAAATTTTATGTGGAAATGTAGAAAGCGGGCATGACATGCAATACATACATGTGACGTGCTTTAATCATAGTAAAGAACCACAAATATACATGTTCTATGTCACAAGAACCACTACAGACTAGGTTCCATATCTAGATCCACAAAATAAAATGATTTTAAAGGTGTCACATTTGTTTATGTATATATATATATATATATATATGTTTGTGTGTGTATATATACATATTGTATCATAAGTGGCAGTTGGTGATTCACGTGGATGCACATTGTATAATTATTCATTCATGCATGATTAATAATTCAAAACCCAAACTAATGTTGAAGAACACAACTTGACTTTAATACCACTATAGCTTTTGAGGGAAGGGGTGAAACATAAATAAAAAAAAAGTCCAACAAAACTCTTAGCTAAAGGCTTCATCGTATCAATAACATTTTTATGTTAAAGTCATAGAAGGGATTTCCAATGTACCTTAGTGTGCACTAGTTTTCAAATGAATAGACATGTATATCTTACTATAAATTAGACTTTTGGATTAGGATCCAAAGTCATTGTTGTTTTTTTAAACTTGTGATCATAGCAACACCATGTATTCTTCTTGAAGAAGTAGCTTGTCCTGAAGCCTTCACCCTAGCGCCTCAACCCTATGTTGTCCATGTAGATTTGAAAACTCTTGGTTCACCAACTTGGTCACCAAGAGGAATAAAATGTGGAGTTGTTGAGTACTAGTGTCGCTCATTCTCCTTCTCCAATTGTGTGTTGTTGTCCTTGGGATTATTTTTTCTCTCTCCAAGAGGAAGAACTTTTAGACAAATTGTGTCTAGATATGTATGTCTCCCTTTGTATGTTCATACCTTTATATGTGCATGCCTCCCTTTCGACATCCACACCTTCATATAGAATATTCATGGGCTTAGATTTATCAAAATCCAAACATGCTCATAATCACAACTCAAAGTATAATCAAACTAGGAAAATTCATAGAGAATTTCCAATCAACTAATGTGTTATCCAACCAACCAGTTGGGGAACCCAATCGACCAGTTTTCTAGTCCTTGTCTAATCCAATTGACCAATTTGATTTCAAATCAAACAAGTATCATTTTTCCTTGTTGTTTCATGATTTGTATCGAAATGATTGGTTGGGTTATCATGTTGATTGGTTGTCTAGGTTCCCAAATGATAACCAATCGATCAAGTGACTATTAAGTGATTGACTATTTTGAACCATCCAGTCAACAAATTTGATCAAAAATCCTCATGTGGATGATTGAGAACCATTTTGATCTTGTGTTTGATAGTGATTTTTGACTCCCTTATGCATCCTTGTCTGTGTGACCCTGTCAGTTCCATATTATGTTGGTAGTGTTTTCATAGACCTCACAATCAAAGAACTTTATCTAGAAAAAAATATCATTACTGCCCAAATAATTGGAATAAATTGAGAAATTTTTTTATCTAATTGTGACCAATGTTAGCATGATTGTATAATTCCTTTCATAGATACCTAGGTTGAAATCAAGGCATGTAGTTGTCATTTTCTTAACATTTTGTCTATCTTACTTGAACCAGAGTAGATTAGAGATATTGTGTGACATAAGTATTATATATGTACTCACATCATCATTGCCATGCAACTCATAGTCTCACTTATCAAATGGTAAGGATATCACTCAAATGGATGAACAAATTCCATCTATATCACTCATAATAATCCTCATGTGTCATAACACACTGAAACATTGTATGCATGAAAGCCCTTATTAAGAGTCACTTTGGGTGGTGTTAAAGTACATAGAACAACATGTGATCACTATAGTCACATAAGGTCTAAGGATCACAATCGCCACTATAATATTGAGATATGACTTTGACTGTCATAATATGGCTACGATGTGTCATTATCAAAGTGGGTCTTCCCACTACAACTTGTTATCTAACAAGTACTCGTGTAGTTCAATTGATATCCAATATCATGATTAAAGAGACACGATGACCATTAGATTACACACTAGTCCTATATATTATTTTTCATTTAATGACCATAACAAAATTAATAGTGTGAGGAGTGGGATCTGAGAGGGGATACACTCCCTACTAAATTTCAGGAAAATACTCATCTAATCCAAACACACTAAAAAGATATGTTGGAACAAATGTAATTTTTCATTTGTCAAACATAGGTATATAAGACCAAATATTTAGCAGCAGAAAATAAAAAAAATAACTATTAGATTGTTTTCTATTATCACCATCCTTCAACTTGCAAGGTGATACATATGAAAACTAAACTATAGCATAGGATTAGAAAAGGATTATCTAACCACTTCAAATCTATCTCCTCAAAAGGTTTGTCTCATGTTGAAGTTGTCCTGGTCAACCTTGGTTTCCTCCTTACTCTCTACCTAGGGGTTGGAAGCATACCCCAAAATAGGAAAAAAAGATGGAAATTATCAACATGAAAGCATGTATGAGCATATTAATTGGTGATTGAGCTATAGGGAAATACAACATCAGATAGGAAGTAGAAACAAAAAATTTACTAACATATTTCTCTTTAACCAGTGGATCACTTCAATAACTATGCAATGGAAAGGATGGTTTCATGAAGAGATACTTGGTCCTGGAGCAAGTCCAGAAACAATACTCATTGATGTAGATGTGCACTCTGTCTTGGGCATTATCTATGAAGCTCCTGGTTGCACTGGGACTCGTCTGACTGCTCCTCCACAGATAGAAGATTCGAACATTGTCATCTATAGCAACTTCTCTCGTTATAGATAGATGGCTGATATCGTCCTCCTCAGCAATAGGAAAAGGCCACCTCGCCTCTTGAGAAGTCCACACGAATCAATTAGAACTCTTGTCATCTTTCCAGGATGGACAAGAAGGAGTTGTCCCTCCCGTTGGTGTACTATTCACCAACCTGCTCTCCCACAATAATGATTGTTAGTTGTTTCTCTCCTTTGTATATTCCTCCCTAGTCTGGTAGGACTTTCCTGGTCTCTCTTCGTTACCACAACTAGAGAGGACAACAATTGTTAGAGCAATTGATTCTCAATTGTTGTATTGTACTCTGGGTATCCCCTAGTACCCCTCTATTTATAGGCATTGTTAGGGTTAGCGTTCTCAACCTATGTGGGAGTGGAAGGGACTAGAAGATCTTGAATATTCACAACAATTTTGGAAACTTCACAACCTATGACAGCCGAAATGGCCGTCTGGAAAACCCAGACAATTGTCTCATACTATGAGATAGTCATTTTGCAGTTTCCCAGTTGTACACAAAATTGGGAACTCAATTCTCATCAATGTTGGACATTGATTTCCTTGCACAATAAGTAATGTACAAGAGAAACAAATAAGGAAATGTCTAGAACCTTCCCTGACCAAACTAGACCATCTCTCCCATGCGAGACGGTTGTCTTGGTCACCCAAATGGTCATCTGGTGACCTAAATTGAGCCATCATGTTGGGTCGATTCGCTTAATCAAATCAACCCTGACTCTCCAGACGCCCGTCTCAACACTTGAGATGATCATTTAGCAGTGTTATCAGGTTGTTTGTTATGCTAATAAATTACCTAAACATTTTAGCAATTAATTCAATTGTTGTTCAAGATCAAACTCCTCTTCTAGATGAGTTCCTATGTGTATGACCCTATAGGTTCCATAATGCATTGGCAGTGAATGTCCATAACAACTTATGACATCACAAGAAATGAGAAGTGCCTAGTCACACGTCATTGCTACCCAAGTAAATGGAAAGTTGGAGAACAACTTCAACCTACAATCTGTGTATGATCTTACAATGTTTGTATAGTTCGTTTGTAGTGTATCTAGATTGAAATAGAGGCATGGAACAGTCATCCTCATTATTATTCAATTTGTTTCTTGAACTAGAGCAAACTATTTGAGATATATGTAATCTCAATATCACATATTGACTCACATGTGCATGGCCATGGATTTCTCAGTCTCTCTAATCAAGAGGTCTTAGATATCATACTCTCTTAGGAGGGACAAATCCCATGTCTATCACTCACAGTCAGTCCCCATGTGTCAAAGTCACCCAATCATCACCTTTATAACAACCCATGTTTCAAGATTGTATTTAATGATGTCAAAGCGTACATAACGATATGTGATGAGTGTAGTGATTTTAGGTCTAAGAACCACAAACACCACGATCACTATAAGACATGATTTAGACTTACCTAATCAAGGTTTCCATGTATCACTCTTATGGTGGGTTTGTCTGATATAGTGTTCTCTAACATGTATTTGTGTGCCTAGTTTGATATCACCATATCATTACTAATAAGAGTTTTTCATCAACCAACTCACACTCAGATCTTATGTGTTATTGTTGTCTATTTACCTTCCACAATAACAACCAACCAGGGACATAACAAGATTGCATATGCTCTTTAACATCCATATGATCTCATTGTTTAGGTCCTCAACCTGAAGACATACGTTATTGAGTAATATCTTTCTTTAGACATTTATTATGTTATTTCACTATCTCAAATTTGAATAAATAGAATAAACTTGGAAGCTTGCCTTTATAAATAATCAAATTATTTACAAGTTATGCCATTACAATCATCATATAATTATCTCTTTGTGCATACATACCAACAGGATCCCACTTGCACTTAGAGCCAATCCCCCAAGAATCTTATTCTGAGTGACCTAACATGACCATCATGCTTCTACTGTGAAAGTGCTTTAGTTAAGGGATCAGCAATAGTGTTCTCAGTTGGTACTCTATAAATATTTACATCTCCTCGACGTACAATCTATCATATGAGATGATACCGCCTTTGTATATGCTTGGATTGTTGATGCGATATGAGTTCCTTAGCTTGTGCAATAGCTCCATTATTTCATGATATAGCTCAATTGTGTCACTAATGCTTGGAATGACCCCATGTTTTATAAATAACTTATTGATCCATACAACCTCCTTTATTGCATTTGATGCAGTAATATACTTGGCCTCTGTTGTAGAATTGGCAACTATTTCTTGCTTGGAGCTTTTTCAACTTACAAATCCGTTGTTTAGGAAAAACACAAATCCTGATTGTGATTTGTAATCATCTTTGTCAGTCTAGAAGCTTTCATCGGTGTAACCTCTTACCACCAACTCTTCCTCTCTGTCATAGACCAAGAACTGATTGTTAGTCCTTCTCAAGTACTTGTGGATTTTATCCATGGTTTTCCAGTGAGCATCACCTAGATCTTACTGATATCTTCTCATCATGATCAAGGCATATCAGATGTCTAGACGGGTGCACAACATCGCATACATGATAGATCCAATTGTTGAGGCATATGGAATCTCACTCATGTGCTCCCTTCCTTTACAAGAATGGGGACATTGACACTTAGAGATGGTCACTCCATGCAATACAGGAAGGTTTCCTCTCTTTAAGTTCTCCATGTTCAACCGCTTCAACGCTTTGTCAATGTATGTGCTTTAACTTGGTACAAGAAGCCTTCTGGATCTATATCTATAGATCCTTATCCCTAAGATGTAGGATACTTATCCCAAGTCTTCCATAGAGAGTGTATTTCCAGGCCATGTCTTTACCTTTTGTAAAGTAGGGATGTCATTCCCCATCAATAGTATGTCATCTACATATAATATGAGGAATACTACCATGCTCCCACTAACCTTCTTGTACACACAAGGTTCATCTTCATTTTGAACAAAGCCAAACTCTTTCACTGTCTCATCAAAACAAAGATTCCAGCTTCGAGATACTTGCTTCAATCCATAGATTAACCTTTGTAGCTTACATACTTTATTTACAAATTTTGGATTTATAAAACCCTCAGGTTGTGTCATATACAAATACTCAACAAGATTCTTGTTAAGGAATGTAGTTTTAGCATCCATTTACCAAATCTCATAGTAATGATAAGATGCAATAGCAAGCATGATCCTGATGGACTTAACTGTGGTCACTGGAGAAAAGGTTTCGTCATAGTCAACACCTTGAACTTGTATGAAACCCTTTGCAACCAATCTTCCCTTACAAGTTTGATCATTTCTATCCATTTTGGTTTTCTTCTTGAAGACCATTTTGCACCCTATTGGTTTTATCCCTGTAGGTGGATCCACCAAAATCCATACTTTGTTGGTATATATGGATTCCATCTCAAATCTCATGGCCTCGAGCCATTTCTCAGACTTGAGTCCCTCAATAGCATCTTTATAGGTAATTGGCTCCTAATCTATGACCAACTCACTATCTTCTTGAGTTACAGGATATCCATATCTCTCATGTTCAAGGCGGGTCCTATTACATCTACAAGGTTCCTATGTTACTTGAGGAATTTAAGATTACACAACAACTTGTGAGTCTGTTTGTTCCCTTGTATATCTATCAATTCAATGATCTCTAGTTGGCCTTAAACCTCTTCAAGTTCCACTTTCCTCCCATTGACTCCTTTGGAAATAAATTCCTTTTTTTGGGAATACAACATTTCTGGCAATAACTATTTTGTTGTCATTTGGGTGGTATAAGTAGTATCCCCTTATTTCTTTGGGATATCTAACAATATAATACTTATCAGACTTAGGGCCAAGCTTTTCAAGTAACATTTTCCTAACATAAGCTTCACATCCCCAAATCTTCATAAAAGACACATCGGGACGTTTCTCATGTCATATATCATACGGTGTCTTTTCAACCAACTTAGATGGTACTTAGTTAAGTGTAAACATAGTAGTTTTAAGAACATACCCCCAAAAGGAAGTTGGAATATCAACAAAACTCATCATAGATCACACCATATCTAGTAATGTGTAGTTCCTTCTTCTGACACACCATTATTTTATGGTGTTCCAGGTGGAGTCCATTGTGATACAATACCACAGGCTCTTAGAAGGTCCTCAAACTCTTGTCTTAAGTATTCTCCACCTCAATCACATCGAAGTGCCTTAATACTTTTGCCAAGCTGGTTTTGTACTTCATTCATAACTCTCTAATTTTTCAAGAGTTTCTAACTTATGTTTCATCAAGTAAACATAACCATACCTACTGAAATCATCAGTATAGGTAATGAAGTACTGATACCCACCTCTAGCATTTGTTTAAAAAGGGCCACATACATCAGTATGTATGAGTCCTAATAGATCACTAGCACTCTCACTGTTTCTAGTGAAGGGATTTTTGGTCATCTTGACCAACAGATAAGATTCACATGTCCTTATTGAATGGAAATCAAAAGAGTCCAGATAACCATCTTTATGGAGTTTGGATATGTGGTTCTCATTTATGTGCCCTAGACAAAAATGTCATAGGTATGTTTGGTTTGAGTCATTGAGTTTTTTTTTCTTTTGGTGTTTACATTATATATGCTTGTCTCTAGAACTATCAAGTATATATTATAATACATTGTGGCACTACCATAAAAGATCCCATCTTTACTAATAGAAAATCTCCCATTCTTTATGAGAAATTCAAATCCGTTCTTGTCCAAACAAGATACAGATATGATGTTCCTATTAATGGAAGGTATGTAATAGCAATTCTATAACTCTATTACTATCCCACTTGGTAAGTTAACTCATAGATTCCAACTGTGTTGGCCACAACTCTTACGCCATTTGCAACTCGTAGTTCTACGTCACCTTTCTCTAAAGGTCTACTTCTTTTCAGATCCTTCACATTTGAGCAAATGTGTGATCCACATCCGGTATCTAGTACCCATGATGAGGAAGTAGTAAAGTTAACCTCAATAACATATACACCAGAAGTAGGGAACTTAATCCCTTACTTCATCTTCCTTGGTTCTCCTATCCTTCTCCTTAATTTGAGTGCAGAAGACTTGGACTTCATCTTAGCCACAGAACACTTCTTGGCCTTGCTCTTATCCTTGAACTCAACTCCGTTGATCATCATCATGGACTTGTCCACCTTCATTTGTTCTTTGACATTTATCAAGATGTCAAGCAACTCTGACAATGGTCAAGCCATGTTAATCGACTAATAACACTCGATAAATTGGCTATATGATTTAGGCAAGGATTTCAAAATCATATATGTGGCCAACATTTGGCCTAAAAGAAATCCCAGTCTTTCAAGATGCTTCATATTCCCAATCATATTGAGCACATGAGGTCCTACTGGATCTCCCTCTTTCAATTTTCACTCAAATAGAGCCTTAGACACATTATACCTTTCATGCTTCAAATAATCATTCATGTCTCTCTTAGGCGAATTTGGAGTCGATACTGGGATTGGTGTTTCCAGAACATGCAGAACACTTCTCAAGTCCTACACCAGTTATGGAAATAAATCTCATTTAATTCATCTAATTGCAATTATTGAATGTTTTCCATTTGATTCTATAAGAGAACATTTGCATTTGTAAAAAACCATTTTTTATTTCATTTACTTTGAAAAGTCGATATTAATTAGATCTTTAATTAAATTCTCTACTAATATTTTATTCAAATTGATAGACCTCAATATCAATTTGGTATATTGCAGCACATAATATTCTAGTGGGCCAAGATCCTAATTTCATCAACTCATGAGCCAGCTAGGGTTGTCACCCACAACAAGACTCTATCAGATAGGAAACTTTTTCCAATTGCATCACATGCAACTCTTGGATAGATGATATGCACAACTACTTTACATTGATCATATGTATGATTATAGGTTCTTAATCCAATTCAAATCACCTACTATGCACCCTGCCAGGGCAGCCCACATATCTAACATCACACTTCCACAAGACAGACGACACACCACACTAGGGCGTGTCCATGCTTATTCAATCAAGCTTTTCATGTGTGCTTCTTATTGAAAGCATCTAAGACTTAATATTTTAATAAGGGAGTTTGTATAATACATATACATTAACCAATCACCACATATATGTAGTACATATCATATACATGCTATAACCCACAATGAAAACATGCAATAAACAAAAGGTGATGGTTATGTCTAGCCTAATGTAATTCCTTAGAGCCACAATGAATTACCACAACCTAGTCCACATCACATGCAGAAACATGTTGTTGATGAAGATCTGTGTTTGCCAATATGGGTTGACTGGTTCAACATTTGAACTAGTCAGCTCACCTTCTAGACAATTGGTTGGTCATCTCCAACCGGTCATCAAGCTCATCCAAACAACCCATTGCTCATCCTGTACTCGATCATTTAGCTCCTCCAAATTATCATCTCATCTAATCCTTTGGGCTCCTGGTCGGCTTGCCAGTTGATCGTTTCGGCCCCGACAGATGGTCATCTCGGTCCCACCATCCTGTCGGCTTGGATCCTCTAGTCGGTTGGCTCGGCTCCTCTGTGCAATCGGTTGGCGTCTTTCTTCTTCGTCAAAATAGGAAAGTGAACTATCCTACTTTTACATAATTATTGAGAAACCTTGAGGTAAATTTGAGGGGAGCAAAGGTAGAAGGGAATAATACTTTTACATTGGGAAGATAAGATAGTGGCTCGGTTTGTAGACTGAGATAAATGGGATAAACAAACCTCACAATCATGCACAGACAATAGGGGTTATTGGCCATAACCATGCTACACATCCACCATCAAAACTCATTTTTAGGGCGACACGTGTAATTTCACACACACACACATATATATATATATAAATATATATATATATATATATATATAAATATATATATATATATATATATATTCTTTTGGGTTCTTATGTGGTGATTAGTCGAATGTGCACATCAACCAGTTTAAATATTTACATTGCACACAATAAATAAACTCAATAAAACCAAAAATCAAATCATATCAATTATTCCAAAACATAATTAATTGATGTGGCTCTGATACCACTGCAAGGAAATATGACATCAGATAGGCAACAGAAACAAAAAAATTACTGACATATTTCCCATTAACCAATGGATTGCGTCAATAACTATGCAATGGAAAGGATGATTTCATGAAGATATATTTGGTCATGGGGCAAGTCTAGTGACAATCCTCATCGATGTTGATGTGCGCTCTATCTTGGACGGTGTCTGTGCAGCTCCTAGTTGAACTGGGACTCGTCTAACTACTCCTCCATGGATAGCAGACTCAAACGTTGTCATCTGTAGAAGCTCCTCTCATCACGAACTGTTGGCTGACGCTGTCCTCCTTAGCGAAGGGAAAAGGCCACCTCGCCTCTAGACAAGTCCACAAGGATCAAATAGAACTCTTGTTGTCCTATCAGGACAGTTAGGAAGGAGTTGACCCTCTCGTTGGTGTACTAATCACCAACCTTCTCTCCCACAACAATGACCCTCAGTTGTTTCTCTCTTGGCTATCCCTCCCTAGTCATGTAAGACTTGCCTGGGCTCTTGTGGTTACCAAAACTATAGAGGACAACAATTGTGAGAGAAACTGACTCTCAATTGTCTGTGTTGTGCTTTGGGAAGCCCCTAGTACCCCTCTATTTATAGGTGGAGTTAGGGTCAGGGTTCCCAGTCTATACGGGAGTGGAAGGGACCATAAGACATCAAATTTTCACAACAATCCTAGTTACTGCACAACCTGTAACAGCTAAAATGTTGTATGGAAAACCCAAACGATCGTATCGCACTGTGAGACATTCGTTTTGTACTTTCTCACATGTACAAAAAATTGAAACTTAATTCCCATTAATGTTGGGAATTGATTTTATTTCACAACAAGTAATGTACAAGTGAAACAAATAAAACGTCTAGAACGTTCCCTCAACCAAATTGGACCATCTCACCCACGTGAGACGGCCGTCTCAATCACCCAGAAGGTTGTCTGGTGACCCGAGTCAAGCCAGTCTGTTGGTTTGGTTTTCTTCGTATCCAATTTCAACTCAAATCAACCCTAACTCTCTAGACGCCCATCTTAACACTTTAGATGGTTGTTTGGCACTCTCTAGATGCCCATATCAATACTTGAGATGGTCATTTGGAGGTATTCTCAGGCTATTTGTTGTGTGAATCAATTACTTAAAATTTTAGCAATTAATTCAATTGTTATTCAAGATTCAACTCCTCTTCTAGATGAGTTCCTATGTGTGTTACCATATAGGTCCCATACTACGTTGGCAGTGAATGTCCATAACAACTTATGACATCATAAGTAATGAGTCATGCCTAGTCACTAATCATTGCTACCCAAGTAAATGGAAAGTTAGAGAACAACTTCAACCTAAAATGTATGTATGGTGTTACCGTGTTTGTATAGTTCATTTGTCACTGATATCTAGATTGAACTAGAGGCACAGAACATTCATCCTCATTATTATTCAATCTATTTCTTGAACCAGAGCATATTGTCTGAGATATATGTAGGCTCAATATCACATATTGACTCACATGTGTGTGGCCACAATTTCTCAGTCTCACTAATCATGAGGCCTTGGATATCGTACTCTCTTAGGAGGGACAAATCACATCTCTATCACTCACAGTCAGTCCCATGTGTCATAGTCACCCAATCATCACCTTTATCACAACCCATGTTTCAAGATTGTATTTGATGATGTCAAAGTGTATCGAATGAGATGTGATGAGTGCAGTGATTTCATATCTAAGTAGGGCTAAAAATGGGTACGGGTAGACCCGCAGACCCTCAAATCCAGACCCTTAAAAAACCCATCACGGGGCTAATTTTTTATAGCCGCATACCTTTTGACCTGTATACCCTTGGACCCGCATGTAAGCGGGTCCAATAATGGGTATGCATGCACCCAGACCTGCTAGACCTGTGTACCCGCTATACATAAGTAATTATTTATATAATATGTTATATATATCATACTTTACTAGTCTAACTAATAAAATTATTGAGATTATATCCTACTCTAACCACAATAAGGTTGAGACTAGTCATATAATTAAGAATTAGCTATTCTAGTTACAATAATGAACATCATATGTAAACTTAAAATCAAAATATCTACTAGTTTACATTACTTTATACATAAGGTAAACGTTATGATGATGACTATAAATATGTAAACTATTAACCCAATTAATGTTAGTGTATAAAATATGCAATTATATAATATAACTATGGCATGTTAATATACTATATAATAACAATATCTGGTTGTATTAAAATATATAGAACATTGTCATTTTTCTTACATAAACAATATGATATTTATAGAACCGCTTACCCGCATACCTGCTATTATTGTGGGTACGGGTATGGTGCGGGTCTAGCTTTTGTATTATGTGGGTCTAGAATTGGAACTGGACCTGCTAAATTAGACGGGTATGGGTATGGCCAGACCCGCACCGTACCTGCACTGTTTACACCCTAGGTCTAAGAACCACAAATGCCACCATCACTATAAGAAGTGATCTTGACTTACCTAATCAAGGTATCCATGCATCACTCTTATGGTGGGTCTATCCGATACACTATTCTCTAACATGTATCTGTGTGCCTGGTTTGATATCTCCATGTCATGACTAATAAGATTCTATCATCAACCAAATCACACTCTTATCTTATGTGTTATTTATGTCTATTTACCATCCACAATAACAACTAACTAGGGACATAACAAGAATGTATATACTCTTAACATCTGTATGATATCATTGTTCTGGTCCTCAATTTGAAGATATATGTCATTGAGTAATATCATTCTCTAGAAATTTATTATGTTATTTCACAATCTCAAAACTAACTAAATAGAATAAATTGGAAACTTGTCTTTAGTAATAATAAAATCATTTATAAGATATGCCATTACAATCATCATATGATTGGCTCTCTGGGCATACATACCAACATGAGCAACACTAGGAAAAGGACATCAAAATAACAAGGATTCCCATAGAAAAGAAAAGTACTATTCAAGTGGATATTAAAAAGAATATGAATTTCAATCAAATGAAAATCAAGAATAAGAGATTTCTTGCCTAAAATCAATGTCACAATTAATTATCTCGATCATAAACAATACATGTAAACAACATATAGGTTATTTCAAGAAGGGGCTCGGACAACATTGGAGCAGTGCATCCGTGTGTTTTACATGTGACAATACTAGAATAATATAAACATGTTGGTAGGAAAGAACACATCTACTAAAAATTTGGGGTGAGAAGGAACATATACACATCTTCTCTGAGCAGGATGGGATACACTACTCTAATAATTTCACTTGAGGAATTATCACCTCTGCATTATAAAGTGTTGGAATTTACACATCCACATAAAATTCCACATATCTCACCTTATCATCACATGATGCATAATAAAAGAGTAAACTATGAGAGACGTAATCATCCATAGAATATCATATGGGGTCAGAGGTCCCATAGAAGAAGAACTATTAGTTTTATTGATGAAAGGTATCTATTAGCAAAAGGGATCTTTCTAATAAGAGCAATTCAAGGAGATAACTTCACTAAGAATATTAGAGTTTTCAATTTCCAATTACACCATGAGTGAGAATTATAAGTCAAATGCTCAATATAGAGTTTAGGAGATGCAACATACATCAAGAGAAAGAGAATTTAGTTTAATTGCTCAATTTGAATAAATGCATGCAACATACACCAAGAGAAGAGAAAATTGGAATTGATCAAAATGATTTGGAGATGCAACAAACCTCTAGATATGAGTCAACTTGTCTAAATCCAAATCTTAGATTCAAGTCAAGGTTCCATGGTTTGTAACCCAGTGTGTAACGTCCCAGGATTTGAGTCCATGGATAAGATGATCTTAAAAGGAATGATTGAACTACCCATATCACCAAGGTGCACCTCCTTTTTTGGGAGTCCATCAATAAAGAACTCCATAGTTAAGCGTGCTTAGCTTGGAGTAGTACTAGGATGGGTGACCAGTTAGGAAGTTGACCCTGACTTGCACGTGAGTGAGGAAAAAGCACGTAGTTAAGGCTAGTAGTGGTCTGTGGGGTCAGTCGTCATTTTTGAAACTCTACTAGAGCCTTCGGCAATGGGCCCGAGTTTTACAAATGGTATCAGAGCCATAACCCCTCCAGTAGGTGGGACCCACATGGGCATGTGGCATGCCAGTCTTGAGCTGTGTCGTCCAAGAATGTAGGAAAGGGTTGTACATGGTGACGTAGCCACCCTTACACTAGTATTCCATGATTGGGAGCTGGGTGTCCATGGGCCATTCTGGGTCTGCACCGAAATGGGGAAATATTATGAGGGCATATAGTTGAGCCTTGACGAGGACGTCAAGAGTCTAAGTGGGGGAGATTATAAAGTCCCAAGATTTGAGGCATCGAATAACTTGATATTAAAAGGAATGATTAGACTACCCATATCACCAAGGTTCACCTCCTTTTTCGGGAGCCCATCACTAAATAACTCCATCGTTAAGCGTGCTCAACTTGGAGTAGTACTAGGATGGGTGACCAATTAGGAAGTTGACCCTGGCTTGCACGTGAGTTAGGAAAAAGCACGTAGTTAAGGCTAGTAGTGGTCTGTGGGGTTAGTCGTCATTCTTGAAACTCTACTAGAGCCTTCGGCAATGGGCCCAGGTTTTACAAATGGTATCAGAGCCATAACCCCTCCAGTAGGTGGGACCCACATGGGCATGTGGCATGCCAGTCTTGAGTCGTGCGGTCCAGGCATGTTGGAAAGGGTTATCCATGGTTGAAGTAGCAACCCTTGCGCTGGTATTTTGTGATTGGGAGATGGGTGTCCATGGGCCATGTTGGGTCTGCAATGAAATGGGGAAATATTATGATGTCATATAGTTGATCCTTGGTGAGGAGATCAAGAGTCCAAGTGGGGGAGATTGTAACATCCCAGGATTTGAGGCCTCAGATAACATGATCTTAAAAAGAATGATTGAACTACCCATATCACCAATGTGCACCTCCTTTTTTGGGAGCCCATCACTAAAGAACTCCATAGTTAAGCGTGCTCAGCTTGGAGTAGTACTAGGATGGATGACCAGTCGGGAAGTTGACCCCGACTTACGTGTGAGTGAAGTTGAGCCGTGACGAGGACGTCAAGAGTCCAAGTGGGGGAGATTGTAACATCCCAAAATTTGAGGCCTCAGATAACATGATCTTAAAAGGAATGATTGGACTACCTATATCACCAAGGTGCACCTCCGTTTCCGGTAACCCATCACTAAAGAACTCCATAGTTAAGTATGCTCATCTTAGAGTAGTACTAGGATGGGTGATCAATTGGGAAGTTGACCCCGACTTGCATGTGAGTGAGGAAAAAACATGTAGTTAAGGCTAGAGGTGGTCTGTGGGGCCAATCATCATTCCTGAAACTCTACTAGAGCCTTGGGCAGTGGGCCCGATCTTTACACAGCGGTTGAGAAAAGATCACTATGAGATCACAAGTCTTTGATGGCTCATCTAAGGGACTTGAATATAAGGATAAGGGAGAAAGTTAGGAGTCGTGTCCTATTGGTCAACTGATTTATATGTGTGTGAAGGCCATAGAGAGGGGTCTATATATATAGAAATGTTAGACTTGGGTGGCAAGAAACTTATATGTTTTTGTTTACTTGGGAAGATATGTAATGTTTTTTGTAGGAGAAAAGTTAAGCGGTCATTACACAAAATTTGAAAGAATAAATATAGAAAATTCATTCCCCTTCTCTTTATTTATGTCTATGCTTTTCAATATATTTCCCTTTTTCTCCAACAACTTGATCATAAAAATATTGAATACTACATCTACAAGAAAGCAACTTCAAATATCTCTATGTATAAAAATGTGTATAATAATATAGTGTACAATTGTGTAGGATATACATATTGAATCCTTTTCTATCCTTCCATTTATCAATCTCTTATATACACTTATTCATCTGATTATGAAAATAACTTTCTTAAAATGTTTCTTTTCTTACGTTAGAGTCATTGTAAACATGTATAGTAATTTCATTCCAATAAAAGGCATATATTTAATTAATATTAAGTTAGTTCTAAATTTCTAAATTTGATATAACCATATATATGTCGTTAATATATTTTACATTAATTATTCATAGAGTATATAGTTTATAATAAATTATATATCCAAAACTAATTATTATGGACACATGAATTTCATAACAAAAGGATGTAAACATTATTAATCAAACCATTTTCCTTTTTTCCTTATTGTTAAAATTTTAGGAGGTAATAGGGAGGTTTACTAATGAAATTATTAAGTCAATATCAATATTATTTATTGTTCAGGTTAAGTAATTTATTATATAAATGTGGGTACATTTACTTTCTTCCAAACAAAATATATAATCGAGTTAAAATATTTCATTCCTTTATAATATGTTAACATGGATATTTTCACTTATTTATTTCTTTACATTATTAAGTAGAGAAAATTAGTTATTTAAAGTTTATTCTGATGTATTGATATATCTCCAATGTTCCACATAGTTGCAATAAATTCGTATTGTATTTAGAAAGTAAATCCCTTTTAAGATTTTCCACCAATATAATTTTCCATAGAATTAATATACATGTAACACATTGTTTCCCTTTATGTTATACCATGATTTTATTTATTACAAATTCACCTAAATTATATATGTATAGTCCATTCCAGTTTGTTTATACTATTTATTGAGTATGTTAGAGGTTTACTTTAACATTTGTGGCCTTACCTTACCTTTTATTTTAATATTGAAATTAGGATAGTTAATGTTTTTTGTATAAGGTGAAACTTTGCACCCAAGGTAATTGGGACCTAGGGAACATGTTTCTACCATTATATTTCACTTTTAAGATTTCCTTTTATATGTTCTAAAACAATTAATATTTTGGTCTCATAAATATTATATTTTTGTAACATTACATCATTATCATTATTATTTATTATATAGAGTTCCATTATCTTCAAATTATTGCCAAAAGAGTTTTTTATATGTGTATGTACAAAATATCATATCATTAGTACATAACGTGTCCTATTAATTCAATATTCATTTGAATATTAGCACATTATTCATATTTATTGACATGAAAACACCAATTTTCATTACAAAGCACATTATACCTCTCATTAAAAATAGTTTTGCCATAACTTTCATATTCGTTAGCAAATGAAACATATGTGAAATATTTAATGAATTTACTCACATGTTGGTACATAATGAAGTCATTATGTTAATATGGGATGTTGATTATAGCACCTTATTGTAAGACTCCTGACCTAGCTTTATGCTTAATTGTAATTTCTTTGCATAATGAGATGCTTAAATCATAATCTAATCTTATGAGATGTCCTAATATTGAAGGAACTAAAGAAGTCTAGTATGACTATCGAGCTGGCAGATGGGTCCATTGTGAAGCCATACAGAGTGTGTGAGGATGTACTTGTCAAAGTAGACAAGTTTATCTTTCTGGTGGATTTCATCATCATGGACATGCCACAGCTTAAAGGTTGTGAGATGCTATTAGGTAGGTCGTTTCAAGCAATGGCCGATGTTGTTACTGCCATTGGAAAAGGTACTTTGACGTTGGGGATTGGCCAAGATCAAGTTGAGTTCAAACTGCCGCACGATCCCCTGGGCATACTCTCCAAAGCTCCAAAGTGATGAAGCTTGATTCGTCTAGCCTAAGACGTTAAATAAGGGCGCTTGTTGGGAGGCAACGCAGCCATTGGTAGTTTTTTTTAGTTTAATTTCATTAGTAAGTTAGTTTGATTCGATTTTGTTTTTAGTGTAAACAAGGTACCTTGATCGTTTGTTCAATGTGTAGAACTGAGGCAGGGTCGATACTATCGACACTTGTGTCAATGGTATCGACAGGGGCACAGGTAGGCAGCTACACAAATCTTTTTGCGTTGATACAATCGACGGCCTCGTCGATGGTATTGACACACCACCAGGTTGATCGAACAAATGAGGTCGATAGTATCAACACGGGCATCGATACTCGCGAGATCTCTGGAGATATTTAGATGAAAATTGTCTCAGTGAAGTTGATACTATCAACGGCCTCGTCGATGGTATCGACCCAGTTACAGGAAGAAAGCGGCGACCGGGCCTCGGGAGGGTGTTTTCCCTTAGAAGAGTCGATACTATCGACTTGCGTCGATGGTATCGACGTGACATGTCACCGGTCCGCGAGGGGAAATCAACGGCGATCGTTGCACCAAGAGAGTCGATCTATGGAAAGGGTTGATACCATCGACGTGTCATCGATTTGGGCCCCTAAATCAGGCTATCGACAACCGTCGATACTAGCGGAAGACGGATTGTGCTATAGGAGTCGATACCATCGACTCACGTTGATGGTATCGATGGGCATACAACAACGTCGACCACTGTTATAAAAGGGATGGATTGTTGTCATATGACGTCACACCTTCAGAGCTTTCAACCTCCACTTGTGCAGAGTGTCTTGTTGAGCAATCAGAGCCCGACTACGACCATCTACGAAGAGCATTCTTCCCTGAGCCTTCACCGAGCGGAGATTGCCTTCTCCAATCTTCCCCGAGTTCCGACTTCTATTCCTTCTTTCTCGGCGACGATGGTGCGTATGACTGGTGCTTATTCTTCACATGCAGTTCTAATCGAGATCTCTGAGTTCATCCCTCAGCCTACTGCATCTATTCCTCGCCCGCGGATTGTTCATCCTTCCGCAGAGGTCAAGAAGGTCTACAAGGAGCTGATGAAGAGAAAGATAGAGTCGACCCGATATGTTGATCGGGACATGGTCCGCAATCTTGGGTTCGAGGCCAACCTTTCCTACGTTCTCAAGGGGAAGGAAAGGCATACGGGAAGGAGGCCCAATGAGATGTAATTCCACACTGACGTCCAGCCATTCTTCGGTGAATGGACTACATACAAGGAGCTAGTGGCAGAGTTCATGGCGTCGCTGGACATATGTGTCGTGCCAAACGATGTCATCGCCACTGATTGGGAATGGATCAAGGGCTGTGTTTCTTTCCAGATTTACAACAACGATTACACTCTCACCCTCAGGAAGTTCAACTCCATCTACAATTGGAATAATGGGCGAGACCAGTACCGCAGGCCAGATAACAGGATGGACTATGGTGCTATTTTCGCTGAGCTAGTGACTGCGCCGTCCGGGAAATCTATGAGCTACTACAATGCGGTGGTGGTAGATTTCAAGCATCCGTTCATGCAGATTCTTCACCGCATGCTTTGCACCACCTTGTTTTCTCGTGGTGATCTGTCTCTCAACAAGTTTCAAGAGACAGACTTATTTTTCCTGCATAAGTTGTTGAAGCGAGAAGAGTGTAATTGGGGTGCGTTTTTCTTGACGCGCGTGTTGGCTGTCAAGAGGAGTACGTGGAAGGCTCCAATCCACTTTGGAGGGCTCATCACACCACTGTCCCACTATCTTGGGTTAAATTTCTCCCAGCTTACTCCCCTCTCCAACAGGAGAAAGGTCAACTTGCAGCATCTGCATCGCTCCAGCGTCATCCTGCTTCGTGATGGCCTGGCATATGCACATTGTCATGTTAATCACGCATATCAAGAGTGTTCACTTCTAGACCCTGTCTTCAACATTAAGGGCACTCAACATTTCCGATGGCCTGTCATCGCCATCGAGAGATCAGATGAAGACGGCGGCAATGACGACAATGACAACGACGAGAATGAAGAGGAAGAGGAGGCTTCACTCATCTTCACGCACGAGTGGAACCTAGGAAGCGTCCCCACATGCATTCGGGTGCATCTTCATCTTCACAGCCTTCGCCACCACATCCCTCTTATTCAGAAGAGGATGCCTACTCTATGCAATGGATGTATACAATGATGTAGGAGATTCATCAGACGCAGCAGCAGCATACAACTTCATATGCCGGTATTCAGGATACAACGAACCAGCTTCTTGATAACCAGAGGGCTATTTTTGAAAATGAGTGCCTCGTCCTCGACAACCAACAACACATCCACGAAAGGTTGCATAGGATGGAGATGCAGCAGAAACCCTTCTACGATTATTACTGGAGACAGAATTACTTTGGGGGTATCCACAACCTCCGTCCATGCCCCAGTATGATCCGAGCTTTCCGGGGCAGTACCCATCTTGGGACCCCACGACTCCGCAGTACCCGCCTCCTCCAGAAGAATGATCGATATCACTATTCCACCTTTTAAGGTTGTTTTTTTACTATGAGGCCATAGTTGAATTCAAGCTTAGGGGGGGAGTTGGAACAACTCTATCCTTTAGTTTTTAGTTTTTATTGTTTTGTTTCTTGTCATTTATTTCTTGCAGTTTTTAGTTTGTTTGTAGGATCCACACTCTATCTAGTGTAATTGTGGATGTCTTAAGTCATGTGTCATCTCACTGCTTATACATGGGAATCAAGGGAAAATTTAAATTTTTTTAGTGTTCTGCAAGCTTGTGTTGTTCAAACTTTGAGCACATAACTGAAGGAAATGATTGGGTTTGTCAACTCTAAAACAGGAAATCACAACTGTGCATGCTTAGGATTCATGAAAAGTGGACGAAATTGGTTGTTTGAGCCTAAACTGATCAAATGATAATGAGACCTTAATTTGAAATAAGAGAGAGAAACCTCTTGATTACTACACAGGTCAGTAAGGAGGGACACATAATAATTTTCAAAGGTTCAGTCAATTAGTCTTGTGATCTATCCACCCCATTGTTTTCATACTCCACCATAAGAATTGGAAGTACATTACGGTTTTAATTTCTTTGATTGCATTCCATGTAGATAGATCTTGCATTGTAGCTATTTTCACATATTTTGCATGAAATTAAAAAAAATGGATCAGTTATACATGCACATAATCCTTAGGTGCGTGTCATTTAGTTGCATAATCATCATTTTGTAGCTGCATTCACATTTTTTGTGTGCATATAGTACATCATGCATCTTATGTCTTCTGAAATGAAAAGGTGATTAACTTGTTCTATACCTTATGGATGCTTCAAGTGTATAAATTATGCAACAATAAGTGAGCCCAACAAACAATTCATTGCTAGCTATGAAAATAAGGGTTTAAAAAAAATTTGAAAAAAAAGAAGAGAAAAAAAAAGTAGTGAGAAGCAAGTAGGATTGAGAGGGAGAAAGGAACATAGTCTCACCTACATTTTAAAGAAGAATAAGTACATGATGTAGTTCTCCTAGATATTCCATCTCATCTTGAGACGGAATGTTAGTGCACACATCATTCCACCCAAATGTAAGCATTAGGGCATTTTTATTTGCATATGCATCATTTAGGTCATTAATGTTTTGTGCATGTTAAAAATGTATAATGCTTCCATTTCTTCTATGAGTCACCCATTGCATCCACCCGTTGCTCGAATTGGTAGGCCACCGTGATTTCCTCCTCACTTGTTAATATTAGGAGAGTTGCTTCCATGTAGATGGTAGTTAGGGCGAGCAACATAGAATAGAAGATCACAAGACGCACCGAGCCTGAACTGGATAATTTCATTATGTTAACTGCTTTATATGATAGTGTACATCAATTTTGAGGTAGATATCCAAGCTTTTGAAATGTGGACAATGGTATAAGATTAATACTGGCCCCTGAGTCACACTGTGCTTGTAGAAAATGTTGACCACCTATAGAACATGGGATGTAGAAACCTCCCGGATCTTTCCTCTTCTGTGGTAGACTCCCATGGATAATTGAGCTCACCATCTGGTTCACCCGACAAACATCTGTGTCTTTGATCCACCTTTTCTTGGTGATGATTTCTTTAATAAACCTTTTGTAAGCTGGAATTTGCTCTATCATTTCCACTAATGGAATATTGATATGGAGTTTCCTGAACATCTCCAAGAACTTCCTGTAGTGCCGATGCTCTTTCTTCAACCTCTGATTATCCAAAAAAGACATAACTGCCTCATTTAGACGCTTATGAGGTGACACATATGGGCTTTTCGGGGTCTCCTCCCCTAAGCTTGCTTCAATGTCACCCTTTGGCATAGGCTTTGGTACATCATCTGCAACAGGTGCAACTTGTGGTGGCTCCCCCATCACAGGGAATGTAGCTTCACCCTGACGCATGACCTTCACCTGCTCTTCTTGCCTAGGTGCGGGCGCGACCGTGATGGGCTCTTGGCGGGTTTTTCTGAATGGAACATATCTGCCTGGTAGACCATAATGACTGTGAGGATACGGTATTTTTGGTGTAGCCTCTGTATCAAAAATCATTTTGCTTTTATCCTGGACTTCCACCACCGGGGGCTCTACCTCAGTAATCACATATATGTACTTTACTTGATGATGTGCTTGAACAACCTCTGCATTCCCAGCCTATCTTTGTTGATTGGAATGCTTCATGGCCATCACTTCATTGGAAATCTGGGTCACAGTCGTCTCTAATTCCCTCATCTGTGCTCCATGGCTTTTCAATGTTTACCCAAACTTAGTCAAGATCTCACCTTTGGACTGCAACTTCTTACTAAACATGCTCATCATCTCCTAATTTTGCTGCACCACTTGACTAAGCAACTCAATGCTTTTGTCTTCAGCCCTTGGTTGTGGCTTTGCATCTGGATCTTGTAGGAAGTTGTTTGGATCCTTCGATGAGAATTTCTTATCCTTCCTCCAAGAATAATCATTGTTTCTGTAGTCTTGTTGTTGCATAAATTTGACGTGGACTTCCTCGTCGGATTCTGCATCTTCTTTGGCAAGCAATTTCTTGGCTAAAAGGTCTAATTTATCATTCAGCTCCTTGATGACCCTGGACTCACCTGCAACTTTCACTTGTTATGGTGCATCCCTGTCACCCCAAGATTGCTTCTTTGCCATATTTTTCAGAATCTCCCAACACCTCGTACCTTTGTTGTTTAGGAAGAACCCTGAACCTGCTGAATCCAGATTACTTCTATCATGTTCGGAAAGAGAAAAATAGAAGATTTTAACTTGTTTCTCCTTGTCCAAACCATGGTGTGGGCACCTCCTCAGCATGATCTGGAACCGTTCCCAGGTCTCGGAGTAAGTCTCTCCTACCTTCTGACTAAAATTATGAATTTTTCTGATCATATCATTTGTCTTCTCGGGCGGAAAGAACCTTTAAAAGAACACTTCCACCATGTGGTTACATGATTCCACATACTCATCGTCAAGATTATGCAACCATTCTCATGCATTTCCCGCCAGAGAGCTCGGAAACAACTTTAGGTAAAGTGTCTCCTGCGGGAACCTATCTATTTTTATCATATCGTAGTTCTCCACGAACTAGCTAATGTGAGTTATCGGGTCTTTGTTTTTTAGCCCAAGAAATGCATTTGACTTGACCAAGTTGGTTAATGCAGGATCAATCTTATAGGTCGGAATGTTGATTGCCTGCTTCTTGATTGGCCCCTTTGAAGCGGATGAGGAAGAAGCTTTGATCTTCTCCCATATCGTCTGCTCTTCTGCCATGGCTTCTTGTTCTGAGTCGGAATCTATATCTTCCAGTTGGTCATGATTGTAGTCCTCCTCGTCGTCAGGTCCCAGTAGTGGAACCTCTGGTGCCTGTTGCGTGTAGTCGCTGCTACGCGTCTGCACCATGCACAGTACCTACAAAATGATAATTTCAGTTCAGTATCGTGCTAGATGATTACAAAATGTGAAAGATAAACTATGAATTTTAAAATGATTTATGAATAATAAAAATTAAAAAGTGGCCTAGAATGGCTGCTTGCAGCACTCGTAGTGTCGACAATTTCTGTGTCCCCGGCAACGGCGCCAAAAACATGGCACGCTTTTTCCGTGCGTAGAACGCAAGTGCACGCGTCAATGTAGTATAGGCCCTTGTGAGGCCCGAGTCGAACTCAGGGACACTGAACTATCGGTAGACTACTATTAACTGTTTGCGATCAGCTAAACCGATTAAAAGAGTTTGAGAGTTGTTGTAAAATTTAAAGAAAATAAAATAAAACAAAACAATCGATTAAAGGTTTACTTTAATCAATTCAAGTGGAGATCTTTAGGATTGCGGTTTCACCGTAGGTTTTCATTGTATGAATTTCTATATAATAATTCATGTTCATCTCTCAATCTGGGTAGTGGCCTGTAGTCATAATTGCCCACTGTCGTGGTACAATTCACTACCTATGTCTAGGTCGGTTCCACCATCGTAGTAACCTATATCCTAAACTAGGTGCATTAGAATCGACCTCTAGGTTTCCACCATTAATCTTACTTCACCTTGTTCAAGGGATTTGTTAATTAATGTGAATTTCGTCTCTTTTCAACTGTTAATTCTTCTTTCAAAGTAATTAAAGGTATTAGATTATTGTTATGGTGATCAAGCATAACAATATAATGGAGAAAACAAAATCATACCACAGATTTAAGAGATAAATGATGAATTACTATGATTAAAATGTCATACGATGTTTCTCCGGGCTACTCCCTGTCCTAAAGACAAAGGGGATTAGCCCTGCATATTCATCTCAGAGCAAAACATGGTTGAGAAAAGGAGAAACATGGAGAAAAACATGAACAAGTAATGAAAACCCTGAACAGAGAAGATCCAAGCATTCCTCGGCGTGGAATGAATGATGTATAGCCTTTCGGCGGTGGAAAACGTCTTCTTCGGCTTCCGAAATGATCGGGGCATGCTTCTGGGCTCTGTTCTTCTCTTCACACCTTCTCAGGATGTGTGCAATGGATAATGACGTGATACCCTGCTCTTGGCCACTGTCATTAGGTATAATCATTGTGTTAGGTTGCAAAAATATCATAGCCGTCGGATTTAGATTAATCTGAAACAATCTTGCATCTGACGGTGTCGATACCATCGACGCGAGTCGATGGTATCGACCCTGTGCGATATCGGCAAGTCTTCTTTTCTTTCTTCGTTGTGCCTGATGCTGACTCGATACCATCGACGCGGGTCGATGGTATCGACACCCTTAGGCATCAGTTCTATCCCTTTTTCGACGCTGAATCTTCTGGGGTCAATAGTATTGACTTAATGGTCGATAGTATCGACTATCTGCTCGACAGCAACCTGAAGGTACGTCGCTACCATCGACTTCCCTGTCGATGGTATCGAATCTATGCTTCTCTTTGCGGATGGCAACCTGTGGCTGTGTCGATTGTATCGACCGTTGTCGATGGTATCGACATCTGCAAATATTCATTTTCCCTGAAATTGCAACACAATACCACATAAGCCGAAATAAAACATATTATTGTAATCATTTATGCTCAAAACAATAAAATAAGGGAGAATTGATGCTTAGAAGGGTCATAGACTAAAGTAAGTGAATTATGCAATATTAACCAGCAAAATGACCAATAAATGCATAAAACACGAGTGAAACAAGTCTATAAATGCGACTCAAAATCATCGCATCAGGACCCAACAAGATAGATTGCATAGACGACATGCTAGACAAGTTGGTCAGTCAAAACAAGACAATCATAGGGCAAACATAGAGGTACTTGTAGAATCAAGGAACACAAATCAGCAACAAAGAAAATAAGATTTCTCAGATATCAGTGGAAGTAGCATGTTTGAAGAAGCCAGAACATCAAAAATTCCCCGCAACTACTGGCATTCCATCTATTAACCAACAGGTGAAGGCAGTGTTACTCCATAGTGGTAAAAAATTGTTGAATGAACAAAATATGAATCCATAAGAAAATGACAAGGCTGGTGATACATGATCAATATCATCTAGTGATTCCCTTGAGGTAGGCACCATGCCACAAGAGAAGGAACCAACTAAGGAAACTAAAGAGCAAAAGGAAGCCAGTAAGGAGTCATATGTTCCACCTCACCGGAGGAAGATGGTGACTCCAATACCATTCCCCAATACCGACCAAAAAAAAATACCATTCCCCAATAGTTTGAAGGCAAAGAAGGCAGACCAACAATTTAACAAGTTTCTAGACACTTTTAGGAAACTTCATATAAACATACCTCTTGTAGATGCAATAGAACAGATCCCATCATATGGAATTTTTTTAAGAACATAATCAACAAAAAGAGGAGGGTAGTTGATTTGGGTGTAGTGGTATTGAAGGAGGAAGTCAATGCAATTGACAGAGCATACTACCACAGTAGAGGCAAGATCCGGGCTGCTTTAATATACCATGTTACATCGACAAGGTTAAGTTTCATGAAGCTCTATGCGACTCTGGGCAAGCATAAATATCATGCCCTTGACAACATTAAAGAATTTAGAGCTGAATGAATCTAGGTAGAACAACATGACCATACAATTGCCTGACAAATCAGTAGTGAGACCAATTGGTATCTATGAGGATGTTTTGGTCATTGTCAACAAATTAATTTTCCCAAATGATTGTGTAGTCATGGAAATGTAGGATGACCATGGAAACACACAAATCTTAGGAAGGCCAATCCAAGCTACAACAAACATGATCCTAGAAATGGGTAGAGGAAGCCTGACATTGGACATTCAAGATGACCGCTTTGAAATAAAGATGCCGACACATTGCCACATGTTGCAACAATTGAATAGTGAAGTGCCCTTATTTCTAGGTTATCAATTTATGGATATGGCTCATATCATGATGAATGTGCAAAAAGGCTCTTTGGCATTGGATATCTTGGAGCATACCAAGGAAGATTCTTTGATAAATGTAGTAAAGTATCCTAATGATTTAGAGGAGGAAGCATGCCCTATGACAATTGAAGAGATAACTTCTTCCACTCCCCCCAAGCATACCTACAAATACAATTAGAGGTATGCATCATGAACTTGGTGGATGATTACACATGTTGTCATTCACTCAAGGAGTGTGTCCTTTTTTTGAAAGCATTACCATGCTTGTACTCTAGGCACTATGAAGATTCGGGACCGCCTCCGCCACCTTTGATCCCATCATTGTGGTGTCCCTTAGAGATCAAGCTAAAGTCACTTCCTCCACATTTGAAGTATATTTTATTAGAGATAGACAAGAAGCTCCCTATCATCATTTCATCTTTGTTGAGCATGCACAAGAAGGATAAATTTATAATTGTGCTAATGAACCACTGGGCAACATTTGGGTGGTCCATTGCATATATCAATGGGATGTCTCCTCGATTTTTCCAGTACAAGATCAGAATTGAAGAAGGAGCCAAACCGATAGGACAACCTCAATGGTGTCTTAATCCAATCATGATAGAGGTAGTAAAGAAAGAGGTAGTGAAGCTTCTATCGGCAAGTATAATTTATGCTATTTTTTATTCAAACTGGGTAAGCCCAACCCAAGTTTTTCCTAAGAGGGGGGGGGGTAACTGTCACCACAAATTCAACAGGTGAGTTGATTTTGACTAGGCTAGTGACCAGTTGGCATGTGTGTATTGATTATCTCCGATTGAATTCTTCCATGCTAAAAGATCAATCCCTCTTCCTTCCTTGATCAGCTTGCCAGGAACTCACATTTTTGTTCTCTAGATGGGTATTCCGGGTACCAAAAAAATTCTATTGAACCACAATATCAAGAGAAGTCTGCATTCACTTGCCCCTATGGGACTTTGGCTTACTATAGTATGTCTTTTGTCCTTTGTAACACACCAACTATGTTTCTAAGATGTATGCTTGCTATTTTTTTAGATACAGTAGAGCGTTGTCTTGAGGTATTTATGGACAATTTTTCTGTGTATGGTGAATCTTTTGAGGATTGTCTTGCCATTCTAGATAAGGTTTTGCAAAGGTGTGAAGACACTCTCCTTGTTCTGAATTAGGAAAAATGCCACATGATGGTCAGTGAGGGGATAGGTTTGGGACACAAGGTGTCCAATAGAGGAACGAAAGTCAATGGTGAAGATTGAAGTGATCTATAAACTTCCTCCATCATCATCTATGAAAGGGGTTAGGAATATACTAGCACACACTGACTTTTATCGACTTTCAATAAAAGTTTTTTTCAAAGATTGCCAAACCATTTTCTGAATTGTTAGAGTAAAATGTTGAGTTTAATTTCAATGAGTGGTGTTTAAAGGAGTTTAACTTGTTCAAGGAGAAATTGGTATCCACACCTGTGGTACAAGCTCCAAATTGGACCCAACCATTTGAACTAATGTGTGATGCATCCGACTATGTGGTAGGGGCTATTTTGGGATGACACAAGGATAAATACCATGTTGTTATAAATTACTTGTCTAAAACCATGAATGGTGCCCAATTTAATTACACTACAACCAAAAAGGAGCTTTTAGCTATGGTGTTTGCTTTTAGAAAATTTCACCAATATTTGATTGGTGCCAAGGTGGTTGTTTGCACTGACCATGCAACGATTAAATATTTGTTGTAGAAGAAAGATGCCAAATATAGATTGATACAATGGATTTTTCTACTGTAAGAATTTGATATAGAAATCAATGATAAGGTCGGGATATAAAATGCATCAGCTGATCATTTGTCTAGGGTAGAGAGAGTGGATGAGAAGGATTTAGCATACCCATTATTAAGGAGTTCCCTGATGAATGGTTGTTTTCCATGCAAAACAAAGACCCATGGTTTACAAACATTGTAAACTATTTGGCATGTGAACAATTACTGGAAGATTGGGGGTATCAGGATAAGAAAACATTTTTCCACACCTTGAGATTTAATGTGTGGGATGACCCAATATTACTCAAACAATGTAGGGACAACATTTTGACGAAGTGTGTGCCTGAATGTGACTTTGAGAGTATATTGGCACATTGTTACTCCCTACCCACTAGGGGACACCATGTTAGCTCAATGACAAAATCTAAGGTTTTGGAGAGTGGCTTTTATTGGCCATCACTATTTAAAGATTCTTATAACTCTATGTGAAATTGTGATGCATGTTAGTGAGTAAAGAATATATCTAGGAGATAGGAAATGCCCTTGAACATTTTTTAGGAAGTAGAGGTCTTGGACTTATGTAGGATTGATTTTATGGGACCTTTGTGTCTTCTAATTATAACCTATATACTCTTCTTGCAATGGACTATGTGTCTAAGTGGGTGGAAGCAATTCCAACCCACACCAATGATGCACATGTGGTTTTGAGGTTTGTGAAAGACTACATTCTCTATAGGTTTGGGGTGTTGAGACTGGTGATAAGTAATGGGGGGATTTCACTTCACAAATAAGAAGTTCAGAGATTTGTTGAGTAAGTATGGAGTGAGTCATAGGGTAGGAACCCCATACCATCCCCATGCCCAAGATCAAGTTGAGGTGTCTAATAGAGAGATCAAGAAGATTTTAGAAAAGACAATCCTAATAAGTAGGAACAATCAGAGCATGCAATTGAATGATGCTATATGTGCATATAGGGTAGCCTATAAAACATCAATAGGAACAACCCCATTTAGGTTGGTTTACGATAGGGTGTGTTATTTTCTTATAGAGTTGGAACACAAATCCAAGTGGGCTTTGAGAAAGATGAATTATAATCATGATAGTTTAGGGAAGAAGCACATGTTTGAGCTAAATGAATTGGATGAGCTTAGTCTAGATGCCTATGAAAGCTCTAGGATATATAAGGACATGACTAAGAAAGTCCATGACCACCATATACTTCATAGAGTGTTTACTCCAGGACAAAAGGTGCTTTTTTTCAATTCTAGATTGAAATTACACCATGGAAAATTACGATCTATATGGATTGGCCCATATGTGGTGGTTAAGGCTTTCCCTCATGGCGTAGTGAAAATAGGCAAGGGGACGAAGTCATTTCTCATAAATGAAAAACATTTGAAACATTACTATGGGGGTGAGTTAATTTATTATGAATAAGAGTTGAAGCTCCAAGAGCTTCATTGAATTGTGGATACTCTGATCGTCAAGACTAGGACGTAAAACAAGGGAACTTGTTGGGAGGCAACCAAACATTGTTGTTTATATTTTTGTTTTTGTCTTTTACATGTTTTAATGAGTTTCATTGTTAAAATTTGCATTCAACTTATTACACATCTTTAGATATGAAAGGTACCATGATCATCTTTGTTTGGTGTGCAGGTAGTAGAAAAGTTAGTACCATTGACAACCCTGTCAATGGCACCAAGGATGATGTACAATTCAATAGTAAAATTTGTGAGCAAGTCAATACCACTGACAATCTAGTTAGTGGCATCAAGTCTAAATTGAAAATCACAATTTTCTCTGTACCACCAACAGTTGAGTCGGTGGCACCGATTCATTGAAGAGCCAAACCAAAATCACTATCAGTCAGTAAAACAAATGCTTGAAGAAACTCTAGGTTAAAGATATTGAGACGCCGCTCAGGAGCATCGACAATTGAAAGAGTTAGTACCACTGACCCAAAAATTTGGTGGGACCAATACTATGAACAACAATGACTAAAATTAAGCTTGATACCACCAACACAGCCGCCAGTGGCATTGACACAAGAAAATAGAGAATTCATAGATATGGAGATTGATGACCAATATTAATTCTATTCAACGGTCGGTGGTATCGATCTGATAACACATACCAAATGTCAATACCACCGAAATGGTGTCAGTACTACCGACACAGATCTATATGTGTGTCGATAAACTGATAGATATGATTTATGGGTACCAACAACCGATACTAACACACACAGATCGAAGGATGAGTTGCTACCACCAACACTTCTTATAGGTGGTATCGACATGGGGCATCAAGCCAATTCGCATGCTATAAAAGGAGAAGTGATGGGTTGTGATTCAAACACACCCACACTATGTCCTTTGCATATACAGAGGCACCAGATCTCCATGAAAACCAGAGTCTTCTAGGAACTCTCTTCTTAATCTCTTTCTCTCCTTCTATCAATGGCTACTAGGAGGTCATCTTCATCGATGATAGGAGATAACCAGATGGTGCCCAAGCCAGCATGCATGGCTCATGTCAATGAGGATTAGAAGTAGAGGTTCTCCAACTTGATGAAGAGAGAGATCAGACCCACAAGATATGGTGACCGGGCCTTCCTCAACGATGTAGGCTTCACTGAGAGTCTTCATCAAGTTTGTGATGCCCAAGGCATGGTAGGTGATCACCCTTTCTTTGGTGATGGGTCCACCAACCAGGAGATCGTTTGTGAGTTCCTAATGTCCTTGGAGGTTTTTTGCATCCTCAAGCATGGGGAAAGCTGGGAGGAAGGATGGGTGCACTTCCTCCTTTATAACACCATCCACCACTTCAAACTGGAAGAGTTCAACATGATCTACGGGTGGCCAGTAGGGGACGCACACATCACACTCAATGACTTCAATTTAACATGGGTATGGTGGCTCATGAGGACTTACCATAAGGATTCACCATCAATTGACATCAATCATTCATCATGGACATCGAGCACCCATTCACTCAGATTTTTCATTAGTATCTAACCAACACAATCTTTTCCAGGTCTATACAAGGGAAAGGGAAGGTGAAACAAGCCGATTTTGTTGTCCTTTGAGCATTCTTTTCCCAAGGGCAATAGAAGGTAGAACTAGGCTCATTCTTCTAGAAATATATGCTAGAAATAAAGCGTAAGGTGCAAAGGAAGCCTTCAATTCATTTTGGTGGGCTCATTACACTAGTGGCGCTACACCTTCACCTTGACCTCTCCACCTTCAATGATTTGAGGACCTCCTCCAAGCTAGATTTCAATCACTTCAAGAGGTCTCATGATGTCAGCAAGTGCGAGGGCAAGGTATTTTCATGGTACACAGTGGACGATCCACTACAGAAAAGGGCTCTCTGTGACCCCATCTTCCATGTACGAGGGGTGAGCTTCTTGAGGTGGCATGTGGAGGATGCAGAAGCGGTGTCAAAGGAGCAAGATGACCCCGATCTAGAATGCTTTAGGGAAGCTGATGAGGAGGAGGATACCAACCATTCACTCATCAACATGACATTTATCAGTCTTCACAAAGATATGGAGCATGAAGCTCTGCCGCTCCAGCACCCACACATGAAGAAGATTCTTTTTATATGGCATGTATATATGGGATGTTGTAGTCAATTCAAATTGGTAGCAACAACAATCAACCACCTTGGTGGAGATCCATGACGTTTAAGGGTGGCTTCTTTAGCAGCAACAAGCCATTTATGATAACGAGTGCCTTCTCCTAGTCAACCAATAGAATATGCACACTCACCTGCAACAAATTGAGCATTACCAGCAGCTGCTCTATGATCACTACTGGAGCCAAGGGAAGTTTGCCAACTACCTACAACCTCCAGAGATGCCAACTAAGCCACCCAACTTCACTGGCACATTCTACCCACCTGATCCAGACATGCCGCCTCCACCATTCTGATTTGGTACCACTATTCCACCTCTTTGATTGGATTTTGACTATGAGGACATAGTCAAGTTCAAGATTAGGGGGTGACTGAACAACTTTATCTTTATGTTTTACTTTAGTTGTTTTAGCTTTTGCACTATGTTGAATTTGTAGGATCCACAACTGTGGGCTCCGATCTCCAAAACCACGATATAAGCTCAGCGGAAGCATTCGATTAGCAGCGGAATACAAAAATCATCGGAAATTAAAACTTTTCAAGACAAGATCTTGAAAACATGAAACTTCTTTCATAAAAGCAAGATAAACAGTTTATATCTATGATAAATCACTTCTTGAGTGATTATATACAACAAGATACAAAATCTCAAGATTAAAAACCAGAATCTCAGATCAACAAACTCCAAGGACCTGAGAGTACAGAGATGGCATAGGACTATCTAGCTATAACTCAGTAGTCAGTATCTCCACCTGAGATTCACTGCTTCTGCTAGTGCTGCTGCTGTTGGTATTGGACACCTGTAGGCTGGTTCCTTCATCCTCGACGACCACCTAAAAAGTTGAAATCTACGGAGTGAGAAAATTATAAATAATTGTCCCAGCGAGAGTTATAACTCTCAACTAGAAGCTTTATAATAGCAATCAAAGAACAATATAAGCAATAAAAGCTTTAAAGGCAATCAACAACAGATTGACATTAAGTAGAACAACAACATTTAGGAAATGTGAACAACATATGTACTATGGAGAGTAACATCATCCATGTATCTCGTAGTTGAACCTAAGCAGATATACTACGCGGTTGATTATGTTTTACAAACAATATTATGCCCTGCGGAGATGAGGTATACTTCTCATACTCCAACCGATCACCCTTAAGTCGCATCGGTATCATACCTAGGTCATCAAAAGAGTCGGATTCTAATGACCTCATCTTCCTCAGTCAGTGTGAGGATAAACATGCTGAACATCTTGTGTCTCTGCTACTATAGCTCACCAGGGTAATCTGGTACTTTGCTATTAGAGTCACAATGGCATTCTGTACTCTCTTCGTCATCGAAAGATTTCTTGTTTATCTCTCATCGATGCGGTATAAGGATTTTCTCGAGAGAATTGTAGTACATCATAAACATATAGTGAAGGGTTGATGGATTAAGATACATCTACATCAATTCCTACACTAGGATGTAAGGATTTACACATCCATATTCCCCCACATACTCCAAAGTATGTGATCCAGGAATTCCCTTAGGAAAACTTGTTTCACCATCATATTGCTTCTGATAATGATGGATCTATGATCAAGGCTCTACATGGTATGATTTTACTTGATTAGTTAGGTACATTTCAGTATTCTTTTAACATCATACATGTTCTCAAACATTATTATTAGCATAGAAGCTATGAAAGTAGAATACTAAATGTAACAGGTCTAACTCACATCAATTATCATTTCTCAATCATCTCATCACAAGTCATCTAATAAGCATGACCTTGATGATACTCATGGTTCTTACAGCCTATCATCTCATGTGATGCCACTTACCAGGAAACAAGGTATTTCACTATTCATAAAGATAAAAATCATGCTTTTCAATGAATAAGGTATCATAATCCTTACCTGGATATGATCATCATCATATAAGAACCTGCAAGATTAATTCAACTAATAACAGTAAACAATTCATTTCAAGAGTTGTACTTTCATACTCTCAAAAGAGTCAGGTTCCCTGATTTCTCATCAATTAGGGTTTACTATTCAAATTACATGTTATCACCCTAGGATTAGGGTTTACTATTCATTTCATGTTGAATTGAACTCATAACATCATCATGCATGAGAACCATCACCATTGCCCTCAGATTAGATTAAGATTCATCAATTATCATAATTAGGGTTTCCATGAATCCACATAGGTGGATCATACCCTAATCACGCACATTCATGTACATTGAAGGTATTTTACTTGAATTGCAACCATAAATGGTACTTTCTCTCTCCTCTTACTAATAGATGTGATTACATCACTCTAGATTAGGTTGGGACAAGTCCTCATTGACTATCATAAGCCAAAACACCATTATCATATGGTTAGGGTTTGATTAAAACAAGATATCCTTCAATTGAACCCTTTAGGGGTAATTTGGTAATTTACACCATTGATCACCATCATGAGTCAAATGATTAGTCACTTAGTCCCTAATGTCCTATGGTACCATTAGGGTTTAGATTAGATCACCATTGGGCCAATTACACATTCAAACGATTAAGTATAAACAACCCTAAAAGTCTCCAAACGGTTTCAACCTTCAACCTCCAAACGGTCTTGAAACCATTTGGGCGCGTTGACCGTTTGGATGGTTTGACCTTCAAGACTGCATGGGTCACTAAGACCGCATGGGTGCGTTGACCGTTTGGGATAGTTGACTTCCAAATCGTTTGAAACTATGCGACTTGAAACCGTTTGATCTTAAACGATCTTGAGATCGATTGGTCCAAACGACCTTGAGATCGTTTGAGCCCAAACGGTCTTGAGACCGTTTGGCCTCAAACAGTCTTGAGATCCTTTGGATCCAAACGGTCTTGAGACTGTTTGGTCCAAAATGGGGTCAAACCATTTGGTCCACAAAAGTAACTCCAAGGTTATAATCGATTATGGTTATCTATGTTGAAGCCTCCAATTGGTCAAATCCTTGTTAACCACTTGTAAATTGAGTCCATTAGGATTAGACTTAATCAATTAGACACCAAATTGACCCTCAATTGAAAGCCAATCAGGGTTGAATCCATCTCAATTAGGGTTTTCAATTGGATAATCATCAATGTTCAACAATGTGAATCAAATTGATGTTGAACCCATCAATTGACCTCCAATTGGGCCCAAACTTGGCCCAAACGGTCTTGAGATCGTTTGGACATCCTCCAAACGGTCTTGAGACCTTTTACCCAAAGTTTTATCAAAATCTAAGTCGATTGGATAAGGATTGAACCCTAATTGGGTCTAAAATCAGCACTTTTATCAATTCATCAACCTATTGTGATTGGACCCTCAAATCATCAAATTACCTTAACCCTAGACCTCCAAACGGTCTTGGGTTGTCACCAAACGGTCTTGAGACCGTTTGGATGAACCCCCAAATGGTCTTGAGACCGTTTGGGTCCTTCAACCCAAAGTTCACCAAAATCTATCCTTGAAATCCGCAAAACAACCCGATTAGGGTTTAGGGGGTTAAAGTGCCTTCAACATGTGATTGGTTTAGAATTAAGCTATGATTCTTTGTAGGAATTAAATTTAATATGTTACCAACAGACCCTTAAATGGTCGTCCCTTAGTCAACCCTATCAAATGGTCTTGAGACCGTTTGATTCCAAATGGTCTTGTAAGATCGCATGAGATCAAACGGTTTGAGACTGTTTGATTTCAAACAGTTTGCAACCGTTTGGACCAAAAGGGTCCAAGGTCATTTGTTAAAGTTGCCTAGGAATTCATGATCATCATCTTCAACCTCTGTTCAGGTCAGTTACTCCATGGATTTTCTTGCAAGAGTGCAAGGAAGAATGGGGAAGAAGAAGAACTAAGTACTTAATTGACAAGAACATAGATATGCATAATAAAGCAAGAAGTTTAGAGTTATAAAACCCGCCTCAAAGGTTGTTCCTAGAGCTCCAAGCTTCCAAGAATTAAACCTTTAATGTCATCTTGAGCTCCACAGGTCGGCCAAAGGTGATTTTCCAAAGAAAAGATGGGGATGGTCGGCTAGACCAAGAAACCTAAGTGAGATAACCATAAAACCAACCTTATACAAGGAATTCCTCCATGAATCCGAGCTAGAAGATGGTCTCTTCTTACCTTAGAACAATTTGGTCATATCCCTGAGCTCCAGAGCTCTGCCTTAGTCAGTTGAGCAAGATGATAAGTGAAGAAGAGAAGGGGATACGTTTACTTGGTTTACAAAGAAAGAAGCTTATATAGCTTGGGCTAGTTTTCAACTTAAGGACCTCTAGTTTCATGGGTTTCTCATCTAGGTCCCTCCTTCCTTCTAAGGCACGTCCAAAGCATCATAACTTAAGCAAATCCCATCAAAACTCAAGAGCTAAGGGTAATGAAAGCCAACATGCAAACTAAGGTACACATATATGAAGGGTCTCCTTACTCATACTAGGTGATTTCACTACAAAGGTCATTTTTCTTATCTAATTATTTAATTGAAACGCCCCTTTCATAATTTCTTCTCTAAATGATGTCAATATTCACAAGAGATAATCTAGAAGGAGTATTTTACAATTTGCACCCCACATTTTGGGTAAATTGCACTTTACACCAAATTTAGGGTTTTAAGCACAAGGATTGCTCCACAAGCTGCATCTTGGTGCCCAAGCTTGGGAAATCCATCATACTTCATCATATTCACTCTTATGATGTCTCAACACTAAATAAACATATAAACATGTGTAATTTGCAAGTTAAACCCTCTAATTGGGGTAAATTGCACATAGGTCCCTATATTACAAAACAATACTAAAACATTGTTTAAAAAGGACAGAAATGTAAACATATGTTCCTGAGGATCTTAATTACATGCCAAAAGATAATCACAAGTATATTAATTACATATTTAGGGAAAACACCTAGGGTTAGCTTATAACCCAGGTCAGGGGTGTTACAAATTATCTACCCCTTACAAGGATTTCGTCCCCGAAATCAACAAAACATATATTTAAGAGAAAAGAGCAGGGTATTTCCTTCTCATTTCATCCTCTAGTTCCCATGTGTTTTCTTTGATACCACGATGATTCCAGAGGACTTTTACAAGGCTTATATCTTTCTTCTTTAGCTTTTTAATTCTGTTATCAAGGATTGATACTGGTCCTTCCTCATAAGTTATATCATCATTCAATTCTACCTCCATAGGCTGTAGAAATGACTCGGTGTCTGGGTGACATTTTCACAGCATAGAAATGTGAAACATAGGGTGTAACCTCTATAAATCTAGAGGTAACTCTAGTCTATAGGCTACCTTCCCAAGTCGTTCAATGATTGGATAAGGTCCCATAAATCGAGGAGTTAACTTCCCCTTCCTTCCAAAATGAAGGACTCCTATCCAAGGTGAGACCTTAAGGTACACTCTGTCTCCAACCTGGAATGCTAAGGGTTTACAACGTCTGTCAGCATAAGACTTCTGCCTATCCTGTGCAGTCCTGAGCTGTTGTTGTATAACTTTGATCTTCTCTGTAGTCTGCTGCACGAGATCATGACCTAACAACTGATCCTCACCAGTCTCATACCAACATAAGGGTGATCTACAACGTCTACCATACAAGGCTTCATAAGGTGCCATACCAATACTATGTTGATAGCTATTGTTATAGGCAAACTCTATCAAGCTTAAGTGTAGGTCCCAACTTCCGATAAACTGGAGAACACATGCTCTCAACAAGTCTTCCAAGGTCTGTATAGTCCTTTCTGACTGTCCATCAGTCTGTGGATGAAAGGTTGTACTAAACCTTAACTTGGTGCCTAAATCTCTGTGTAACTGCTCCCAAAAATGACTTGTAAACTGGGGATCTCTGTCAGAAACTATAGTGACAGGAACTCCGTGCAAACGCACTATCTCTTGGACATACAACTGTGATAACCTTTCAGCAGAATAGGTTGTTTTGACAGGTAAGAAATGAGTTGTCTTTGTCAACCTATCAACAATTACCCAAATGGAATCATGTCCTTTGCTTGTCCTGGGTAGGCCTACAACAAAGTCCATGGTCACATGGTCCCATTTCCACTATGGTATGGGTAAAGGTTGCATTGTTCCTACAGGCTTCTGGTGTTCGGCCTTAACTTGCTGACACACAGGACACCTCAGAACAAACTCAGCAACATCCTTCTTCATCCCAGGCCACCAATACATATCTTTCAAGTTTCGATACATCTTAGTGCTCCCTGGATGCATAGCATACATCGAAGAATGAGCTTATTCCAAGACTAACTTCCTCAAGTTATCCACATCCGGTACTATCATCCTCCCATGATAGCATGCCACTTGATCATCTGAATCATGGAACCCATCTCACTTTTCATCATCATACTCAGATCTAATCTGCTGAACTGCAGCATCAACTTGTTGTGCCTCCTTTATTCGTTCTCTTAGGGTAGGTTTAATATGCATCTTAGCTAATAAACCAGCTAACAATGATACCTTCAACTGCACATTGTCTTGCCTTAAAGAGATAAGCATATCTCTCCTAGAGCATACTAAAGAGTTTAGTTGTGCTTTATCCATGGTTGATGTTGCTGATTTCCTACTCAAGGCATCTGCAACCACATTGGCCTTCCCTGGATGGTAATCAATTGTACAATCGTAGTCTTTGATTAACTCCATCCAACGATGTTGCCTCATGTTAAGTTCATGCTGAGAGAAGATATATTTAAGATTCTTGTGGTCTGTGAAAATCTGGAATGTTTCTCCATAGAGATAATGTCTCCAGATCTTCAAGGCATGAACCACAGCAGCCAACTCTAGATCATGTGTCGGATAATTCTCCTCGTGTTTCTTAAGCTGTCGGGAAGCAAAAGAAATCACTTGCTTATCCTGCATCAACACGCATCCAAGTCCATTCTTGGAGGCATCACAGAAAACTATATATCCTTTGCCTTGCTCAGGTAGCACAAGTACATGTGCAGTTGTCAACCTTTCCTTCAACAACTGAAAAGATTACTGACACTTATCACTCCAGGCAAAAGGAACATCCTTCCGGGTCAACTTAGTCAAGGGTAAAGCAATGGAACTGAAGTTCTTAATGAACCTTCGGTAATAACCAGCCAACCCTAAGAAACTACGAATCTCCATCGGTGTCTTTGGTTGTTCCCATTGTAGGACAAATTCTACCTTTTTAGGATCAACATGAATTCCCGAGGTAGATATCACATGTCCAAGGAAAGATACTTCCGGTAACCAGAACTCACACTTGCTAAACTTAGCGTATAGCTTATGTTCTCTTAGCAAAGTTAGAGCCTGACGAAGATGTTGTTTGTGTTGCTGAGCATCTCTACCATAGATCAGAATGTCATCTATGAAGACAACAACACACTGATCGAGGAAAGGTCGGAAGATTCTATTCATGAGTTCCATAAATGCAGCTGGTGCATTAGTTAGTCCAAATGACATAACTATGAACTCATAGTGACCATACCTTGTCCTAAAGGCAGACTTGGATATGTCACTATCCTTAATATGAAGTTGATGATATCCCGACCTTAGGTCTATCTTTGAGAAGACAGTTGCACCACGCAACTAGTCGAAGAGATCATCAATCCTCGGCAGAGGGTACTTATTCTTTATTGTTACTTTATTTAATTGTCTGTAATCGATGCACAACCGCATTGATCCATCTTTCTTTTTAACAAACAAAACTGGAGCACTCCAAGGTGAAGTACTCGGTCAGATGAAACCTTTCTCAAGTAACTCTTGAAGCTGTTTCTTGAGTTCTGCCATTTCGGCAGGCGCCATCCTATACGGTGTCTGAGCTATGGGTTGTGTATCTGGGACCAAATTGATTTCAAAATCAATTTCCCGAGGCGGTGGTATACCTGGAAGTTCTTCAAGAAACACGTCCTCGAATTCCCTGACTACAAGAACTTAGCAGGGTTGGGGCTCTCCTTGGTAATATCTACCACATGGGCCAAGAATGCATAACATCCTTGCCTCATCAGCTTATCAACAACCATAACTGACACAAGACAGGTGGGTAGAATCTTTCTTTCTCCTTGAAAGATCCATGTGTTGCTTTTATCAGCAAACATAGCCAGCTTGGATTCACAATCCAATACCACCTTATACCTTTCCAAGGTATCCATCCCAATGATTATATCAAATCCTTGCATATCAAGTGGTATGAGATCCACTTGAATACTATGATCAGAAAAGAAGAGGATGCAGGAAGAGCATACCTCCTGCAAAACAGCAGACCCTCTCAATGGAGTCTCCAACAACAAGCTATCTGCCCTATGACTGACTATCATGTTGCAGTTGTGAATCACTCTTCGAGTGAAAAAGGAGTGCGTAGCACCCGGGTCAATCAGAACAGACACAACACAGGATTTAGACATATCAGAATATAAAAGTTCCATCTGACCTGCCACAACCCGTGGATTGACCATTGCATCTGGTGGGTTCATAACATAGAACCTCACTGTCGCTTGGTGTTGAGTTGGTGCTGATGATCCAGCTTGAGACGCTTGTCCACGTCCTCTAGATGCTCCTTGAGATTTCCTTCTCTGTGATCCCTGTTGATTCTGTCTCGGAGGCTGTGTCACCACTACTACAGAAATAGCGTTCAGTGTCGCTTTTCTGGGCGTCGGTTATTTAGGACAACCGACGCCTATAATATTAGGCGTCGGTTATTTATGCAAACCGACGTCTATATTCGAAGACCAGCCAGACACAGGTACCACTTTGTATTCAGCGTCGGCTGAGTATAACCAACTGACGCCTAAAGGCGCCCGTGAAATCCAATTTTCAAGCGAAAAAAATCTGGGTCACATACAGCGTCTGTTGTTTAACGATTCACCGATGCCTATGTAAAATGAAATTTTGCGTGAAAAGTTCCACTTTCAGTGTCGGTTATCCTTGGATAACCGACGCTGATAATAGTTCTCGCCAATTAATTTGGGGTAAAGATTGTCTAATTGGACGTTGGTTTTTTACGATCAACCGACGCTGAAGAGAATAGGCGTCGGTTGTCGTAGATAACCGACGCCGTTGACCAACTTAATAGAGGCCCGATCACCCGACTCTTCCCCCTTTCTTCCTATTTCATCGATTCTCCTGTGCGCTGCTCATCACCGCTCTCCCAAAATTGCCGCCTGGTGCCTGGTGCCTGGTGCCTGCTGCTTCTCGCTCACCGCCGACGATCCCTGCTGCTGCTCTGCGTCGCCGCCGCCGCCTGCCGCCTTCCTCCTTGCGCCGCCACCACCCACTCCTTCCTCCCTACTCACGCCCTACTACGGCGTTGTCTTCTTCCTTGCCTCTGCTGCTCATAAGGTATTAGCCGTAGCACCTTCTTCCTTGTCTTCTTCCTTGCCGCCCGCTGCTCTGCTCTGCTTGCTGCTCTGACTTCAAAACCTAAGACTAGTTAGTGTTCTACTTCTTTCACTGAGAACTGAGAAGAATGGCCTACCACAGCCGTGCTGCCCAACACGGCCGTGGTAGGCCAACACAGCCACGACCATGTTTGATTTGATTTAAACCCTAATTTGATTGAAACTTGTCCATTCTAGCATCCTAATTTGATTTGATTAAACCCTAACATTGATGAAACCTAACATGTACATATCTATTATTGTGTTTGTTGGCCTAGAAACCCGTCCAAGATTGACTCATTAGGAGTAAATCTTGGATAGTCCACAGTTTGGGACTATTCTTGAACACCTAATCTCACTTAGGATGTAAGTGTATAATGTGTATTGGGTTTTTGAGAAAATTTTGGTAGAATTTCCCCGTTTGTTCTCTAAGTACATATGTACTTAGAGAACAGTGGGGAAATGCTGCCGAAATTTTCTTGAAAACCCAATACACATTATACACTTACTAGTGAGATTAGGTGTTCAAGGATGGGATGGGTGGTACACATTTATTATATATAAGAATGAAATCACATGTGTTTGTTGGCCTAGAAAGTGAACAATCATTGTTCTTTATATTACTTGTACATTGGTATAAATTAGAATGAACAATCACTAAATTATATACTGTTTGTATGGAGTCCGGCTTCATTGTAGATATCTATTATTGTGTTTGTTGTCCTAGAAACCCGTCCAAGATTGACTCATTAGGAGTAAATCTTGGATAGTCCCCGGTTTGGGACTGTTCTTGAACACCTAATCTCACTTAGGATGTAAGTGTATAATGTGTATTGGGTTTTCGAGAAAATTTCGGCAGCATTTCCCCGCTGTTCTCTAAGTACATATGTACTTAGAGAACAAACGGGGAAATGCTGCCGAAATTTTCTTGAAAACCCAATACACATTATACACTTACTAGTGAGATTAGGTGTTCAAGGATGGGATATGTGGTACACATTTATTATATATAAGAATGACATCAAATGTGTTTGTTGGCCTAGAAACCCGTCCAAGATTGACTCATTAGGAGTAAATCTTGGATAGTCCACGGTTTGGGACTGTTCTTGAACACCTAATCTCACTTAGGATGTAAGTGTATAATGTGTATTGGGTTTTCGAGAAAATTTTGGTAGCATTTCCCCGTTTGTTCTCTAAGTACATATGTACTTAGAGAACAGCGGGGAAATGCTGCCAAAATTTTCTTGAAAACCCAATACACATTATACACTTACTAGTGAGATTAGGTGTTCAAGGATGGGATAGGTGGTACACATTTATTATATATAAGAATGACATCACATTATACACTTAGGATGTAAGTGTATACCCTAATCTTTTCCTAATATATACTTGTTTCCTAATATATACTTGTTTTCTCTTTGATCATAGAATGGATAGATCATGGATGTCCATTCATAATCATTGCACCCCAGAGTTTATATCTGGACTTGATTAGTTTATTAGATTTGCCTAGGAACATAGGAAAAAACCTACAGATAGGTTCTACTGTCCATGTAGGCATTGCGGTAACAACTTGAAAGTCAACACTGGTGAGGAAATCAAAAGTCATGTCATGTGTAACGGGTTGTACAAGGCTATATAGAATGGCACTGGCATGGAGAGATTTCAAAATCGAAACCAGTAGATGTCGATAGCAGTGCTTGGGTGGAAGAAGAAATTGCCTCCGATAATGTAAATGTGAACGAACCAGTTCCAACAAACATCGTTGATGCGATGCTGGATAGTTGTAGGGTAGAGCACACTGATCCACCTCCTATCTTTAGAAACATTGTGCATGATGCTGAGATACTGTTATGAACAGGTTGTGTTAAGTTTATGAAGCTTAGCGTTGTGTTGAGATTGTATAAGTTGAAAGCTAACAATAGATGGAGCGACAAAAGCTTCACTTCATTGTTGACTTTGTTGAAAGAAATGCTTCCTGAAGGAAACGAGCTGCCAATCTCAACATACCAGGTAAAGAAAATGTTGTGCCCAATGGGAATGGAGGCCAAGAAGATACACGCATGCCCGAATGATTGTGTATTATTTCAAAAGGACAATGTAGATTTGAAAGATTGTCCAAAATGTGGTGCGTCACGGTATAAATTGACGACTTCGGGGGAGTCCACAACTGGTTCTCCTGCCAAGGTGTTGTGGTATCTACCTATAATATCAAGGGTTCAACGCTTGTTTGCAAATCCGAAAGATGCGAAGAATTTGAGGTGGCATGCAGATGTTAAAAAAAGTAATGATGGGATCCTACGACATGTGTCTGATTCCCCACAGTGGAAGAAGATTGATCTATTGTACCCCAAATTTGGTGAAGAAGATAGGAATCTAAGACTTGGGCTTTGTACATATGGGATGAATCCGTACGGGACATTGAGTAGCCAACATAGCACTTGGCCAGTCATGCTTGTTATATACAATCTTCCTACCTAGATGTGTATGAAAAATAAGTATGTTATGTTGTCGTTGTTGATATCGGGCCCTAAACAACCCGGAAATGATATTGATGTTTATCTTGAACCTTTGATTGATGACTTAAAGAAACTTTGGGCTGAAGGTGTGATGACCTATGATGCTTTAGTAAGAGAGACATTTCGTTTGCATGCTATGTTGTTTTGCACTATTAATGACTTTCCAGCATATGGGAATTTGTCTGGATATAGTGTCAAAGGAGCTAAAGCGTGTCCTATATGTGAAGAAAACACTGATTCAATACGACTAAAACATGGCGGCAAGACTGTATATCTTGGTCATCGAATGTTTCTTTCAAAATTCCATCCGTATCGTAGGAAGCGCAAAGCATTCAATGGATGGAATGATGAACGAAGTGCACCTAAACCTATACCAGGGGATGTTGTTTATGAAAGAGTAAAAGACATTGTCAATGAATTTGGTAAGAAATCACAATGTAGTATGGCCACACGGAGTGACAATTCTTCATTCAAGAAGAAGTCAATATTTTGGGATCTTCCTTATTGGAGTTCTTTGACAGTCAGGCATTGTATCGATGTAATGCACGTTGAGAAAAATGTTTGTGATAGCATCATTGGTACTCTGTTAAATATACCAGGTAAGACTAAAGATGGGATAAAATCCAGACTGGACCTACGTGAAATGGAAATAAGGTCAGAATTAACAGAATTATGTGAAATGGGTAATAAAAGAACATACTTACCTCCCGCTTGTTACACGTTGTCTAGAAAGGAGAAGAAAAAATTTTGTGAATGCTTGGTAAATGTTAAGGTGCCACATGTTTACTCATCCAACATCCGTAGATTGGTATCAATGAAAGATCTGAAGTTGATAGGTCTTAAATCTCATGATTGTCACACTCTAATGCAACAAATATTGCCCGTGGCAATTCGATCTATATTGCCGAACCATGTAAGGTTTGCAATTACCAGACTTTGTTTCTTTTTCAATAGTATATGCAGCAAAGTTATTGACCCTGATACTCTCGATAATTTGCAAACAGAAGTGATTGTTACCCTATGTCAGCTTGAGATGTATTTCCCTCCTTCATTCTTTGATATCATGGTACATCTTGTTGTCCACTTGACTAGGGAAGTGAAAATGTTGGGACCAGTTTTCTTGCATTGGATGTATCCCTTTGAACAATACATGAGCATTTTTAAAGGTGATGTTCGAAACCGTTATCGACCTGAAGGGAGTATTATTGAAGGTTATGTGGCGAGAGAGGTTATGGATTTTTGCAATGACTTTCTCAGTGGTAATGACACTCCTGATAATGACAAGAATATTGAGGAGGGCAAAGGAATTTTGGGATCACGGGTGAAAGTAATCAGCCGTGAGCAGTTGGAACAAGCTCACTTGTATATTTTACACAATATGGACGAAGTGAGTGTTTATATCGAGGAACATACCAATTTCATAAAGAGACAACATCCTAGAGCAAGTTCAATGTGGCTTGCTAGAGAGCATAACAAGACTTTTACTAAGTGGTTTGAAGATAAAGTCTTACATCAACTATCTCAAACACCAAATGATATTACAGAAACTATCAAATGCCTCTCCTTTAAACCAAAACCGAATGTTATGTCTTATGAAGGGTTTGACATTAATGGATTCACATATTACACAAAGCGCCAAGATGATAAGTGTGTCGTCCAAAATAGTGGGGTCACTCTTCAAGCGTCGACTATGTACTTTGCAAGTGCAAAGGATAAGAGTCCACGTGAAGCTAAAATGTCATATTACGGTGTCATTGAAGACATTTGGGAGTTTGACTACATAGATTTCAAAATTCTGCTCTTTAAATGTAATTGGGTTGATAACACCAAAGGAGTTATAGTGGATGAATTGGGTTTCACTTTGGTGAACTTTGAAAAGATTGGCGAGAAGGGTGAACCATTCATATTGGCCTCACAGGCAAAACAAATATTCTATATCGATGATCCTGCGAATGATAAATGGTCGGTTGTTCTTCATGGTAAAAGATAGTTCATTGAAGATCCTATAGGTGAAGAAGAGTACTATGATAAGTATGATGACTCCCGTCCATTCTCAGTTGGGTTGCCAACTCCACAAAATATTGAAGCTAATGATGACTTATATGTGGCAGAGATCACAATGAAGGATTGTTAATTGATAAAAGATCACAATTTTAGAGATATGTATGTTTATACAAATGCTGAATGTTTGCCTTTTTCTAGTTAATAAAAATGCTAAATGTTTGCCTTTTTCTAGTTAATACAAATGCTAAATGTTTACCTTTTTCTAGTTAATACAAGTGCTAAATGTTTGCCTTTTTAATGACATTTTCAGATGGCTGACCATGATGAGCATGATGTCCATGATGAGCATGAAGTCCATGATGAGCATGTTGTCCATGACGAGCATGGCGAGGATACCAATGTAAGTTCTAAAAACATATCCTATATTTCTATAAAATTCATTATCTTCTAGTTATGTCATATATCCTATATTTCTATATTGGGCTAATTCAGTGTGTTTATTTTTGTCAAATTTTAGGTTGATGATGCACATGTCGCCACTGAAGCACTGGAGCAACTTGATGCGCAGCACCAAACACTTAACAAGAAAAGGGGCATCACTCTGTTGAAGAAGTTAATAGCGCTAAGTGGCAGTGGATCCAAATTGGTTGTGGAGTTTGATAATGGAGGAAATGCAATTGGAGTGAACCGCAATAATTTTGTAAACTATCTTGGGTGTACCACTCGGAGCCATTGTGGTGTTAAGTATGATAATTGGCATAAAGTTCCTCAGGGGAAAAAAGACTTGATATGGAAGGATTTATGCGTGAGTATTACATTTGCAATTCTATTTTGTAGATTACAAATTCTATTATTTGCAATTCTATTTTGGATACTAGTTAATAACATTTCTATTTTACAGAATCTGTTTGCATTGGATGAGAAGTTGCATCGTAAAAGTGTGATGCAACGCGCTGGAAAGATGCTTAGGAATTATAGGACAAATCTGAATAGAGAATACATAAAAAAGGGTGATAAGAAGAAGAAGTCAGCCCTTGAACAATGGAACTTCTTGGACAAAGAAGATTGGGACAATTTTGTTACTTCAAGAAAATATGAAGAATTCAAGGTATTAGGCGTCACTCCCAATTTAATTAATATACATTGTATTCACCTATTCAAAATTAACATTTAGTGCTACTAACCAAATCATTAATGTGCATACTAACTAGGCCCTCAGTGACGCACAAAAAGTAAGGCGTGCACTGAATGTGCATGACCACACTATGGGTCCAAAAGGCTATGCAAGCATTCGCCAAAGACTACAGGCGGAGTCTGCGGCTACTCAGGAGTCTGCTCCTACTCAGGAGTCTGCCACACCCATGCCTCGCCATGATATCTGGATAGCTGGGAGGCAAAACAAGAAGGGTGAAATAAAGAAGCCCGTAACTACTGAGGCGGCTGCGAAAATGGTAAAATACAACTCTTAGAGCAATCGTTTGAATATTGATTATTTGTGGTGTTAACTTACCAAATTTCTGTTGATGGTGATTAGCGGGAGCTGCACGAGCAGAGGAAACAAGGCACGTTCATCCCTCAGGGCACAAGGGATGAATTGACAGTTGCTCTGGGTAACCCAGAGCATCCTGGACATGTTAGGGGTGCAGGCGCTAGTGTGGGCATCAAAGCATTCTTTGGGCCATCCCAGCGCAAACCCAGAGCGGGACTTTATCAAGAAGAGGTAACCTATTCTTTTTTTAGAATGTTACTGCAAAAGGAAATTCAATAATAAGAAGCTAATGTTTCTTTTATCCATGTATAGGAGAATAAGAGATTCAAGGATATAGTTTCTAAGAAGGTCAACAATGTAGTTGCTGAGAAGGTCAAGGAAGAATTGCTGCGGTGGTAGGCATCTCAAGCTTCCAATCAGCTTATGGCGACCCACTCTTCTCCTGATGCACAGACTGCGAGTAATCCTGGAGACCCATCGCCTAACACGTCTGCTGTAAGTATTGTTTATGACATTGTAGCTAGTCTTTTCAAGATGATATGTTTTCAAGATGATATGTATATATGTATAACATTCTTTACGTAAATTTGTAGGCATTGAAGCCATGCCGCTTAAGAATACAAGACTATGTTGTTGCAGAGGCACAGGCTTACCCATCCCTTCCTGGGGAAAGGTTTCACGGGACTCCAATGCCACAGGGCTACGTTCGTGTGGGCCCATTACGTGTGTTACCCGATTGGAGGGAAGCTACATTGCCATATCCCCACCCGGATATTGATACACTTGCTGAGGCAGAAGGCAGGGTCATATTGTGGCCCAAAGCAGATGTCGTCTACACTACTGAAATTGTAAGATAAATTTACATTGATTTAGACTGTTAATGTGTATATATGAGGTCAACTGATCTGAAATTATATATTATTGATGCATTCAAAAAGGTTGGAGGAACAGTCCCAAGGAAAAAGAACCAACCAATAAATTGGCAGAACGTACAAGTAAGTTCCCGACTCCAATGTATATATTATTGATGTGAATTGTGTTTAGTTGTATTATTTTGTATGTTTCAATTTATAGTGCGCTACACAAGACAATGGTTGGGCATGCTCATACTATGTGATGCGATTTATGCAGATGATTATCAAACATGCTGCATTGGACATCGATACCATACATGAGGTATTATATATAGTCTCATTAGTTAGTATGAAATATATCAATCTTATTTTTATATTATTACTTATATATATACATCATTCTCTTTGCAGGTGTTTAAAACTGACCACACTATAGGTAAACGCTTAAAAAATATACATGCTCCATATACAATGGAAGCATTAAATGAAATAAGAGAAGAATGGGCAAAAGCCATACAAGCTGTGGCAATTGTAAGATATAATTGGGATGTTGACAGCAATAATGAATGATACTTTGTAAATGAATATTTCTGAATGTTAATACATGTATTTGAATGTTTCTATATGTGTGAATGTGAGAATTGAATTGATTTCTGAATGTATCTACTTGTGTGAAATTTGTTTTGTTAATTTTGCAGGTTTGTGGCCTGTTTGTAGGCTGATATCAATGGATGCCGTAAACCTACAGTTCAAAAAACTGAACTGCAGGTTCTCATCTTGCTGACCAGCCACAGCAGGCCTGCAAATTTATATGAAAAAAAAAGATATAGGCGTCGGTTATTTACAGAAAACCGTCAGCAAAGACCTACAGCGTCGGTTATTGGATAAAAACTGACGCCTAATATTACAAACAACCCGACCGTGCAGGAAAGAACGGCCATGGTGGAAAAGACGTCGCTTATTCATATAAAACCGACGCCTATAGTACTAAACACGGCCGTGTAGGGAAGCACGACCGTGTCATCTTGAAGTATGGCGTCAGTTGTTTAGGTGATCACCGATTCCAAATGGGTTCGCGCCACAGAAAACGGCATCATCTAGGACACTTTCTGCGTCGGTTACCAATTAAACACCGACGCAAAATGTGTCCTAGATGATGCCGTTTTCTGTGGCGCGAACCCTTTTGGCGTTGGTTTTCTATAAACAACCGATGCCTGTACATTAAATAGGCGTCGGTTAAAAAACCGACGTCGAAGTGTTAGACCTTTAGCGGCGCCCACATAGGCGTCACTCGGAAACCAACGCCAAAGCGGGTTAAACAATCGACGCTAAAAGGCATTTCTATAGTAGTGCACACTGACATGCCTAGACCTGCAGTCCTTCATCAAATGTCCCACCTTCCCGCATTTGTAGCAGTTTCTTTCCAGTTGTTGTGGTCTTGGTGGTCCTGTGACTGACATTGATGCTGAACTGCGAGTCTCTTATGGCGGTAAACTCCGTCCTCTACCTCTACTTAGGGACCACTGAGTCTGAGAACTAGAATTGGGTGGTGGAGGTGTAGATGTAGAGAATCTAGGCTTCTTAAAGTCCCTAGATGAAGAACCCTAGAACTGTGGATATCTTTTGTGGGTTTGCCTCTTCTCAACCATAGATCTCTCTATCCTTCGGACGGACTCAACGAAGGTAGAGAATCTCTCCCGGTTTTCTAGGGCAGACACGAGAGTAGTCATGTCGGCATTCAAACCCTTCTCGAACCTTCTGATCCTTTCTTCTTCTGTGGCAGCCATGTGTAGACAGAACCGCAACAACTCCATGAACATAGCTTCATACTCGCTAATGTTCATCATGCCCTACCTCAGTCTCTCAAACTGAGAGATCTTCTCATCTAGGAAGGTCTTTGGAAAATATCTATGGACAAATTCCCGACGAAAGTCTTCCCACAAGATCTCTATTGCAGGTCTCTTCTGCTCTTCCATGGTCCACCAGTGACCAGCACTTCCTTTGAGAAGATAGACAGCATGTCTAACCTTCTCAGCTTCAGAGATGTTTAAGATTCTGAAGGCTTTCTCCAACTCGGTTAACCATAGATCAGCATCTGCGGGGTCCGCTGTCCCAAAGTATTCGGTAGCTCCGACACGACGAAGTCGCTCGAATGTCTTACCGATACCTTGTCCTTCAGGAAGGACAGGTGCCCTAGGTGCAGGCATATGCATCCTGTCAGTGATGTGAGTCATGGTAGTCATAAACTCCCCGAACATAGTTTGAACAGCTGGGTTACCCATATCAGCTGGGTCAAATTGTGGTGGCTCCCTGGGTGGCTCAGGTACGGGCTGCTCTATTCCTAGGTTCCTTGCACCATATCGAGGTGCAGTGATGCTACTCTCTTCCACGTACTCCTCATGTGGCTCAGACATCTTATATATCTTCTTCTCTTGAGGAGCAGAAGATTCTATTAGATAGGAAGAAACACTAAGGATAGACTCGACATCCCAAGTCCTATGTCTCTGTAGACTCAGTGAACCTAGAGCTCTGATACCACTTAATTGTGGGCTCCGATCTCCAAAACCATGATATAAGCTCAGCAGAAGCATTTGATTAGCAGTAGAATACTAAAATCATCGAAAATTAAAACTTTCCGAGACAAGATCTTGAAACATGAAACTTCTTTCATAAAAGCAAGATAAACAGTTTACATCTCTGATAAATCACTTCTTGAGTGATTATATACAACAAGATACAAAATCTCAAGATTAAAAACCAGAATCTCAGATCAACAAACTCCCAGGACGTGAGAGTACAGAGACGGCATATGACTATCTAGCTATAACTCAGCAGTCAGTATCTCCACCTGAGATTCACTATTGCTCCTGGTGCTGCTGCTGTTGGTATTGGACACCTATAGGCTAGTTCCTTCATCCTCGACGACCACCTAAAAAGTTGAAATCTACAGAGTGAGACAATTATAAATAATTGTCCCAACGAGAGTTATAACTCTCAACTAGAAGATTTATAATAGCAATCAAAGAACAATATAAGCAATAAAAGCTTTCAAGGCAATCAACAAAAAATTGTCATTAAGTAGAACAACAACATTTAGGAAATGTGAACAACATATGTACTATGCAAAGTAACATCATTCATGTATCTCGTAGTTGAACCTAAGCAGATATACTACGCGGTTGATTATGTTTTACAAACAATATTATGCCCTGTGAAGATGAGGTATACCACTCATACTCCAACCGATCACTGTTAAGTCGCATCGGTATCATACCTAGGTCATGAAAAGATCCAGATTCTTATGACCTCATCTTCCTCAGTCAGTGTGAGGATAAACATGCAGGACATCTTGTGTCTCTGCTACTATAGCTCACCAGGGTAATCTAGTACTTCACTATTAGAGTCACAGTGGCATTCTGTACTCTCTTCGTCATCGAAAGATTTCTTGTTTATCTCTCATCGATGCGGTATAAGGATTTTCTTGAGAGAATTGTAGTACAGCATAAACATATAGTGAAGGGTTGATGGATTAAGATACATCTACATCAATTCCTACACTAGGATGTAAGGAGTTACACATCCATATTCCCCCACATACTCAAAAGTATGTAATCCAGGAATTCCCTTAGGAAAACCTATTTCACCATCATATTGCTTCTGACAATGATGGATCTATGATCATGGCTCTACATGGTATGATTGTACTTGATTAGTTAGGTACATTTCAGTATTCTTTTAACATCATACATGTTCTCAAACATTATTATTAGTATAGCAGCTATGAAAGTAGAATACTAAATGTAACAGGTCTAACTCACATCAAATATCATTTCTCAATCATCTCATCACAAGTCATCTAATAAGCATGACCTTGATGATACTCATGGCTCTTACAACCTATCATCTCATGTGATGCCACTTACCTGGCAACAAGGTATTTCACTATTCATAAAGCTAAAAATCATGCTTTTCAATGAATAAGGTATAATAATCCTTACCTGGATATGATCATCATCATATAAGAACCTACAAGATTAATTCAACTAATAACAGTAAACAATTCATTTCAAGAGTTGTACTTTCATACTCTCAGAAGAGTTAGGTTCCCTGATTTCTCATCAATTAGGGTTTACTATTCACATTACACGTAATCACCCTAGAATTAGGGTTTACTATTCATTTCATGGTGAATTGAACTCATAACATCATCATGCATGAGAAACATCACCATAGATGCCCTCAGATTAGATTAAGATTCATCAATTATCATAATTAGGGTTTCCATGAATCCACATAGGTGGATCATACCCTAATCACGCACATTCATGTACATTGAAGGTATTTTACTTGAATTGCAACCATAAATGGTACTTTCTCTCTCCTCTTACTAATAGATGTGATTACATCACTCTAGATTAGGTTGGGACAAGTCCTCATTGACTATCATAAGCCAAAACACCATTATCATATGATTAGGGTTTGATTAAAACAAGGTATCCTTCAATTGAACCCTTTAGGGGTAATTTGGTAATTTACACCATTGATCACCATCATGAGTCAAATCATTAGTCACTTAGTCCCTAATGTCTTGTAGTACCATTAGGGTTTAGATTAGATCACCATTGGACCAATTACACCTTCAAACGATTAAGTATAAACAGCCCTAAAAGTCTCCGAACGGTTTCAACCTTCAACCTCCAAACGGTCTTGAGACCGTTTGGGGGCGTTGACCGTTTGGATCGTTTGACCTTCAAGACCACATGGGTCACCAAGACCGCATGGGTGCGTTGACCGTTTGGGATAGTTGACTTCCAAACCGTTTGAAACTATGCGACTTGAAACCGTTTGATCTTAAACGATCTTGAGATCGATTGGTCCAAACGACCTTGAGATCGTTTGAGCCCAAACGGTCTTAAGACCGTTTGGCCCCAAATGGTCTTGAGACCGTTTGGCCTCAAACGGTCTTGAGACCGTTTGGATCCAAACGGTCTTGAGATCGTTTGGTCCAAAATGGGCTCAAACCGTTTGGTCCTCAAAAGTGATTCCAAGGTTATAATCGATTATGGTTATCTATGTTGAAGCCTCCAATTGGTCAAATCCTTGTTAACCACTTGTAAATTGAGTCAACTAGGATTAGACTTAATCAATTAGACACCAAATTGACCCTCAATTGAAAGCCAATTAGGGTTGAATCCATCTCAATTAGGGTTTTCAATCGAATAATCATCAATGTTCAACAATGTGAATCAAATTGATGTTGAACCCATCAATTGACCTCCAATTGGGCCCAAACTTGGCCCAAACGGTCTTGAGATCTTTTGGACATCCTCCAAACGGTCTTGAGACCGTTTGCTCAAAGTTTCATCAAAAGCTAAGTCGATTGGATAAGGGTTGAACCCTAATTGGGTCTAAAATCAGCACTTTTATCAATTCATCAACCTATTGTGATTGGACCCTCAAATCATCAAATTACCTTAACCCTAGACCTCCAAATGGTCTTGGGTTGTCACCAAACGGTCTTGAGACCGTTTGGGTCCTTCAACCCAAAGTTCACCAAAATCTATCCTTGAAATCAGCAAAACAACCCGATTAGGGTTTAGGGGGTTGAAGTGCCTTCAACATGTGATTGGTTTAGAATTAAGCTATGATTCTTTGTAGGAATTAAATTTAATATGTTACCAACAGACCCTTAAATGGTCATCCCTTAGTAAACCCTATCAAATGGTCTTGAGACCGTTTGATTCCAAACGGTCTTGCAAGATCGCATGAGATCAAACGGTTTGAGACCGTTTGATTTCAAACGGTTTGCAACCGTTTGGACAAAAAGGGTCTAAGGTCGTTTGATAAAGTTGCCCAGGAATTCACGCCCATCATCTTCAACCTCGGTTCAGGTCAATTACTCCACGGATTTGCTTGCAAGAGTGCAAGGAAGAATGGGGAAGAAGAAGAACTAAGTACTTAATTGACAAGAACATAGATATGCATAATAAAGCAAGAAGTTTAGAGTTATAAAACCCGCCTCAAACATTGTTCCTAGAGCTCCAAGCTTCCAAGATTTAAACCTTTAATGGCATCTTGATCTCTACAGGTCGGCCAAAGGTGATTCTCCAAGGAAAAGATGGGGATGGACGGCTAGAACAAGAAACCTAAGTGAGATAACCATAAAACCAACCTTATACAAGGAATTCCTCCATGAATCCGAGCTAGAAGATGGTCTCTTCTTACCTTAGAACAAGTTGGTCATCTCCCTGAGCTCCAGAGCTCTGCCTTAGTTGGTTGAGCAAGATGATAAGTGAAGAAGAGAAGGGGATACATTTACTTGGTTTACAAAGAAAGAAGCTTATATAGCTTGGGCTAGTTTTCAACATAAGGACCTCTAGTTTCATGGGTTTCTCATCTAGGTCCCTCCTTCCTTCTAAGGCACGTACAAACCATCATAACTTAAGCAAAGCCCATCAAAACTCAAGATCTAAGGGTAATGAAAGCCAACATGCAAACTAAGGTACACATATATGAAGGGTCTCCTTACTCATACTAGGTGATTTCACTACAAAGGTCATTTTTCTTATCTAATTATTTAATTGAAACGCCCCTTTCATCATTTCTTCTATAAATGATGTCAAGATTCACAATAGATACTCTAGAAGGAGTATTTTACAAGTTGCACCCCACATTTTGGGTAAATTGCACTTTACACCAAAATTAGGGTTTTAAGCACAAGGATTGCTCCACAAGCTGCATCTTGGTGCCCAAGCTTGGGAAATCCATCATACTTCATCATATTCACTCTTATGATGTATCAACACTAAAGGAACATATCAACATGTGTAATTTGCAAGTTAAACCCTCTAATTGGGGTAAATTGCACATAGGTCCCTATATTACAAAACAATACTAAAACATTGTTTAAAAAGGACAGAAATGTAAACATATGTTCCTCAGGAGCTTAATTACATGCCAAAAGATAATCACAAGTATATTAATTACATATTTAGGCAAAACACCTAGGGTTAGCTTATAACCCAGGTCAGGGGTGTTACAACAACTATCTAGCACAATCGTGGAGCATAAGTATCATGATTTTTGCCTTCATCATAAAGTTTGCTTTTGTGCTTTTGCAATGAAATTTTAAATTGTCATATATTTGAAAGCATAGTTGCAAATTCTAAAGGCAACATCACCTAGGGGAAGTGTATGGGTTAGTCATCTTGAGGAATTTATCATGAATAAGAATTCTTAAATTATCCGTTAATTGAGGATGATGATAGCATTTGAGATTGAACCAACCAAACAAGTAACAAGACCTTAAATGAAAATTTTAGGAATAAACTCTAAAAGTTACCATGTACACAGGTTAATCGGAGAGGAACATATCATAGCTTAAGTTAGGCATTGTCTCTTAACCATGCGATTCCACCCATTTTTGTACATTTCATTCACCACCTTAAGATGATAAAGTAACCCAAATTATTTTTTCTTGATTGTGTTTCATATCATAATATGTGACATGATAGTTAGTTTTCATTTATTGCACTAATTCCATAAAAAAAATTAGGTGCATAACAAAAGAAAATCATGTAGATTGCATATTCAATGCATCATTAATTCTTTTATCATGTACTTATGTTGTTTTCTTCTGAAAATAAAGTGAAAGGGTACACATTCATACCTCTCTATAGAGAAGAAAAAAGAAGAATTTTTTGTTCAATGAATTATGTAGTGAATCCCAAGCATACTCTTCAACCATGCTAAAACAATAGGGCAAATAAGCAAAAAAAGAAAAAAAATATTGAATAAAGAGGGGGAAAAGGATGCCTTAAACTCAAGTTTGAATTTTTCTTCAAGTAGAGATGGAAACAACTACATGATTTATTCTTATACTTCATTCTCATAAGTCAGATGAGATCTTCAGCGCATGCATCATTCCACCCAAACAGTAGGCATTATGATTCATGCATTCTCATTTCCTTCATCTTATAGATTTATCATGTTTTACTTTTACATAAATGATTTAGATGTTACTTGTGATTCTTCATAAGCCACCTACTTCATTCCATACATTACTCTTTATGGTAGGCCATATATATGATTGATCCCCTCATTCATTCTTATAAGGGGAACTAATTCTAGTTAGTTTAGTAGGTAGAAAAGAGCAATGTAGATAGGGAATCACATGATGCACCAAGAAAATGCCCTATTGACTATGATATTAATTACTCTATTGATAGTGTTTCACTGATCCAAGGGTGGACATTTTTAATGAATATTTTTGGTCACTCAAAATTATTTAATGTTCAGTGGTTGGTAAGGGCCTATTTGGTACCGCCTGTGGGGCTAGATGAGAAATGTAGTTCATGTTATTTGTCCTTTTTCCGACTTGTCTCAAACAAATCTGAGGGTAGGATTGCTCTAGGGTGAGCAACATTTAAGCTTAGGGTATTTTGATGCACTGATTATTGTCTACTTTTCATGTGCTATTTTATTATGTATTTCATACATATTTGCTAATTTTGAAAATACTTGTGCATGGATTATCATTATTAGCCTATGCCACATATTTGCATTAAATATTATCTATTTTTATTATTTTATATTGATTCATCATATTTAATTGAACTAATGTTCTTTAATCTTGAATTTCAAGAATTTGAGAAGTCTTGAGTCAGCTCGGTGCTACCAATTGGTCTGTCAGTGGTACCAACATTAGAAGAAAAAGAACATGCATGAACTGAAGACTCTGAGTGGTACCAACCACAAGTTTGGTACTACTGACTTGCTGGACAATAACACAACCAAAGAATCTCAGTTCCACTGACCTATTGTCGGTGGTACCGAATATTAAATGGAAAATTGTCAAGGAAGATAGAGGCAACTCAGTGCCATCAATGCCTTCATCGGTAGTACCAACACTTATAGAGAGTTGTGCATCCAACAGAGGACTCAGTGCCACTAACTTCCTGCCAGTGGTACCTACTTGGCGCTATCATACAAGATTAAAGATTGTGATTAATATGACGACCATGACTTGGTGACACCCTAAGTTTTTCCTATGACTAAGATGGAGTGTGTCCAGACCTAATAATCACACTCTAGTTCATGGCACGATAGTGGAGAGCCAAGAGAAGAGAAAGGAGAGGAGAAAAGTTACTTCTGAATGATTTGAGCACCTTTGATGGACATATTTGTAGCCAAAGGATAGCAAATTGCCACATTCATCAGAGGGAGTCATTCAGATCATCTTCTCTAGGGGTTTCTATTAATTCTTTGATGTTTTCCTCGTCTTTTCTTCTTCCCTCTATGTGTATGAAAATACAAATCATGTGGGGCTAATCCCCTAGTTCCTTAGGACCTGTGAGTAGATCGAGTATGCATTATATTTGACAATATGAGATGATATATATATATATCTTCCTAATTCCAATACCTAATACTATGATTGCATAATAAATTAACTGTGCCTCATCTACACAATTGATTTCTCAGATCCTTATTTGCTTCGAGAGAGGGATTTAAGATTACAGAAGTCATAGTATTACACATTTTATACTATGCCTTGAGAGAGGACTTGTGATTGTGAAGGGAATAGTCAAAAGGATTCATTCAAGCACTTAATGAATAGTTAAATCACTACAAGAGTGGGGTTTATATTAGATTGGATAGTGAATTATACTACCAGAGCGAGTAACTCTTGCTTAATGTCCTTAGTCAAGGGTTAGTAGAAATAAATATTAATAAATGATGTTACTTATAGTGTGAACCATGGTAAAATGGTATTCCTAATGAATCCATTCCATTCATGATCACAACCTCATTCATTTTGTTTTAATTCTTGCAATTAGTTAATCAATCAATCTATCACCTTTTTTACTAGGTCTAGCTGATTGAGTCATAGTTAGTAGTAGTCTCTGGATATGTTTCCCTGAGTTTGACACTCAGGCCTCATAGGCCATATTATGTGATACATGCACTTGCCTTATAAAGGTGTAGTAAACATGCATCATCAAGCCTATGACTTTAAACAAGAGAGTTAATGGGAGGCAACCCGCATTTAATTTCTTTTGTCTTTTCCAACTTATATAGCTCTTCTACTTTCTTACTTTTGATCATTTTTGTTACTTATAAGTTTAACACATAGGAAAAAGGTGCCTTGATTTCTATTTTTTGTGTGGAGAAATAGGAAAATTTAGTATTGCCAATTTAGATATGGGTAGCACTAACATATATCATAGAGCGGGACAGTAACTTCAACACCAAATCTTAGTACCATCGACCAATCTATCAATGTCACTAAATGATAACACCCAAATTAGCGCATATTTTCTATGCATTTTATCTATAGTTTTGTGCCACTTTAGTCTTAATATGCACTCTTTTGTTCATGTTTTATGTTTTCTGTCTCTCTATTAGATAATGTAGTGAAAATATCCAATAATGTAGCTAATTAGCCTGTTTTAGACTTGCAGGTACCGAAACTAGCCAATTTTGGGACTCTCAAGTACCGAACCAGAAAAGACAAGAATTCCAGCAGCTGACCGATAGGGCTTGGCTGATACAGCCGTGCCGATCGACACGGATGTGCCGACCGATACGGTCGCTGCCCGATACAGTCGTCTCCTGATACGGCCACGCCGACCGATACGGCCACTGCCCGATATGGTCGTCGTCCGATACGGCCGCCTGATGCCTTAAGATCGAAGCCACAGATGAAGGACATGTGGACCAATAAAAGCTACAACTCTCATCAACTCATTGCCTATAAATAGCAGCTGCCAACCTACAAAAGGAGGGAGACGAAGGGAGGACCCGACAAGAGCTAGTGCCTAAACCAAGGAGCTAGAGTGTCGAGTTCCCCAAAAGTCTACCGACCGATACGACTGCGTCGACCGATACAGGTGTGTCGATCGATACGGGTGCGCCGACCGATACGGGTGCGTCAACTGATACGGCTGTGCCGACTGATATGGCTATGCCGACCGATACGACTGCGTCGACCGATACGGGTGTGCCGACCGATACGGCTGTGCTGACCGATACAGGTGCGCCGACCGATGCGGGTGCGCCGACCGATACAGGTGCGCCGACCGATACAGATGTGCCGACCGATACGAGTGTGCCGACCGATACGGGTGCTGACCGATATGGCCGCCGACTGATACGGTCTAGAGAGAGAGTCAGCCGAGGAGTCCAGAGGGACGAAGAGAAGACCCAAGGGCCGAGATCCGACCTACACAGAGGCCGAAGAGCGAGAGCCACCTCTCCTCTACGGGCTATATCTCTTCCCTCTTCTCTTTCATTCTACTGCATTCCTTTGTTTCTTGTACAAACGATGTTTATCCATCTTTGTTCGGTGCCAGCTATGCTTGTCTATGGCTAGCTAGCTCCTTCTTGGCTATGTGGCCCGATCTGGGCATGTTTATATACTTTTTCCTTAAGCAAGTAGATTCATATCAGATCTAGTATGTTGCATGTTCTATTTTCTCTTTCCAAGTTATGATTGCTAGTTTGGTTGATCTCTTACTCGCTTGAACTGCTATTTCTGCATGTATCGAGAGATCTGTTGTAGGAATAGCTAAGAGAAGATAGTTTGGATCTGAACCCGAGAGGAGGACGATCTGAGGTATTCTATTCCTAACACCCCAGAATATCCTAAGACCCGAGAGGGAACTTAGTATATTCCGAGGTGTTGATATGTCATTCCTTAAGAGAGGGTCGATGACATATCGTTGATGGTTTTAGTCACGCATCACGAGAGCGAGTGGGATGACCCCACAGGACAGATGCCATTGTGCGTGCTAGATGCTTGCTTAGGTGTTCGAGGGTTGTCTACACCCGAGAACGAGTGCATAGACTGCCCCGTTTGTGGTTACATAGCCAGGAACTCTCTTTCTCTATTTAGTAGACTCACGAGCTCTGTTTTGTTTTGTTTTGTTTTCTTTTTTTTGATTTAAATCGTGACAACGTGCTAGACTAGTTCTAGCATTTACTTTTATCGACTATCGTCCTGTCTTATCTGACTAAAGAACAAGATCTGTGGCATCCTAAAAGTCACGACGTCCCTGTGTTCGACCCTGTATATCTACTTCAACCCCGTAATAAAAGTTGTGGGGCCTAGAAGGTTTCGGGTTATAAATTTAAAGCTTGATTCCTTCCTTCGTCCTGTGTTCATTTCTGGACGCGTGAAAAAGGCCGGTCAACTTTTGGCGCCACTGCTGGGGACGTGGTTTTCCACGTTTACACGCCTAGTAGATTTTTGTTCTGTCACTATAAGCCTGTATATACATGCATAGTTTTCCTCTTACTTTACACATACTTGTTCATATATACTAAATCACTTTTGTTTTTCTTATACCTTTTTCAGCCATGGACCTTGCTTCCGCAAGACAAGTCATCTTGTCCACCTGTCCTCCCGAGTTTTTCCGCAGTTCCGACTGTTGGAAAATAATTGAAGGTCGTGCTCTGCAACTAGTCAAGTTATACTCACCTCCACCGTCGTCATATGTTGAAATTCCAACAAAGGAGACTACCAGTCAACCATCGACTCATGTGCTATCATGGGATCAAGAACTGATCAAGGTAGTGGAGTTAGCTGGAGAAAGTGCCAAGGCACTCACCTCCCTAGTTCCTCATCTCCAAGAAAACGTTGATCCGCTCCAGCAACTATTAGACAAGCAGGAGCATCATCTCAAAGAAGCCACCGGGGCTCTAGACCGCAGTTGTCACGCCCCAATCTCACATTAACCACAAACCACGAGATTATGACGCGACAGGATGGGATTTACACAAAAGCCAACCACTCTTTACTTTTTAAAACATTTTAAAGAGATTGAAAAGATAATCTATTTTATGCTGTAAAATGAAACTAAACAAACTACGGAAGCATCTTAATTAACTGATTAGCAATATAAACAGAGTCTACAACATTTTACATTGTTCGACATAAAATAAAGCATAACATATAATTTACATCTTTATACACATTCACTCTCTCACACACACCTTGTCCCAAAGATCGAGGGGAAATGACTAAGAGACCTCTAACTACTAACTACGTATACCTTCTACAGACTAGGCGTTAGGATGAAACGATCCTTCAGATTTCCTGCTGCTGATGATAACCTGAAAATGTTTTGAGTAGAGGTATGAGCCTACTCGCTCAGTGAATAGTATTTCACTTAGCTATCACTAAACAACTCATCAGGTTTATAGAATTGAAATAAACATAAATACAGTACAAGCTGGGCAGTTCTAATGACATAGCAGATTACAGAATATAATCGCATTTCTATGCAACAACAGGTAATTTAAACCAATAAACAGATATAATGAATTGGCACAAAAGTTCGGATATATTAATTTACTGTGATCCTATATGATTACATAATTATATTATTATTATGCCCTAAATATATGCAGTGTACTCTGCATATAAAGATCCGCAGCAAGTTCATGCTACGGTCCCACCGTACAAGACTTAGCGACACACCCGGGAAATGCTAAGTCTGACTGCTGTCCTGGTCTGCTACAGGACTCTCAGGCTCACACGGCCTCACTGCACTCTCAAAAGAGTGTACTCTAGACTCCTCCTTTAACCTGAGCACACAGGCGGAGAGTCGGGGTTACCACCGTGACACACGCACGGATTATTGTTGAATAACCCCCATATACTCCAGTGCCACCGTGACACACGCACGGATTATTGTTGAACACTGCCTTTCTGCCCTTGTGCCACCGTGACACACGCACGGATTATTGTTGAACACGAGTCACCGACCATCTAGACACACGCTAGGTAGGTCGTTTCACCCCAAGGTGCAGACCTCACGAGGGGTTCTACGGCGTTAGGGCACCTAAGTCTATTAACTGATTAACAAATAAACATTTAAATAGGAATATCACATTTACTGATTTCATATCAAATCACAATACACTGTCATTCTAAACCGACAGAGCAATATATTTCAAATCATTGTAATTTCTGATAAATTCTCATACCATGCATTCAGGCAAATTAGAAATGCATAAATAACCCAACTTATTTCAATTTGGCACATACATAGCGAATTTACGCAATTGAACATCTTATTGCACAAATTAAAGAAATTTACTTCACATATGAGAATCATACTCAACAATTATCAATTATCTAAATTTCTCGAAAAACGTGCACATTAACCCAAATCCTGGTTTGTGCATCACTTAACTCAATTAAGAGTTAATTACCTATCACAACACAATTTAATAACAATACTTGAGAATTTCTGGTAATATTTCAGAGAAATGTGCCATTTCATGTAAATATCAATTTACACATATTAACGTCAAAAGATATATACAATTTAGGGTTTTATTGCATATTTTATTTATTCATATCAACTTTGAAATCGTACATCTGATAATTTATCAGAAATCCTTATTGTCTGGGTTCATACCCAATCCATACCATTTTTAGACATGAATTTCTAATTTCAACATTCAAATAAGAAATTTAGGTTCCAATGAACCATATAAATCTACCGATTCAATCCACACTGATCAATTGCTAAATTTAATCATATAACAGCGTCTAGAAGCAATTTATGAAATAAAAGTCGGGCGACGCCAAACGCCGCCCTACGCCTGATAACGCCTGTTATCAGCGTAATTTGTGCACAAACAGAATATATTCAAACGCCTGAGTTATTTAATGATAAATGAATGAAATCCTACTCACAGTGATTTGGACTGTCCAGATTCGTCCGGAAATGCGTCCAAGGCCTGATTCCGGGCGAAAATTGGTTGTCTTTAACCTTTGATTTATTGATTTACTATTCCGACTGCTCCTTCACGAACAGATCTAAAATTGGCTCAATTGATAGATGGATCTTGGCTAACGACTATGGAAATCCTGATCTGGACCTCAAGCCAAAATCAAAGCAACGTTCTGGAGTAAAGGTTGCCCCCAAAAGTTCCTCACAGATGAACTAGACATCATGGCTTTGCTACTGCTGCGGCAGCAAGGTAGGGGCACTGCCCCTAGCTAGATGAACGCCAAACCTGGTGGTCAGAGTGAGGAAAAGAATCGTTGATGCATAGCTGGTCGCTGGACAAAACAAAGAGCATCCATTTCTCTCCCAAACATGGCCACACGAGCTGCTTGCTCACCTAATCGAGCTCCTGGTTGCTGCCGTAGCAGCTGCAACTGCAGCTAGCTGCTGCTGCTAGGAGGCGTCGTTAGCCGGTTGAGGTGTCACGGCTAGGTCAGTTGCAAGTGGGCGGAGCTGGGGAGGAAGGAAAGAAGAGAAAGAAAGGACGACTTGGAGACGGCGCTCAGCAGCTCGGTACCGCGCCTCTACTGGCCGGCCTGCTGCTGGTCGGCGCCACCGCTGGCTCGGGCCATGGAAGGGTGAGGGGATAGAGAGGAGGAAGAGGGAGGAGAAGGAGAAGAGGAGGTTGGCACTGCTGGTCGATTTCATGGGTGCCCCAAACGGCCGCCCCTTTCTCCACAAGGTCGGTCGATCGGGTCTCCTGTTGGGCGTCGCTCAACTAGTTCTGCAAGATGATCGTGAAAGAGATAAGGAAAAAAAAGGGAAATAGGGGTATTAAAACCAAATTAATTGGAAAAATTGCACTATAGGTCCAAAGATCTTAAGAACATCATAACTTTTGACTCGATGGTCCAATTTGAATGATTCTTCTTGCAACATTTCAAGCGTAAGATTCTCTACAACCTCAAGGAGAGAAATTATGCTTATTAGGCTGTAACAAATAATCAAAGCACTAGTTGCATTACTGAGTACTCAACTCAACTCAATTAACATAATGATGCTATAATCATGGTACATATTAATTAACTTTGATGTGGGTCATAACAATCTCCCTCCCTTATAAGAATTTCGTCCCGAAATTCCTAAAAGAGAAAAGGAAACTTGTTACACATCTCTGACTCAAGCTCCCACATAGCTTCTCTAGGTTATGATTCCTCCACAAAACTTTCACTAAAGGTATCTCACGATTCTTTAGTTTCTTGATCCTTCGATCAACTATCTGAACCGGTCCTTCAACATAGGACACGTCTGTCCTGAGCTATGCAGGTTCTAGGTCTACTATCTTTTCTGTACCAGGATAGCATTTCTTCAACATAGATACATGAAACACATCATGTAGATTTGACAACTCAGATGGCAATTCCAACCTATAGGCTACAGGTCCAGTCCTCTCAATGATAGGATATGGGCCCATAAACCTAGGAGTCAATTTGCCTCGCTTACCAAACCTCAACACTCCTTTCCATGGTGAAACCTTTAAATATACTTCATCACCAACCTCAAACTCAAGAGGTCTACGTCTTTTCTCAGCATAACTCTTATGTCTATCATGTGCAACTTTCAACTGTTCTTTGATCATTGCAATCTTTTCAGTGATCAAATCCACTATCTCTGGTCCAAGAATCTGCTTTTCACCTACCTCATATCATCATGTGGGTGATCTACACTTTTTGCCATATAAAGCTTCATACGGGTCTATACCAAGACTGGAATGGTGACTATTGTTGTATGCAAGCTCTATAAGGCTCAAGTGTTCTTCCCAACTTTCCCAGAAATGCAAGACACATGCTCTCAGCATGTCCTCAAGAGTCTGAACGGCCCTCTCAAATTGACCATCCGTCAGCGGGTGAAAGGTTGTACCGCATCTCAACTTTGTGCCCAAAGCACGATGCAACTGATTCCAAAATCTGGATGTGAACTTAGAATCTCTATCAGATATAATTGAAACTGGAATACCATGCAACCTGACTATTTCATCCACGTATATCTTAGACAACTTCGGGACATCAAAGGTTGACTTAATATGAAGAAAGTGAGCAGACTTAGTCAATCTATCCACAATCACCCATATAAAGTGTCAATCCTCTAGGTGTCCTGGGTAACCCTATCACAAAATCCATTGTGATATGTTCCCACTTCCACTCTGGTATAGGAAAAGATTGCAAGGTAGCTGTAGGTTTCTGGTGCTCAGCCTTAACCTGCTGACACATACTACACCTAGCCACACTACATCCTCTTCATACCAGGCCACCAATACAACTCCTTGAGATTCATATACATCTTAGTGTTGCCAGGTTGCATAGCGTACATTGATGCATGTGCTTCCTCAAGAATCTTTTATTTCAAATCATTGTCTCAAGGTACACAACCTATCATGTGGATACAACAAACCATCATTTGAAAAACTAAACTCTGGTCTCTTTCCCCTGCCATGTCATGCATGGTCTGGTTTAACTCACTATCACCCTATTGTAGTTTCTTGATTTGATCATAAGAAGTAGGCTTGACTTGCATCTGTGCAATCAAACCATTTAGCTATGTCACCCCTAAGTCTAAGTTCAACTTTCACATTTCCACTAGCATATCTCTTTTGAAACATGCCATGGAAAATACATCCACTGTTGAACTAGACTTCCTACTTAGGGCATCAACTACCACATTTACCTTCCCAAGGTGACAATCTATCGTTACATCATAAAGATAGTGACGCTGTGTCATAAGAGCATGAACTACTACAACTAACTTCAGATCATGTATCGGGTAATACTCTGCTTTCTATGCTACTTTCTTATAATTACATTTCAAGTTTGTGTCTTACTCTTTTCTCTAAATCATTTCATGTTGTTCATGTACTGATCAGATTATCTACTTCAAAACCCTAGATTGCTTTCAAAGCCAGTTTACTTTTCATAGAACATATCTCAAAATCTTATTTTTACGAAGTTACTAGTATTCAAGGTTACATCACTAATGATATCCCTTAATCTGCTTTAACTCTAATCATTCTAGGGTTTTGGTCCATATCAGTAACATAGCATTATTGTGTGTATGTGTGATCGATCATATAGATCAAATTGAGTTGCTTGGGTCAATAACATATTAACCTAACACTCAACTTTAATTATATTGGCTGAAAATTCAGTTTTCAGAATAGTTTCTGTAATTCGTTTATTAAACAGCTAACAGAAGCTCCAAAAATTCTGGAAATTTTATATGTTGTACCTAATGAAGTTTTAGACTTCCAGTAAAAATTTGAGATCATTTCAATTTATCAATAAATAATTAAAAATCAAACAGTGCACTGCTATATTGCAGTCTGCAGCAGGTTCGGCTGAGTTACAAACTCGGCCGACACCCTTACTGTAGAGGTCAAAAGTCATTCAAAAATTATGCCAATTTAATAGAGTGTCTAAAATTGTATTTTTCAAGCACAGTTAAAATTTGAGATCAATTGAATATACCAATAAAAAGATAAAATTCAATTACCACACTGCTATATCATTCAGAAAATGTGATCATATAATTGTAAATACTGAGAAATTCTTATATCATGCATTCATATTCTAAGTTATGTGTTTGTTCTTTATTTTAAAAACTAATTTGTTAGTCTATAGAGACTTAGAATCCAAAGGTAATATGTATGAATGTATTTAACTTTATAATAAAGATATGCATTCCATACTCTCAATTATGTCTTGTAATTCTCGTTCCTTAATCAAGTCATCATTTTTAACATTTCCTTTAATCCAACTAAGTTTCTTGTCTTGATCTTATGATTTTTATAAGACTCTTTATTTCTATGTACTTATTGTATGCTCAACTTATTTTCTTCTATTTTCCCTTCACCTTAAAGTACATAAAGTATTTTACTCCATTCCATGATCCAACCCAAATTTGATTCTTACGTCCTAGCCCTTACATGCTTTTCTCATATCCTTTCCATACTCTTATATTTAGAGTTCATATAATACAAATCATTGAATTTAATTTGAACCTTATATCATTTTCTTTTATTTCCAATTAAGGATTGCACATATGAGGTTCCAACATTGGCCTCTGATATCATTTCCAGCAAATTCTTAGCTGTTCTAATCTTTCTCTTACATTTCAACGTCTTATCGTATGTACATTTTTACTATGATTCAGGTCTAAATCATTCAGAGTCTACTCTAATTATACTGTTAATAGGAGTCATTAGATCCCAGTAACGCATCCTGCCAGCCGGACCAGGCCGAACCTGTAGTCCTGAAGCCAAGAGCTACTCAGGATTAACCAACTCCTATTGATCTTAAACATGTGAAAAGAATATCCACTCCGAGCAAACTCATTTAATCATAATTTCAGGTCTACTTTAGTACTAAGAAAACAAACACTTAACAATTCACTTCATAACACTACAATATAAAAGAATCATGTTTATTTTACAAACTGAAAATTTCATTTCATGCATATAAGAGCGTTTCTAATAATCTCCAATTAAATTAACAATGCAAGGCAAGAGTTGTATCACATCCTATATATTTAATCTCTTACTCCTACATTAATTTCTTATCTCATAACCCTAAGATTTCTAGGGTTTTCTCTCTAGCCTATCCTTCCTCTGCATACCTGGCCAAGGCATCCAGAGAAGAACAGACAGAGTAGCTTGATACTGGTCAATCTAAGTATTCAGACACCTGGCCAGGGTATCTAAACACTCAGACCTTCCAGAGCTAAAACACATCATTCATTATTCGTCTTACTTATAACATTATCTGTTGACCTTAATGATTCTTAACGACTCAACTTAAGCTCATTACTTGATTCTCGTGACCACATCCTCTTCCTGTTATCTGCAATAATATAACAGAACACTTCCTGTTAGAAAATTACAGATAGAAGAAGGACTCATAAACCTTAATCCTATTGGTCTCTTATCGTCCCCTGACCTTGACTTAGAGTATTCATATACTCAACCTATGCTCTGATACCAAAATTGTCACGCCCCAATCTCACATTAACCACAAACCACGAGATTATGACGCGACAGGATGGGATTTACACAAAAGCCAACCACTCTTTACTTTTTAAAACATTTTAAAGAGATTGAAAAGATAATCTGTTTTATGCTGTAAAATGAAACTAAACAAACTACGGAAGCATCTTAATTAACTGATTAGCAATATAAACAGAGTCTACAACATTTTACATTGTTCGACATAAAATAAAGCATAACATATAATTTACATCTTTATACACATTCACTCTCTCACACACACCTTGTCCCAAAGATCGAGGGGAAAGGACTAAGAGACCTCTAACTACTAACTACGCATACCTTCTACAGACTAGGCGTTAGGATGAAACGATCCTTCAGATTTCCTGTTGCTGATGATAACCTGAAAATGTTTTGAGTAGAGGTATGAGCCTACTCGCTCAGTGAATAGTATTTCACTTAGCTATCACTAAACAACTCATCAGGTTTATAGAATTGAAATAAACATAAATACAGTACAAGCTGGGCAGTTCTAATGACATAGCAGATTACAGAATATAATCGCATTTCTATGCAACAACAGGTAATTTAAACCAATAAACAGATATAATGAATTGGCACAAAAGTTCGGATATATTAATTTACTGTGATCCTATATGATTACATAATTATATTATTATTATGCCCTAAATATATGCAGTGTACTCTGCATATAAAGATCCGCAGCAAGTTCATGCTTCGGTCCCACCGTACAAGACTTAGCGACACACCCGGGAAATGCTAAGTCTGACTGCTGTCCTGGTCTGCTACAGGACTCTCAGGCTCACACGGCCTCACTGCACTCTCAAAAGAGTGTACTCTAGACTCCTCCTTTAACCTGAGCACACAGGCGGAGAGTCGGGGTTACCACCGTGACACACGCACGGATTATTGTTGAATAACCCCCATATACTCCAGTGCCACCGTGACACACGCACGGATTATTGTTGAACACTGCCTTTCTGCCCTCGTGCCACCGTGACACACGCACGGATTATTGTTGAACACGAGTCACCGACCATCTAGACACACGCTAGGTAGGTCGTTTCACCCCAAGGTGCAGACCTCACGAGGGGTTCTACGGCGTTAGGGCACCTAAGTCTATTAACTGATTAACAAATAAACATTTAAATAGGAATATCACATTTACTGATTTCATATCAAATCACAATACACTGTCATTCTAAACCGACAGAGCAATATATTTCAAATCATTGTAATTTCTGATAAATTCTCATACCATGCATTCAGGCAAATTAGAAATGCATAAATAACCCAACTTATTTCAATTTGGCACATACATAGCGAATTTACGCAATTGAACATCTTATTGCACAAATTAAAGAAATTTACTTCACATATGAGAATCATACTCAACAATTATCAATTCTCTAAATTTCTCGAAAAACGTGCACATTAACCCAAATCCTGGTTTGTGCATCACTTAACTCAATTAAGAGTTAATTACCTATCACAACACAATTTAATAACAATACTTGAGAATTTCTGGTAATATTTCAGAGAAATGTGCCATTTCATGTAAATATCAATTTACACATATTAACGTCAAAAGATATATACAATTTAGGGTTTTATTGCATATTTTATTTATTCATATCAACTTTGAAATCGTACATCTGATAATTTATCAGAAATCCTTATTGTCTGGGTTCATACCCAATCCATACCATTTTTAGACATGAATTTCTAATTTCAACATTCAAATAAGCAATTTAGGTTCCAATGAACCATATAAATCTACCGATTCAATCCACACTGATCAATTGCTAAATTTAATCATATAACAGCGTCTAGAAGCAATTTATGAAATAAAAGTCGGGCGACGCCAAACGCCGCCCTACGCCTGATAACGCCTGTTATCAGCGTAATTTGTGCACAAACAGAATATATTCAAACGCCTGAGTTATTTAATGATAAATGAATGAAATCCTACTCACAGTGATTTGGACTGTCCAGATTCGTCCGGAAATGCGTCCAAGGCCTGATTCCGGGCGAAAATTGGTTGTCTTTAACCTTTGATTTATTGATTTACTATTCCGACTGCTCCTTCACGAACAGATCTAAAATTGGCTCAATTGATAGATGGATCTTGGCTAACGACTATGGAAATCCTGATCTGGACCTCAAGCCAAAATCAAAGCAACGTTCTGGAGTAAAGGTTGCCCCCAAAAGTTCCTCACAGATGAACTAGACATCATGGCTTTGCTACTGCTGCGGCAGCAAGGTAGGGGCACTGCCCCTAGCTAGATGAACGCCAAACCTGGTGGTCAGAGTGAGGAAAAGAATCGTTGATGCATAGCTGGTCGCTGGACAAAACAAAGAGCATCCATTTCTCTCCCAAACATGGCCACACGAGCTGCTTGCTCACCTAATCGAGCTCCTGGTTGCTGCCGTAGCAGCTGCAACTGCAGCTAGCTGCTGCTGCTAGGAGGCGTCGTTAGCCGGTTGAGGTGTCACGGCTAGGTCAGTTGCAAGTGGGCGGAGCTGGGGAGGAAGGAAAGAAGAGAAAGAAAGGACGACTTGGAGACGACGCTCAGCAGCTCGGTACCGCGCCTCTACTGGCCGGCCTGCTGCTGGTCGGCGCCACCGCTGGCTCGGGCCATGGAAGGGTGAGGGGATAGAGAGGAGGAAGAGGGAGGAGAAGGAGAAGAGGAGGTTGGCACTGCTGGTCGATTTCATGGGTGCCCCAAACGGCCGCCCCTTTCTCCACAAGGTCGGTCGATCGGGTCTCCTGTTGGGCGTCACTCAACTAGTTCTGCAAGATGATCGTGAAAGAGATAAGGAAAAAAAAAGGGAAATAGGGGTATTAAAACCAAATTAATTGGAAAAATTGCACTATAGGTCCAAAGATCTTAAGAACATCATAACTTTTGACTCGATGGTCCAATTTGAATGATTCTTCTTGCAACATTTCAAGCGTAAGATTCTCTACAACCTCAAGGAGAGAAATTATGCTTATTAGGCTGTAACAAATAATCAAAGCACTAGTTGCATTACTGAGTACTCAACTCAACTCAATTAACATAATGATGCTATAATCATGGTACATATTAATTAACTTTGATGTGGGTCATAACAGCAGTAGTAGTATAATTCAAACTGTTGAACAAGGATTCATCCTAAAGCATCAGTTTGATACAGCGGGTCCCCCTTATATGTGCATGGCAGAATCGACAGATCTCGAAAGCGTTGCTGCTCAAGTACAACAACTTAATGATAAAGATGTTGAACAAGGCAGGAGGCTCCAAGAGCTCATCGATTTGGTTACAATTCGGTTACAACTACCATCACAAGACAATAAAGACATTAGTCATCAATACCATTCCATTGGGTCTGAAGTAGAATATGCACCATCATCCTATTCAGACCATCAACTGGATTCACCAGGATTTTTCTGTGAAGACCAACCCACTAGGGGAAGCCCTTCATTCTATCCAGATGACCCAGCTGATGAACCAATGGAAGAAATGAGTCATATACATGAATGGGTCTATGATGACGATGATGAAGACTCAAAAAGCCAATCAACCTCACAACCAGAAGGTTTGTTTGAGGAACCAGAGTCAGATATTGAACCAGACCAGAGTGAAATTTCTCATATTGAGACTTGTCATTTTGCTTTGAGCAGTACGTCAACCATGGTATGGAACAATTTGTTCGACGACGACGATGATGATGTCAGTTGCTCGACATGGAGCAGTGAGTATAGTAACGAAGACGAGTTGGAGCAGTACGAGCCATCATTCGCCACCATACCTTTACAATGCTTGGTGGACATCAAGGGGGTAGGATGGACGGTTCACTACAACATGGCTGTAGAGCATGAAGACACCCCTGACTCCACGCCTGGTGATAAGCTTGGGGTGGTAGAACCACAAATAGATTCTATAGGGGGAACTTTTTGCTCAGAAGATGATTGGATGACTCAGACGGTACATGAAGATTTATCTGAGCATCCAACCTCAAGTGCAGAGATAGAGAGAGAAGATATAAGTCCTCAATATGACGTCCAACCTCTCTCATCCATCTCATCCTATGTTGACATCCCAGGACCTTCATTTTCAGAATCATATGATGAAAGGTACCCTGAGGATGATATGCCAAAGAATTCATCCCAGTGCAGCTCAAATCAATTCCAGCACAAAGATGACTTCACCGAGTCGCCATGTTTTACTTTTCTTCTTCAGACTCGGTAGGGCCAACACATCCACCTATTCTACTCATATTATGTGGCGGAACCCGTCGGCAAGACACAGGTGACACTAGTCCCAAAGCTGAGAATTTGGGATCCCAGTGTCGGTATCGTGGGGCACCCACCCCCTTTTCTCTTAACCACCCTCCCGCCCTTTTATTACAATAAATTTTGCTTTTCATGTTCTTGTTGGTTAATTTCTTTCCTCTAACTGTTTTGATATCCTTGCACCCATGCATCATCTTTAGAACTTCAATAAATGTCATTAAACTCATGCATTCCTGCCTCACTATTTCAAGTTTGAGACTTGCTCGAGGACGAGCAAAATTTTTATGCTTGGGGTGGTAGGCTTTTCCCTTCTTTTCTCTTCACCCTTCTTGCATGCATGTCTATTTCCTGCATTTAGTCTTAAATTTTGAAAATTTTCAGCTTTTTAGCTTTGCAATTATGGCTATATGGTGCGAATCTAATAGATAAATGCTTGATTGTATGCCTAGATGCACAATTTTTATCTTAAAAATTGCTTGACCTCTCGCTTGACTTGCTCTTTGAATCTTTCCTTGAGTTTGGTAATAAATCTAAGGTTATGTCCCTTTTTCATAGCTTAAAGCTAAATTCCCTTGATCTATGTTGTGAATTACAAATCCATGGTAAAGGACCGTTGGAATGAGCTAAATCATGATTAACGTCTCCTAGCTGTGAATTTCACAAGCTTGCCTCTATTCTAAGGATTCTTGAATCATAATTGCTACTTCTCACACAGGTATCAAGCAGATTATGATGGGCTTTGAGCTATGATCAAGATGAAATGTTCCTCCTTGATGGACTACGTGCCTTCTCACATTAGATTGAGTCAAAAAGATGAAAAATATAAAAAATGTGCAAAAGAGGCTTGGCCGCCCACAAAATCCCAAAAATATCTATATAAGTTCTCACCCAAGACCAAAAATAGAATGCAAATGATAAAAGCCTGAGTGTGAACAATAAATGAGTGATGTTTTCTCTTTTAGGAGAGTTGAGGATGGTGCCCAGCCGGTGTATGACTGTGCTCACGAACGTGGATATGTTGTGCCTGGTAGTACCACTCCAAATGCTCATTAGAGAGTCACTAGGAACCCCTAGGAGACCTATGAGATCATCTCAGTAGTAGGGTTGGTTTGGGCGCAGTACGAGGAGTTCATCTCACTGCTTTGGGCCAACTGGCTCGGACTATAGGGACTGTTGCTCGTTACATGGACCAACCTGACGCAGATCGGGATTCTCAGAAGTCAGTAGAGTCTTTTTACTTTGTTTCTTAGGACATAATTAAGTGAGAGGCAAGTTGATTCCCGATTGGTATGCATGGATTCATGGTGATGGTCCATTTCTCATCACCTGCTTGATCACCTAAATGACAACTCTTTCATGTTTAAATAATTATGATTCAAACCCTCATGAGTATCGACAGGTTGTAGTGAATTTGCTTAATCTTGCTTGGAAATTCTTTGATCTTACTTTGGCAGGATTGTGCTTGTTTGGTGGGGGTTTGTTCTGAGATGACATGGATCAAGAGTATTGATGCTTTAAACTATTTTTCTTAACCTTAGCATTTATTGCCAAGCTTAATTTGGATGTTATCTTTTGTTCTTTGAGCACAGTCTTGCTTGAGGACAAACAAGTTTTAAGCTTGGGGTAGTTGATAACACCCAAATTAGCGCATATTTTCTATGCATTTTATCTATAGTTTTGTGCCACTTTAGTCTTAATATACACTCTTTTGTTCATGTTTTATGTTTTCTGTCTCTCTATTAGATAATGTAGTTAAAATAGCCAATAATGTAGCTAATTAGCCAGTTTTAGACTTGCAGGTACCGAAACTAGCCAATTTTGGGACTCTCAAGTACCGAACCTGAAAAGACAAGAATTCCAGCAGCTTACCGATAGGGCCTGGCTGATACGGCCGCGCCGACCGATACGACCGCTGCCCGATACGGCCATCGCCCGATACGGCTGCCTGATGCCTCAAGATCGAAGCCACAGATGAAGGACATGTGGACCAATAAAAGCTACAACTCTCATCAACTCGTTGCCTATAAATAGCAGATGCCAACCTACAAAAGGAGGGAGCCGAAGGGAGGACCCAGCAAGAGCTAGTGCCTAGACCAAGGAGCTAGTGTGTCGAGTTCCCCAAAAGTCTACCAACCGATACGGCTGCGTCGACCGATACGGGTGTGTCGACCGATATGGGTGTGTCGACCGATATGGGTGCGTCGACCGATACGGCTGTGCTGACCGATACGGCTGTGCCGACTGATACGGCTGCGTCGACCGATACGGGTGTGCCGACCGATACGCCTGTACCGAGCGATACAGGTGTGCCGACCGATACGGGTGCGCCGACTGATACGGGTGTGCCGAACGATACGGGTGTGCTGACCGATACGGGTGCGCTGACCGATACGGGTGCCGACCGATATGGCCGCCGACCGATACGGTCTAGAGAGAGAGTGAGTCGAGGAGTCCAGAGGGATGAAGAGAAGACCCAAGGGCCGAGATCTGACCTACAGAGAGGCCGAGGAGCGAGAGCCACCTCTCCTCTACGGGCTATATCTCTTCCCTCTTCTCTTTCATTCTACTACATTCCTTTGTTTCTTGTACAAACGATGTTTATCCATCTTTGTTCGGTGCCAGCTATGCTTGTCTATGGCTAGCTAGTTCCTTCTTGGCTATGTGGCCCGATCAGGGCATGTTTATATACTTTTGCCTTAAGCAAGTAGATTCATATCAGATCTAGTATGTTGCATGTTCTATTTTCTCTTTCCAAGTTATGCTTGCTAGTTTGGTTGATCTCTTACTCACTTGAACTGTTATTTCTGCCTGTATCGAGAGATCCGTTGTAGGAATAGCTAAGACAAGATAGTTTGGATCTGAACCCGAGAGGAGGACGATCTGAGGTATTCTGTTCCTAACACCCCAGAATATCCTAAGACCCGAGAGGGAACTTAGTATATTCCAAGGTGTTGATATGTCATTCCTTGAGAGAGGGTCGATGACATATCGTTGATGGTTTTAGTCACACATCACGAGAGCGAGTGGGACGACCCCACATGACAGATGCCACTGTGCGTGCTAGATGCTTGCTTAGGTGTTCGAGGGTTGTCTATGCCCGAGAACGAGTGCATAGACTTCCCCGTTTGTGGTTACATAGCCAGGAACTCTCTTTCTCTATTTAGTAGACTCACGAGCTCTGTTTTGTTTTGTTTTCTTTTCTTTGTTTTGATTTAAATCGTGACAACCCGCTAGACTAGTTCTAGCATTTACTTTTATCGACTATCGTCTTGGCTTATCTGACTAAAGAACAAGATCTGTGGCGTCCTAAACGTCACCATGTCCCTGTGTTCGACCCCGTATATCTACTTCGACCTCGTAATAAAAGTTGCGGGGGCCTAGAAGGTTTTAGGTTATAAATTTAAAGCTTGATTCCTTCCTTCGTCCCGCTTTCATTTCTGGACGCGTGAAAAAGGCCGGTCACTAAACCCTTATAAGTTATAGGCACAAAAGGGGGAGTGTTACTCAATAAAAAAGATACCATTGTCGATAGAACCAATGATTTTGGTGGATTTTGAATGAGATACATGAAATCAAATTTGCTAGGACTGATACCTACCTCACTTGCACCAATGATGCAATCAAATTTGGTAGGACCGAGACCTACCTCACTTGCACTGATGATGCACTGAAAATTAGTCGCTTTCTACATGCTATTTTGTTATATATTTCATGCACATTTGCTCATTTTGATGTGATTTGTTCATAGTTTATCATTATCGGCTTGTGACATATGTGTACATCAAATATTTGCTATTTCTACTACTTCATATTGATTTATCATTATTTATGGGACTTATGTTCCTCTTAGTTTAACTTCAGGTAAATCGACAAGTCCTGGATAAGGTTAGTGTTGTTGAAAGCATTGTCAATAGTATCAACACTTGAAGAGAAGAACATGCATGAGTGAAAGATGCTCAGTGGTATCGATAGAAGAATCGGTGCTATTGACTTAATCAACAATAATTCATCTAAAGTTGTTCGGTGCCATGAAGTTGTACATGAGAAAATTGTCAAAAACGTCAGGGAGCAACTCAGTGCTATCGGCACCTTAGTTGGTAGTACCGACACTCACATGGAGTCATAACCTAGGAAAGTACTTGGTGACATCGAAATCCCATCGGTGGTACCGACTTGTCATGATTAGACAAAATTAAAGATGGAAATTAATCCAACGACCATGATTCAATAACGCCCTAAGTCAAGCCTATGACTACGGAGGTTTCAGCCAAACCTAAGAATCATATTATTGTTCATTGCACAACAAGGGAGAGTCATGAGAAGAGAAAGAAGAGGAGAATCTATGTTTAGGATGATTCAAGCACTTCTGATGGATAGTTTTGCAGCCAAAAGACAACAAATCACCACATTGATCAGAGGGAGTCATGTGTATCATCTTCTATAAGGGTTTCCATTTATTCTTTAATTTTTTTCCTCATCTTTTCCTTCTTTATCTATTCATATGGAAATTGAACTCATGAAGGTCTAATCTCCTAATTCCTTAGGACCCGAGACTATCTCCGTTCTATGTTGCATTTGAAATTATGAATGAATATTTATGTTTCCCTAATTTTCGGACATAACTCTACAATTGGTTCATGAATTATCTATGCTTGATCACCATAGCTGATTTTTTAGACCATTTATTGTTTTGAGAGAGGGATTAAAGGTTGTACATGTCATATATTAACATATCCTAGACTGCACCTTGAGAGAGGGCTTACAACTATGAAGGGTATAGCTTAGAGGTATCGTTAAAGCACTTAACTAATAATTAAATCACTACGAGAGTGGGATTTGATTTAGATTAGGCAATGAATTACACTGTGAGAGTGGGTAATTCTTGATATAGGTCTCTTGGTCCATGTTTAGGAGAACTAAATACTAATAAGTAATGTCATTTACAGTATGCATCATGGTGAAACTATATTCCTAAGGAATCCATTCCACTCATGATCACAACCTTAGTAACTTAGTTTTAATTCTTACAATTAGCAAGTTAATCATTCAATCACCTTTTTCAATAGGTCTAGCTGATTGACTTATTGTTATTAGTAGTCTTTGGACTCATGTTTCCCAGAGTTCAATGCCTGAGCCTCTTTCATCCTATATTACTTTTATACATGCACTTGTATTTAACAGTGCAGTAAACACACATCAACTGAGTTACATAGCTCAAGAATGTGCATTAATATCTCAACTTGTGCCACCAAAAACCAAGTTTGTGGTACTGACACTTTTGAATCAAATCCTTAAGCTACATAAACATCTATCTAGTAAGGTGGTGGGATGTAGCTTGGGTGGTCAAGCATGAGTGCCCCTCACAAAGGGTCTCGAGTTTGAATCTTCTTGATGGTTCTATTTGGCAATTAGACTCCCGCAACGTCAATCAACTTTTGATGTGGCAATTTGAGAAAATTGGTGTATGGGCACAAATGTTCTCCCTAGTTTACCGTTACTGTTTTGGAATACATGGGTACTTCCCCCCGATCATAAAAGAAAACATATTCCTAGTACCACAGAGAGTCAGTTTTGTGGCACCATACATTTGTTTAGTAGCATCTACATCAGTGGTTGGTAGTACTGAGTCACATGTCAGAGCACTCAAATTTTTGACTTGGTATTACCAACACACTGTCAGTAGTGTTGACAATGCTTAAAATATGAAATGATGACCTCTCATCCAATCACCACATATGCTAAGCTCAAGTGACTGTGAGTGGAAATTACAATCCACATCAAGTGTTAGTATCAGTAACGACTTGTCACTACCATAGACATTTGTGGATCTCGGGGTCAAAGCATCGGTATCCCATGATCATCAATATCAATGACTGCTATCAATGATCCAAATATTGTCACTCTCTTGGTACCACCAACACATGCTTTGGTAGCACTACCCTGTGCAATTTGGGTAGACTTTGGATATAAAAGGGAGAGTATTTGGTGATCTCAAATCACAACCAAACAATCCTTATCTAGTACAATAGCTGGCATCCTATTTGAGTGAATGCAACAACACTGCAAGGGGGATCTCCGATCTGTGCATTTTCATCGAGCTCCATTTCTCCCTTTACACCTTTTCTTCTCCAAGTCATGGAATCCCAAGGAACAAATCCTTCTCTTTTTCCCTTGTACTAGACTGACTCATTCCAAAGCCAATAAAGATGGCATTTCATATTGAAGCTCTAAAAAAGCATTTTAGAATACTATAGATGAGCAAGATCATCTCCACTCAGTATGGGGACCGATCATTCTTCACTAATATTGGTTCATCGAGGATCTTCAGTGTGTTTGCACTGGACATATGGCATATTATCACTCCTTATTTGGTGATTGGTCAACCTACCACAACATCATCCACAAGTTACTAGAAATGATGAAGATCTACTACATCCCCAAGCATGGAGAAGGGTGGCAAGAATGTTGGTTTAAGTCTTAATTGTTCAACACCGACCATTACTTGGTGTCACGTATAATCAATGCCATCTAACAAAGGTCCATTGAGGGTGTACATTTCAATCCCAATGATTTTTACTACAACATGGCTTGGTGAAAGATGACAAATCTTCCTTACGAGTTCAACATCAATTGGAATGTGTGGCCTATCGTGGAAATAGAGAATCAATTTTTCGGCATCCTTTACCATTACCTGACAAACACTATCTTCTCCAGGCCCACTCAAAGACAAGGCAAGCTACAAAAGGTTGATTCATATGTCCTTCGGTCCCTCTTGACCTTAGGAAAGGAGCACATCAACTTGGATCAAACATTCCTCCTCCTTCACATGCTGGAAGTAGCCAAGCCAGTAGAGAGAGGCACCCCTATTCATTTTGGGGGATCGATTGCACCAATCACAATCACCTTGACCTCTCCAAGACCCGTTCTCTCCCCATGAAGTCCTTGCTAACATTGAACACTTCAAGTAGGCTCTTCTAGTCTCCAAATACAAGGAGAAGGTGTATGTATGCTTTACTCATGACACTCAGGTTCAAGACAGGGCCCTACCCGATCCCATCTTCCTCATGAGAGGCATCCCCATCTTTGTTAACCTATTAAGGGGACTGAGGAAGGACAAGGAAAGGGTGACACAGGATGGAGAAGATGAATAAGATGAGGAAGGAGAAGATAAGGATGAGAAAGATGAGGCATTAACTCCTTTTATACCATGCTAGATCATGAACTACATCCCTTGCTTCCATGGTGCTTACTATCACTCCATGCCAATGTTGGATATTGGGAAAGGGGCACAATAGAATAACAAAATCTCTTCCCATTATACCCAAGTGAACAAATCTATCACAGCTATAAAACATCAATGAATAAAAGACATAATAGGAGATAAAGGTGATACCTTTGCACAAAGTACTTGTCCAACAAGTAGATATCTCTCTTATTCCAGAGAAGAACTTGATCCTCTAGATATAGTTCTAGAACATCCACCAAGACATCTAGATAGAAAACTAATAGATTTGGATTGTCCACCAAGAAATAACTTGTTGTCCTCTTGTAGAATGTGTTCTATAAAAGCCCCCTCATGTGTGCCTTGACCTCTACCCTTTCCACACAGATGAGGGATAATGTGGATGACCACCATGGTCACCAAGTCAAAGAGTAACATGAGTTGTCAACGTGCTAGGCATTCTGAAACTCCCTTTCTTATCCTATGTTGGGCAGTAGTGCTAAGGGTAACTTTCTCTCTAAGAGAGAGAAGTTTGATGGACAACTTGTTTTAAAATTTGTCACAAGAGTTGTGTCTCACCCTTCAGGATGTGCCCCCTTTATATAGGGGAGTCATGAGATTGGAAAATTCTAATTTTTATCCCTTTCCTAATAACAATCTTAAATATAGTTAAATGCTGAAAACTCAGACAAGATTTGTGATTGATTGATCACGTCTTGTGATTTCCCTATCACAACCCCTAATCATATGATCAAATTATCTGATTGGATGATCATTATAGTCCAAATCTAGATTTGACTTGCTTTCTAGTTTTAGACTTTCTTGTAACATTGTGATTGCCCGATCAGATGGACCAATCGACCAATCACATCTCTAGTGTAAATCTCAATCGATCAATTGACAATCAATTAATATACTGGCCCAATCAATGTGATTGATCGATCAAACATTGTGGTGCCTGATCATAGAAAAATCAAAATTTTAATGATCCATAACCATTCTAATCATATGTTTGACTATGAACTTCAATTCCCTTATGCATCCTTTTGCATGTGACACTATTAGATTCCAAATTACATTAGTAGTGATGTATAAAACAACAACAGAAAAGATTGGTGCCTAGACAGACATCATTTCCACCCAATTAAAAGGAATGGGTTGGAGAACAAGTACAACATATAAAGTGATAAATGTTTCCATGACCATATAATTCCTTTGTCTCATGAATCTAGTTTGAACTCAATGCATGGAATGTCACCCTCTTAATCATTCCTTAAACTAGAACAGATTAGTCAAGATAATGTGAGCTCAATATAATATATGGACTCACATGAGCATAGCCATGCATTTCATAAACTCCTTTATCAAGTGGCTAGCGATATTGCTCCAAAGGAGGAATAAATTCCACTTAGACTACTCACAATGTACCCCATGTATCATAATGTACCCAATCACCACCTTTTTGGCAACTTGTAATTTGGAGCACATTGGGCTGGTGTCAAAGTACACAGAACGAAATGTGTTACCATAGTCACTACTTTCACATTGATATATGGCTATGACAAGTCATTACGTTACTTCCATGTGTCAATCTTAAGGTGGGTCTGTCCAACAACTTGTTCTCTAATAAGTACCCATGGATCTGAGTTGATATCCAATATCATGACAGAATTGACATAGTCATCAATCAAATACATTTAGTCTTATATACTATGCTTGTCCTATCTATACACAATAGTAACATACTAGGGACATAACAAGAATGAGAACTATTATCATACATGTGATTTCATGTTCAGGTCCTCAACCCAAACCATATGTCATCGAGTAAAACATTCTTAGGACATTATTAATATTATTCATTATCTCAATACTAAGCAAACATAATAAGTGGAATCAACTTTTGTTTACAATCAAATCAAGTACAAAATATCCTTTTTGCAATCATCACATGATGAATCTCAAGGAATATAACCAAAAATCCCCCACTTGCATGAAAGCCAATCACTCATGAATCTAATTCCAATGGATGTAACACGAGCATCATGCTTTTGTCGTGGAAGCGATTTTGTTAGATGATAAAAACATTGCTTTTAGTTGGTAATCTTCAAAGATTTATCTCCTCGATCTATGGTCTCACATATGAGATGGCAACTCTTGAGTATGTGTCTGGAATGATGTTGCAATCTGAGTTCCTTAGCTTGTGTAATAGATCCATTATTTCCGTGGTAAAGCTCTAATATGTATTCAAGCATTGGAACCACACCAAGTTCACTAATGAACTTCTTGATCCATAGTTCTTCCTTTTTTGTACCGAAGGAAACAATATACTCAACCTCTATTTTAGAATCAACATATCCTTGTTGGAACTTTTCTAGCGTACAGTTCCACCATTTAGAAAAAATGCAATCTACAACCATAGTCTCCTTCTTGAAACTTTCTTAGCTTAAAGTTCCACCATTTAGGCAAAACTTGAATCTAGATTGTGATCTATAATCTCCCTTGTCAGGTTGGATGCTTGCATCAGTGTAACCTTTTACAACTAACTCTTTATCCCCACCATAAATTAGGAATTGATCCTTATTTCTTTTGATGTACTTAAGGATGTTCTTTAGATAGAGACCATCACCTAGATATAAATGGCACCTACTCATCATAGTAAAATCATACAAGACATTTAGGCACTTACATGTTATTGCATACATGATAGGTCCAATTGTCAAGGCATATGAAATCTTGCTCATGTGTGCCCACTCTTCTAAGGAGGTGAGAAATTTAATTCTAGAGAGACTTATTCCATGAGACATGGCTGTGTTCACTCTCTTATAATTATGCATGCTAAACCTATTTAGACTTTGTCAATGTGTGTACTTTGGCTTAGGCCAAGAATTATTCTAGATGTATCTCTATAGATCTTGATTCCTAGTATATAGATGCTTTTCCTAAGTCCTTCACTGATAATGCAATGCCCAACCATGTTCTAACCAATTGTAGAATAGGTATATCATTTCCCATCAATAGTATTTTATCTACATCAATGTGAGAAATACAATCATGCTCCAACTAACCTTCTTGTGAACAAAAGGTTCATCTTCATTTGGGATAAATACAAACTATTTGACTATCTCATCAAAATGAATATTCCATCTCTGAGATGCTTGCTTCAATCCATAGATTGAACTTTCTATCTTACCAAATTTATTGTCTTCAATTTGAGAGAAAAAACCTTTGGTTTGTGTGATGTACACATATTAGAAAAGATCACCATTAAGGAAAAGTGTTAACATTCATTTGCCAAATATCATATTCACTATAATTTGCAATGTCAAGCATGATCGTGATGGATTTAACCCTAGAAACTAGTGAAATTTTTTCATCATAGTCAACACCTTGAACTTATTTGAAACCTTCTACAACTAACCTACCTTTGTATATTTGTACATTATCATCCATCTAAGCTCTCATGACTTCTAGCCTTTTCTCAAAATTTGGTCCCTCAATATACTCATTGTGGTTAGTTGGTTCACCATCTTCAATGACCAACACATCATCTTCTTGAGTTACAAGAAATCCATATCTCTCTAGATCAAGACGTTCCCTACTAGACCTTAGAGGTTCTTGTGCTATGATGGGGACTTGAACTTCCACAATAGTTTGTAATTTATCTTATTGCTTATCCATTTACATAGTATCAATGTTGTAATATTGATATTGAACTTCTTCAAGTTTTATTTTCCTCCCATTGATTCCTCTAGAAATAAATTCCTTTTTGAGGAATACAACATATCTCAAAACAAACACTTTGTTATATATGGGATATAGAAATAGTAACCCCTATCTTCCTTAGGGACTCCAAAAAATATACACTTACCTTATTTGGGTTCAAGCTTTTCATAGAATTGTTTCTTGACATAAGCTTCACATCCTCACATTTTCATGAAAGGCATATTGGGACGTTTTCCATTCCATATTACATATGGTGTCTTTTCAACAGATTTAGAAGACCCTCGGTTAAGTGTAAACACAATAGTTTCAAGAGCATGTCACCAAAAGAAAAGTGGAATATCAACTAAACTCATCATTGATCATACCATGTCCAACAAGGTGAATCCTTCTTTATGATACAACATTATATTGTGGTGTTATAGATGGTGTCCATTGTGATACAATACCACAATCTCTTAGAAGAACCTCAAACTCTTGGTTAAGATATTCACTACCTTGATCTGATCAAAGTGCTTCAATTATTTTTCCAAGTTGATTTTGTACTTCATTAATGAATTCCTTGAACTTTTCAAAAGATCGTGATTTATATTTCATAAGATCCATATATCCAAATCTACTAAAGCCATCAAGAAAAGTGATGAAGTAATTATACCCATTTTCGCACTTGTTCTAAAAGGTCCACACATGTCAGAATGTATGAGCCCTAAAAAGTAACCAGCTATTTCAGTGTTACCAAAGAAAGGTGCTTTTGTCATATTGCCCAATAAAAATGATTCACATGTATCTATCTTTTCAAAATTAACATAGTCTAGATAACCATCTTTATGGAGTCTAGAAATGTTTTTCTCATTTATGTTCCCTAGACAACAACGTCAAAGATATGTTTTGTTTGACTTATTGAGTTTCTTCTTGGTTATTTATGTTGTATTTATTTGTATTAAGATCTACTAAATAAAGACATAAGATATAAGGACACTTCCATAAAAGATATCATATCTAGAAATGGAAATACAACAATTTTCTTTATTAGAAATTAAAAACCATTCTTGTCCAAACAAGATACAAAAATAATGTTTCTATTTATGGAAGGTGCATAATAAAAGTTCTATAACTCTATTACATGTCAACTGGGAAGAGATAAACAATAGATGAAAATTGCAGTGGCATTAATTCTTGCTCCATTTGCAACATGTCATTCCACCTCCCCTTTGTTCAAAGGTCTACTGCTTTTCAAATCTTGCATATTTGAGCATGTGTGATATCCATGTCCGGTGTCCAATATCCATGATGAAGAAGTAGATCAGTTTGTTCAATAACATATATGCCTAAAGTTTAGACCTCCATCCCCTTCTTATTCTTCAATTCCTCAGGGTAGAGAGGGCAATTTCTTTTCCAATGTCCAACGTAGTGACAATGGTTACAATTCCCTCCCTTTGCTTCTCCTCCTTTTTTCTTTAAGTGTAGAAGAATTTTAGTTATCTTTAGAAACGTTATTACCATTGTCATTTCCCTTTATTTTCCCTTTACTAGCCATTAGTGTGCAATGGCTTATCTTTCATTTGCCCCTCAACAATTATCAATATGCTAAATAGCTTAGTTAATGGGTTATCAAAATTGTTCGTGTTGTAAAGATGAGCAATGGTATAAAGAGGAAATAAGCCAGGAAATGGGACAAAGAGGAAAGAACCAAATTCACAAAAATAAAGAAAACCTCATTCACACAATCACAAAGAAACAAAAAACCTTGGGAAATTGCCATACTGAAGTTCTTGACAATACCATGAAATGCTTGCAACAAGAGTATTTTAATATACTAAACTTGGAAGAAGAGGAATGGAAAAATAAACTCATATGTGACTAGATCACCCTTGGATATGCTAATACGAGGTAGTTACAATCCTTGGTAAAGATCAAAAGAAGGAAAAGCTCAATCACTAAAACTAAAAGACGAATTTGACAAGTGGATCGAGAAGTATTACACCCTTCAGATACTCAGCGATTCTTTCTTCAACAAACTCCTATCTACAGATGATAATAATCATAACCCCTCCGTTGCCGCTTCCTATTTTGGATTCTTCCCTCTGCTAACCACTCAACAAAAAATAGAGATTCTCCACCCCACTTTCTGAAGAGGAAGTTCTCACATCCCTCACAAAAATGAATGCCATCTAGGCCCCCGGGCTAGATGGTATTGACGCAGGGTTCCTCCAAAAAAACTGGAAGTGCATCAAAACCTCGCTCTGCTTAACCATCACTAAGTGGTTTGTAGGTGATAGCATCCCCATTGAAATGTCTAGATCCACAATGGTCCTCATCCCAAAAGTTCAAGTTCCTGAATCTTGTAATCAACTGCACCCAATAGCCTTAAATAACATCTCCATAAAACTCCTCTCCAAAATAGCGATTGAACGAATCATGCCCTATCTTCATGCATGGATCTCACCCTATAAATATAGCTTTGTCTTAGGAAGAAGAATCTAAGATAATGTCATACTTGTACAAGAAATTATACACTCTATGAGAACTTAGAGTCATAAAAAATGTAATATGGTAGTCAAACTAGATTTATCTAAAGCATTCGATAGAATGGATTGGGGTTTCACTATGGATACCTTTTGAAGAAGTGCTCTAGCTGAGTCACTAATTAAGTCAATAATGAACATCATTACATCTAGAGAAATTTCTATTGCATGGGAATGGAGTACGCTCCCCCTTAGAACCTTCCGGAAGTGTTTTCTAAGGCAACCCTCTATCACCATATATCTTCATTCTATGTCTTGACAGATTGAGCCAAGCTATTGCTACTGAGGAAGTTAGTGGTAGTTGGAAACCTCTAAAGATTCTAAGGGCTAATACCTTCACTCATGTCTTCTTTGTTGACGATATTATTCTTTTGGGGAATCCTCCCTCGCTCATGCCTCAAAAATCATGAAGATTCTAAAGAATTTTGAACAGGTGTCAGGTCAATCCCTCTCAATAGAGAAATATTCCATATTCTTCTCAAAGCATGCAGAAAACTAATCACAAAGAAGAATCTATAGAAGAATGCATATCACTAAGACACACAATCTAGGGAAGTGTCTTGGCATTACTATCTTTCATTCAAGAGCAAACAAGCACATCTACCTTCCAATTCTAAGTGCCATCAACACTAGAATCTCCTCATGTGCAAACCACACCTTATCCATGGTAGGGAGAATTAATCAAATCAACTCCTAATGTCAACCTGAGAATTACCACAATCCATGCATACATGATGCAATCAACTCAACTCCTAATGTCAACCTGTGATAGCATTGACCAGACCATCCACAACTTCAAATGGGGTTACAAAGGTGACATGAAAAAATACCCACTATTTCCTAGAAGAAAATGATAGCCCCTATAACTGATGGATGACTTGGCATTCAACCTGCTAGACTTCAAAATGTGGCTCCTCTATCTAAAAAATGTATGGTATTTCTTCACTCATATAAAAATAGCACAAGAGAGAACTTATACATTAAAAATATTTTCACCTAGAAGACAAAGGAACCTCAACATGATCAAGTCTATGAAAGTACATACACTCTCACATAAATTCCATTGTAACCCATGCTAGGCGTGTCATCTTGAATGACACTTCCACATTAGCATATAGACCGATCAGTGGGTGAATGCATCTCAAACTATTCTAAAACCAAACAAGGTCATCCCTAACAACATAGTTGATCTCAAAATTAATTCAATGGTAGAAGATGGGGGTGGGATATCAACTTCCTCTCCCACTGGTTCGATGAAGACACCTACAACAAGATCATGAATATGATCCCACCTGAACCAACAACCTACAAAGATGAGTGACACCGTATTTTCAATTTGAAAGGTACCTTCAAGACCACAATCATACACTAAGAATTACTCAAAAACTAGAGTATCAAAACTCAAGAATGTTGGAAAAAAATATGAAATTTTCCTATTGTGCGAAACATGAAAGTCTTTATCTAGAAATCACTACACAAAGGACTCCTAACAAGCTATAATAGATCAATAAGAGGACTCACCTCAAATGGTAGTTGTCCTTGCTGTAATAACCCTACTAAAACAACCTTACACATCCTTAGGGACTGTCCTTATGCCACCAACATTTGGGAAGAAATCACAATCCAACATTATATGCATGTTTTCAATGATTCATCTCTAAAGTAGTGGTTCTCAAGGAACATGAAGAAAAACATTTCAAGAATCCACAAGATCTGGTTTTCCTCAACAACCAAATTTCTCTAGAAATTAAGAAATGAACTCATCTTCTCAAATAACATAATTTTAACCTTGGAGGCCCCTTGAAGTGTAAAGAATCAAGTCTCCATCATGATCCATGCCTTCACAGGCATTTCCCAAACTTCCCAACACATTCACCAGAGCACCATGGGGACTCGACCACCTCACCATTCCTTGAAACTCAATGTGGATGCTTTTCTTTTCAAGCATTTAAACATAGATAGAACTAGCTTCATCCTTTGACATTTAGTTGGGACATGGATCATCGTAGGTATCCATGTCACCTCTTGCGCTGATGTTCTACATTTGGAGATCCAAGCTATCATAAAAGGTGTCAAACGACTCACCCGTGAACCAAGACACACAATTGTCAAATCTGACAACCTTTTGGCATACAAAATCCTTACTGATGCTATATCAACACAACCACATTTCAAACCTTTCACCAAGGAAGTTCAATGCCTACTCACTTTGAAGAACAATTTCACAATCACCTATAAGAAGAGATCAACTTATTAGATAGAAGACACCCTAGATAAATGGTCAGCTAAAAATAATATTGTGTAACATAAATGGGATGCTTGCCCTAAACTCATCCTCAAATCATATGAGGAAGAGATTAATTCTTCTTCAATTTACATAACTAACTTGCAACATGCTAACTAAGCGCAGCATGGATAAAATATAACTTGGGGTCTTTCTAAAAAAAATGTTCGTGTTGTAATTCATGACAAATTGCTTGTATGGAATCCAACAATGATTGTAGGATTACTTATGTGGTCAAATATTAACCAAATGAAATCCAAGTATTGTAATACTTTCCACAAACCCAAATAACTTTAGTACATGGGGTTCAACTAGATCATCTTCTGCAACTTTTGCACTGAACATGGCCTTGGAAACATTATATCTCTCTTTCCATGCTTGTTCTTGATACATGTTCTTTAGACGTGTTACCATCTCAATAACTTCCATGTTATCATGTTTCTTCTAAAGTGCATGATTCATGGAGCAAAGTATCAAGTGTTTAATGTCCATAACATCATCAAAATGCTTCTTGTAAGCATTTCTTTCCATTCTAAGCTCATTCAGGGTTGGTTCATTAGGTACTTGTGTGTCCAGGACATAGGTCTTACACTCATGAGCGAGAACAATTCTCAATGTCCTAAACTAGTCATTAAATTTATTCCCATTTAATTTCTCTTTCTCAAGGATATATCTCTTTAAAATAGCTTCTGGGTCCTCATCACAATTGATTACATAGAAGATATTTCACACAAGTTAATTGATTTGAAAATTAATTTGTTAATGTAATAAGTCTAGACTTTAATTAATTATGATTTTAATATTTTATTTAAATTAATAGCCCCCACTATAGATTCATAAGATTACAGTGAGAAATATTCTAGTGAGTCAACATACAAAATTATCAAATTATTACTTATCCAATATCGACACTCATAACTTAACAACTAAGCTAGGTAACAATTGCCAATTGTATCATATGTAATTCTTGGATAGATGGTTGCACAACTCAATGTTAATAATTCATCATACAAATTATAGTCCGTCATTATGCCTCTAGGTGCTTAATCCAATTAATATCACCTAGTCAAGCCTAACCCAAGGCCAATACAATAAGTATACACCCTTTTTGGCATGCCCACGTACTTATTATCACACTTACCCAAGGTATAGGTGCACCACACTTGTCGCACCCACACTTAATCAAATAATGTTTTCATGTGTACCACACTTGGAAGGCATCTTCAACATTCATATTATATTGAAGAATTTATATATATCTATACTTATCCAATAACCATTGCATATACATTATTATACATATCATAAACTATAACAATCACCACATGCAAAAAAACTGAATATGGATACAATACAACAACTTGAGCCAACAAGTTAAAAACAACTACAAGATTCACATATGTATGTGATCCTAAAGCTGCCCTTTTTAGGTTCCTGGCCACCCGATCAAAAGTCTCTAATCTAGGCATATCTAGTTTTCTTGTTGATCCATCACCTCATCTTGATCACAATCCATGTAAGGTCCATCCTCTTTGGTGTCGGCTTCTGATTGTCTCATCCTCTCCATCATGGTTTGTTGATGATATTTCAATATCATCCTATTCTAATTACATAAATTTTAATTTATGTGGAGAATGATAGAGAGAGGCATTACATACAACCCATTAACATTTTACATGATGTTTGATCAAAATCAAAATAGTGATATTACATGTTTTATATCTCAACACAAAAATATCTACATTCACCAAACAAAATAGATTTGCAAAACATTGCATTGGTATATGTTATACATATAATATATGATATTAGGTGATTATGGATACACAATTGCACATTTATTCATCCAAGGAATCATTTTTGGTTCAAAAACCCAAAATGATGTGGTAGCATACAATGTTAACTTTGATACCATTGTTGGGTTTTAGGAAGAGGGCACAAGGGAATAATAAAAAAGTCTTCCCTTTCTAACCAAGTCGATAGATCCATTGTAGCTACAAAGATCAATGAGTGTAAGGAATAAGATGGGACAAAGGTGATACATTTACGCACACTACATGTCCAACAAGTAGACACATCTTATGTTGGTGAAGAAATCGATCTTTAGGATCTAGCTCTAGAACAACCACCAAGTAAACTAGATAACACCAACAAATTTGGAATTTTCCACCAAGCTACAACTTGTTGTCATATTATAGAACATCTTCTCGAAGAGTCTCAAGATGTGTAACTTGGCCTTTAATTTATCCTCATGGATGAGGGAGAACATAGTACACTACCTTGGTCACCAAGTTAAAGAGGAACAAGAGTTTTTTATGTGCTAGGCATCCCATATCTCATTTTCTTCTCCTATCTTGGGCAACAATCCTTAGGGTGAATTCCTCCTCAAGAGAGAGAAGTTTGACATTGTAACATCCCAAATTTTAAATAAAATAAGTTTAGGGTTTGAATTGCAAATTTCCATACATAAATCTAGAACTTAGATTTTAATGCAAATTACCTCAATTGCTGAATCCTTTATATAATTTTGGCATAGAAATAGAATGAAATATGTTTCCTTTATTTTCTTTATCATTAAATGAGTCCAATATACATAAAAGGAAACTAGCATTATTCTCTCACTTCATCTCTCTCTCCTGTACTTGAAAAATGTTTAAAAGAAATAAAAGGGAAATAGAAAAGACTTGGAATATAAAATTTTAAATATGGAGTAGATGCCTTGGCCAAGAAGTTTCCTTTTTCTTCTATGTCTTTGAATTTAATAGGAAAGTATAAATATTGTCTTTTCTCTCTCCTCCATAGAGGTTTCTCAAAAAGACATAACGATATGAATTTCTAGGAGACAATTATTATTTATCTCGAACTTGGACTCAAAGTCTCACAAAGGAATGTAATTTCCGCTTAATTAATCAATCAAATGCATTAAAATCAAGTTGAATGACCTATAAGGGAACTATAGATAAAACTTGTACAAAACCTAAATTTAACCATATAGGAAGAATTTAGACTCTTATATTAGCCTATAGTTCAAAGTTTAGGTCAATAGGACTTTGTTTGACCCCTACAATCAATTTCGGAAGGACTTATATAGTTTAAAAATCCTAATTTGATTATTGATTTTAATTTTGAGGCTAAGTTCCAAAAAATATCTATTTGTCATGCATTTTCATTTTGGTATGGAACTCATGGATTCAGAGTCATCCATGAATACAAACTCACCCCTTCACTCGAGTCCCTAGTTTTCTAGATTCTACTGTCCCCACATCCCTTTTTTCTTCCCAACCCCTCTCTGATCAACGTCACTAGAAAATTATTCATTTTTAACTATCCTCAGATCATTTTGGTCAGTATCCCAATATTTATAGGGTGTTGACCCCTAGTTATCCCAGTCAACGAGGAGTATTTTAGTATAATGATCTTGAACTTTTCTCGTTTCCAATGCTTCGATGAACGTCCATCTTTATAACATATACCCCAAGACCCTCAAGAGATCTCCAGAATTGTTTCCCTTTTGCCCATAGCTCTTGCGAGCCTCCAATTTCTTCTTTCCACAAAAGCTCTAGCCAGCCTATGGTGCTTCTCTACAGTCTCGTTGATCCAACACCACATGCCATTAGAACCCTATTTGATGCAAATAAGAACTTTGCAAAGCCTCCAAGAAGTTTTGGAGCTCATCAATTTGAGCTCTTGCCCAGTAAGTCTTTTTCCCCTTTTCTCCTTGAATATCAATCTTGAATCGATCTTTAGCAATCAACTATCTTGAGTGACTATTACCCCTATCTTATTCCTCTCGAACTATTCCAGGGATCAAGGAACTCATTTTGTTAATAAAAAACTATGATTTTCACCCGAACCATGTTTGATACTTCCTCCCCTGTTGTCCCTTGGCGAAAGACCTCCCTGGAGGATTTGGTCACTACACAACCCATTTTCAAGGTCCCTGTGACTGAAAAAACATGGAGAGGGAGATGATCAAAATTTTTAGACTAAGCTTCTAGTAGGGTTTTGGTGTTTTCTCACAACATTTCCATCTAAGTCAAGCTTCCAAGTTCTTGTTTCACCACCATGTTGACAATGATGCTACGTTATCATATTACAAGAGTTCCCCACATCTGTTCCTGATTTTTTCACACCCAGATGGATGATTTTGGTATTTTGTATTGTCTAGACTACTTGTGATAGTGCTTGTGGTTCGAGTGGGCCTAGGCTAAGTTCTTGGCCTTTATTGGCCCACCTCAGAGTCATCCGTTGATGCAGATAATGCCCATGTGGATTTTCCTTGAAATCTGATTGGTCAAAGTTCATTCAATCATGGTAAGTTCATATGGTGTCAGAAAATTATGGAAAAATAGTCTTTGGAAAGGATTTTTTTTATGACAATATGATTTCAGTGTTCTTAAACCCTAATTCAATTGCCTATGACCATGTTTCCTTAAAAGGACCAAATTAGGGCTTAGGATGGTATTCAAGGTGATGATTTGATAAAAATCATGTAATGTTAGGAATTTGGGATTTGACTAAGATCAATAGGAATAAATTAGGATCTACGTTGTTCCACATAAGTAGGTCATGCCACTATATATAAGTATCTTGGTTAAATTGTATGATATGTATGGTTTATGAATTATGATTTTGATTTCAAAGTTCAACGCTATAATCATGTTCATTATATAAATTACTTGATGACTACTATATTTTATGTCTTATGGTAATCATGATCATTAAGATTAAAGTTTAAGATTAATGATCAATTTTTAATGGATTAAAGATCAACTTTCAACAGGGATAATTCCCATTATGGTAAAGATTAAAGTTCAATATTAAATTCATGTGTATGGTAATGTTAATGTTAAGATAAATGAAATTGAATTAGTTTTTATATACTTCTCAAATCATGGACCTCAAGGGGTCGTTATGGGAATTCATGCCAATTATGGGATTTCATAGACAACCATGAACCACAAGGGGTCATTATGAGCATTGGTGCATATTATGGGCTTGCATAGCCAATCATCGACCTTAAGGGGTCGTTATGAGCTTTTTATCCAAATCATGGGCATTCGTACTAATTGCATGCTTTCCTAGCAATCATGTGCTCTTAAGTGGGCATCATAGAGAGATGCAAATATTCACTGATCAATTCTTTAAGATATAAGATTCATGTAATCAAGAATGCTTAAGTCAAATACATGTCAATATTTTCTCTCAAATCAAGTATATATGCTTATTTTCAGTTCAAATAAAATGTATAGTGCTGCTTACTGATGTATGTCTGTATTTTTGCATGGCCTGAGGACGAGATGTCCCTAGATCAAGGAGCAAAGGAATTTGAAGTGATTGCTTCAAAGTAGAAGTTTCCAAGACTTAGCTAGTGAGGTACCATCTACACCTTAGAAGATCCAATATCAAGTTTCCAAAAAGGATTTATGCCCTATATTTGGCTTACCTTACATGTATGAGATTTTTGTTAAAGAATGAGATAGTTTATTCTATTAGTTTTATCTTTCAAAGAACAATGCATGAACCAATTAATATATGGTGTTTCATTTATCTTATTTCTATGCATATCAAGTTTTGTAATATTCCTCCAAGCCAAGTAACCTATGTTATGGACAACATATGGTTTGCTTCCACTGTCATGTATGTACTTGGAGGGGTGTTACAATATGGTATCAGAGCAAATAAGTAGACGACCACCTAGAAAAAACCAGATTCATATGTTCTAAACCTTATGTATAGAGGAATTAAGTGAAAGATATTGGAAACCAAAATAGAGGTCTAGACACAAGACATAGGTTTAAATATGGATTGGGGTTATGTGTCTGAATGTTTTCTACTTTTATGCTAACTCTAGGATTGTATATAGCATGATCTCTCTTTTTCCCATGTGTTTTTTGTATGGGACACATGCTCATGGAATTTTGTAGAGAGAATCTTATATGCATAATCATGCTTCTCTTTTCCTTTCAAGTACATGTGGTGTGGGACATTTACAAGAGGTAGGTGTCAAGATAAGTGTGATAAGACATGTCACCTTTGCATATATGACCAACCGACATGTATCTAAAGGTGACAAATAAAACAAGAGTTGGCACTAAAAGTTTGAGACATATTGTCACCTAAACCCAGTCAGACACATAGTAAGACCAAGCATGCATACAAAGAGTAAATATTTGACATAGATCCATGGTAGAATCAGAACCCCTAGAGAGGAGGTAAGAGAGGTCCTTTGTCATGTCAATAATGATGTGAAATAGATTCATTAGTAGTATACCTACATGTTGATTTTAATAATGAGGTCTAGATAGTGTTTTACCGTGAGAATGAGACTTTAAGATGATATTAGAAATTAGTGTACATAAAATATTGGAAACCTTAAGGTGGGTAGCATGAGAAATTTTGAGGACGAAATTTATTTAAGGTGGGTAGCATTGTAACATACCAAATTTTAAATAAAATAAGTTTAGGATCTGAATGGAAAACTTCCATACATAAATCTAAAACTTGGAATTTTATGCAAATTACCTCAAATACTGAATTCTTTATATAATTTTGACATAAAAAGAGAATGAAGTATGTTTCCTTTATTTTCTTTGTGATTAAATGTGTCTAATATACATAAAAGGAAAACTGGCATTATTCTCTCAGTTTTCTCTCTCTCCTATTCTTGAAATGTTTAAAGGAAATAAAAAGGGAAAGAGAAAAGACTTGGATTATGAATATACATATATATGGAGTAGATACCTTGACCAAGAAGTTTTTCTTTTTCTTCTATGGCTTTTCATATAATAGGGAAGTATAAAAATTGTATTTTCTCTCTCCTCCATAGAGGTTTCTCAAAAGGCATAAAATAAATGAGATATGAATTTCTAGGAGACAATTATTGTTTATCTCAAATTTGGACTCAAAGTCGCACAAAGGAAGATAATTGCCTCTTATTTAATCAATCAAGTGCATTAAAATCAAGTATAATGACATATATGGAAAATATAGATAAAACTTGTGCAAAACTTAAATATTATCACATAGAAAGAAACTAGACTCTCATTATGATGTCCACCGCCACACAAAGCAAGATTTCTCAAAACAATGCAAAGAACTAATACTAAACATCCAAGATTACTGAAAAACATGTTAAATTAACACCGATTTCCAAGTTACCACAAAAGCAGAGACGCATTACATCTGAGTCCTTAAACACTGCCACCTGTATCTCATAAATGCCAATAGATATTACATATTACTATTCAAGGGATGTTAAGCCACAACCTTTTGAGGCATACAAGCCATATCTGCACATCCATGGCATACTGCCAAAAACTTTGTATAGATACACAACATCTATAAAACACCCCCAAGGACCTAAAAGTATATGTAATAAACATATGACTCTACTTCAAAACACTAGTTGCATATACAATCTTCAACAACTATTGCTTCTCTTACTGCTTAGACTCGACTGCACAATCTCTACCTCATCGTGTATGACCACCTAAAATATGTGGAAACCCACAGAGTGAGACCAACATCCCAACGAGAGATGTAACTCTTTGCCAACAACTATTATAAGCACAATTATACTATAGTAAGTAACAACTATTATAAGCAAAGCAATTAGCTCTGTTTAAGCAGTTCATGCATCTATAACTTAGCAGTAGAACATCTAATAACTTTAGAAGGAATATAAAGAACATGTATAATAGTTGATTTCTCTTACTTTATTATAATTCAAGAAATCAACACAAAAGATAAGGCAAAGGGTCTCCAATGTGAGTCATGTTTTACCCTAAGAAAATACACTACACAACTGCATTACGTCTTATTACTATTATTATTATGCTATGAGGAGATGAGGTATACTAGTCATGCTCCAACTGACCATTGTTAAGTCGAAATCAATGCCATACAAGATTTAGGAGGAGCCAAACTCCTATGATCTCCCACACCCTCAGTCTGTTTGAATCCTCCGCAGTGACATATAAAGTCCAACTACAAAACAACCTAGTCTGCCTTGGAATATAGGCACAACACTAGTGTAAACTAAGTTACGACTATAGCCACACTCCTAACGAGGTATGACTACATCCATCCTCAAAACATATAATCAAATATACTGAAACACATCACTGAGATATGGCCTCAACCGTTCTGCTGCCATGGTATGATCGCAACCAATCCTGTGAAATGCATATACTCAACATTATAGGACTCTGAGATTCCACTAAGGGAGAACCCATTTCATCATTCAACAAGTACTAATGTTGTAGATGGATCTATGGCACATGGAAACTACATGATTAGGGTTTCACTTTTTTAGTTAAGCCAATTGAGTGTCTTTTAGAATCAATAAAGTTACAATGTAAAAACCCTAAACAAACTCTAAAAAGATCAAGGTATGTTACAACTCTAAAAGATATAAAATGTATGAAGTATAAAACTTGTCACATCATCACTTGATACCACTACCATACAAGGCCATAAACATCACATCACTAGGGGATACCAATCCCTCATCTCATCACTAGAGGTTATCACCTCACATTAGGCATAAAGCCTCTTCCAGGTCATAAGACCCAAATCACATCATAACTTATTTCATCATGCCTCAAAAGTCTCACAACATCACCTTGTGACATATCAAACACACCATAGCATTCACTAGCTATGTTATTCATTCCACCTAGAAGGTTACAGTTACATGAGTAGCAAAGAGAAAAACATAATCACAAGCTATTCTTTCAAGCAAGCTCAACATGTACATCAACACTTGACAATTAGGATTAGGGTTCCTCATGTAACTTATTCAAATTTCTATTTCAATAATCATCATATAATCATGGATACACCATCTCCCACTTTTTTGGAGCATATTAGGGTTTAGCATTTCTATCAAAAACCTATAAACATCATTATATAAACATCAACATGTATCAACCATTAGGGTAGTTCATGTAACATTTAAAACCCATGCATATGTAGCAACCACCATAGGTGACACCTTGTAGAGACCCCACTAGATCATATCCTTGTTGCAACCACAACACATAGGTAGCGACCTCCAAACCAAGCAGATGTAGCGACCAAACAAACCTGCTAACACTTTGTTGCGATTGCAAAACCATGTTAACACCTTGTTGTGACTGCAATGCACCACTAAAAATAGCAATCAAACAATCCAAAACAAAGCATTGCAACTAACTGACTCAAGCATGTGTTGTGACCAATCAAAGGTATCCATGAGTAGTGACCATCAAACTAGAACACATGTTGTGACTGAAACACACACAAAGTATGGCAACCAACCAAAGGAAACATATGTGTCGACCCTCATGGGTACTCATGTGTAGTGACCAACTAAAGGACATAGCACCAAGGCAAGTGTAGAGAACTCAAGGTCAAGATACAACAAAAACACATAATCATCCTCAGAATATAGCTAAACCACGATCCAGAAGAGATGATGAACATCAAGAAAACTAAGCATCATCAAGAGAAACCCCATACAAAGGTAGACACCCAAAACCATAAAACCAACATCACAAGAAACCATGAAAAACCATGATAAAAAGAGGAAAACTGAGCATATGACTTATATAACTAAGGGTCAAAACCTCCAAAATATTATGTTAGCTGAAACATAGCATGATGATAGAACCAAAGATAATAGTGCATGTGGAAACAACAACTCCCCCATCACTTAGAAATCAGGTGCATGAAATTAGGTTTTTGTAGAAAGAGTAATCAATAACATAGTACATAAAATCTAACACCTTAGATCATTATAGCATCATCTATCATCATAGGTTCATGTTTTAGAGATGAAATCAATGACATGCTAGCAAGAATATAGTGAAATAATAGAAGAGGGGAAAGTTATATAATCCGCCTTAGAAAGAAGTTCAAGGTCTAAAGCCACGAGCTCCAAGATAGAAGAAGAAATCCAACTTGGATCAACCCCATTACCACCAGGTCACCTCAATAAGAAGAAACATACCAAGTTTAAAGGATAGATCAAGGTGAAGAAAACTCAAACCCTAGTCCAAACAAGAGAGAAAAAGGATGAAAAGGAGGAAGCTTCATATCACTTGGTATCACCATGGTCAAACCATAGTATCTAACCTTAGTGAAGAGAAAATCCTAAAGATAGCCACCATGGTTGAAGCATAGTCTCAGGGGCAAGAAGGGAAGAAGAAAAGGTAGGGTTTCAAAGGAAAACATGATCAAAGGTGTAGAACCACTTACCAAGAAGGAAGATCACCAAGAGTCACTACAATAGATATGATTAAGCTCACAATCACCACATGCAAGGATGATCGGCCACCAAAGAACAAATATCAACACCTTACCTAGCTCCACCAAGCTCCAAGGTTGGCTCAAGCAAGAAAGAGGAAGGGAAGATAGCTAAAAGGATTTCTTTCATGTGAAATAGAGATCTTATATACACATGAGGTAGGAGAGAGGTAAAGATATGAGGTGTTAAGATGTTAGAGAACCACTAGGACACTTGTCCCATAAAGGATTGGCCATTCATCCACACATGCAAGAAAAATATTAAAACCAAAGTGGTGTAATGACCACTTGATCTTCAAACACAACTTGGTCAAATCAAACTTGGTGTAGCGGTCACAACACATCACTCAAGAGAGTGTAGCGATCACTACACATCACTAAGGCAAAACCCTAGTGACAAAACCATGGTGTATCGGTCTAACCACTTTCCAAAAGACAAAATCAAGGTCGCTACACTCAACAACACACGTGGTTGACATCACCATCCATGTAACTCATGCAAACCCTAATATCACCTCAAGATGCCACATCATCAACCAAGGCACAACAAGGTGCCCTATGGCATCATACTATCTCTAATGATGATAAGGCACAAGAAGAACTATCTACATTTGACAAATTGTAATAATTGCCTTCATCATGGGTAAATTACAACTTGGCCCAAAACAAGCATAACTAGCTCAAACATCAACCATACATGACTAAACCAAAAAAAAAAGATTGTTACATTTTAGTAAGGCATATTAAGATATTAGATTAGGGTTCTAAGAATCTCATTAATAAAATCAAGCACTAAGCTAGGTGAGGGGTCTTACAACCCTAAAACCCTAACTAGGATTTGACCCCTGAAATCCTACATGAAAAGAGAATGGTACTTCCTACGCATCTCTTCCTCAAGCTTCCACATGGCTTCCTCCATGCCTTGGTTATGCCACAAAACCTTAACCAAAATGATATCCTTCTTATTCAACTTCTTGATCCTTCTATCCAGGATCAACACATGACCTTCCACATACACTGCATCTTCATCTAGCTCAATCTCTACTTGTTGTAAAACTAACTCAGTGACACTTCCTCAACATCAAAACATGGAACACTAGATGCAACTTGGTGCAACTCAGGTGACAATTCCAACTTGTCAGCCACCTTCCCAACACATGCCGCCACATGGTAGTGTCGCATATACTTGGTAACCAACTTACCCTTCTTCCCAAACCTCAACACACCCTTCCAAGGAGTGACCTTAGGATATACCTTGTCTCCTACTTGGAACTCCAAGGGCCTACAAAGGTTATCAACATAAAACTTCTGCCTATCCTATGTTGCCTTCAACTGTTGTTGGATCATCTTAGTCTTCTTTGTTGTTTGCTGCACAAGCTCGTGATCCAAATGCTGATATCCATCGGTCTCATACCAACACAAAGGAGATCTACAATATCTCCCATACAGAGCCTCGTACAGTTCCATGTCAATGCTTATCTGATAACTGTTAATGAAGGCAAACTTTATCAAATTGAGATGTACATACCAACTACCCAAAAACTATAGGACACAAGTTCTCAACAGATCTTCCAAAGTCTATATGGTCCTCTCAGACTATCCATCTGTCTGTCAGTAGAATGATGTATTGAACCTCAATTGTGTACCCATGGATGTGTGCAGACATTCCCAAAAGAGACTTGTAAACTGGGGACCTCTATCTAACACTACGGTAGCTGGGACACTATGAAAATGAACGATCTCATCAACATATATATGAGAAAGATTATGTATTGTATACATTGTCTTCATAGGAAGTAAATTCACTGAATTAGTCAACCTATCAATGATAACCTAAATGGAATCATGACTTTTAGCTGTCCTAGGAAGTCCAACCACAAGGTCCATCCTGATATGATCCCATTTCCATTGCGGTAAAGGCAATGGTTGCAATGTCCATGCAAGTTTCTGATGCTCAACCTTAATCTACTGACACAGGACACTTCACCACAAACTAAGCCATATCATGTTTCAAGCCATGCCACCAATATAGATCTTTTAGATTGTGGTACATCTTGGTGCTACTTGGATGCATAGCATACATCGAAGAGTGAGCCTGTTCAACAACCAACTTCCACATGTCATCAACATTAGGTACCATTACTCTATCGTGGTAACACACTCTCCCATCGTCTGACTCATGGAAGCATCACACTTTTCACTACCAAACTCTGTTCGGATTTGTTGTATCACAGTATCATCATGATGTGCATCTCTGATCTGCTACCTTAACATAGGATTTACCTTTAACTGGGCCAACAGTCCTGCTAACAAGGATACCTCCAACTTTACATTCCTCTGATGCAAGGAGACCAACATGTCTCTCTTATGGAACACCAAAGAGCATAATTGTGCCTTATTTGCAAATGACGTCAAAGAAGACTTCTTGCTCAAAGTATATTCTACTATGTTCACCCTCCTAGATGGTAGTCTATGGTGCAATCATAGTTTTTAATCAACTCCATCCAGCATCTCTGTCACATATTTAGCTCCTGCTACAAAAAGATGTACTTGAGGTTCTCGTGGTTGGTGAATGTAAGACTCCTAACCTAGCTTATGCATAATGAGATACTTAAACCTTAATTGTGACAAGCTTACATTTTCATTTTGGTCCCATTTGGTTGATGTTAGAGCTACCTTATAATATATGTGCTTGTTTTGCACTAGTTTGTAATTTACCCATAAGTGAGGGTTATCTTACAAAATGTCACATGAACAGAGTGTTCTTTGTACCTTGGCACATGAGAGAGAAGATTGTGCTATGGGGCTCCTTGTTTAAATCATGTGTGGTGATGTGACATCACATGGTGACTCTTGGGTTTCTAGGGTTTGCATAGTTGATATGGTGATTGACTTAGGGTTTTATGTTATGCCCTCCTGCACCACTTTTGGTGAGGGTAGTTATTGAATTACATGCTTTGGATGTGTAGTATCAACTGAGACAACCTAGAGGTGAGGATGGTCAAATTACTTTGTCCTCTAGTGTCTCAACCATGCACATATGGTGTTTTAGGGTTTTGGCCGAAACCATGTGTGCATGGTAGTGTCTCGACCGAGAGAAGAGGTAACTGATAGGTATTTTATATACGCTCAAAATGAAAGTATACACTATCGTAGTAATATAGACCAATATGGCCCAGATGTCAAACATAGAGAAACATGACTTTAGAAACTAGTACTAACTGTAGTGTGATCAGCTTAGGCCAAAGAAACTTGAATGATTTGGTTAATTATCTAAAATAGAAAATAAATCTAAATGATTGGTTGTTGTTCTCAGTCTTAGTGAATTCCTTAGTATATTGGTTTCACCACGGCTAACATTCCACTTAAGTCTTAATACACTAATAAAAATCTCTCCTAACTCTATATTAAGAGCATGTAACAAGAATTACCAACTCTCACAGTGTAATTCACTACCTAACCTAATACCAAAACCACTCTCGTATAGATTGTGTTATTAGATAGGTGCTTTATTGAATACTCTAGGTAATCTCCTCATGTTTTAAACTACCTTTCTCAAAGGGTTTAATAGAACATGTATTTCTATGAAGTTTTGACCATTAGTTTTCCTTTTTCAAAGAAATTAACAGTCCCAGTGCTACCTATGGTGATCAAGCATGGATAGTGCATTCATTCACATAGAAATAAATCCAGAATTTCAGAGAAATTGATGAATTAATGCATAAGAGTCAAATACAATGCATATCGGGCTACTCCTGGCTAAGGAATGTGGGGATTATCCCCTCATGGTTTCCATAGTCAAAGACATCAAAGGTGAAAGAAAAAATGTGGAGAACATGAAGAACCCCTGAAGTAGACGGTTGAAATGATCCTTTCTCATGCACATGCCAATTTGCTACCTTCCGACTACAATTCTATCTGCTAGAAGTGCCTGAATCATCTAGAACATGGCCTTCTTCTTTGTTATTTCCTCCTCTTTCTCTCAGTTGTCATATAATAGAAAAAAATGAGATACCTAGGTCTGGCCACACTTCTCCTAAGTCATAGGCATGACTTCTGGTGAATTAGAACCCCAGCCGTTGGGTTAAACAAAGCCTTCGACTCTTCCTGATCCCGATCTATCAGTACTACCAACTCCTCTAAATTTGGCTGCCACCTATCAAGTTGTCAGTACTACCGAGCTGGCTGTCGATAGTACCGAGTTTCTTCAAAATTCTTTGACAAAAATGTTGTAACATCTTCGGTAGTATCCAAAGTCATGTCGGTACCACCGAGTCTTCTTGATTTCTTTGTTGTAAATTGGGAATGTGTCGGTACCACATACTCCAAAGTCAATAGTACCGGGCTGTTTAGATTCTTGCACATTCACCTGAAATGCATAAAATCTGAACATAAGCTTTAGAAATAGATTAAATCATTCAGAAATATTGAAATTATGTTTATTTTTTGCAAATGAGTGTCTCAGGATAATAAAATTAAATCATGCACTATTAATATGAGATTTAACCTAAAAATGCACAAAAATCAATACAATGTAGCCAGTGAAAATGACAAATAAATAGTGCATCAAACTCCCCTAAGCTTAAATGTTGCTTGTCCTCGGGCAACACACTCTTGGATATGTTTGAGATAACTCAGCAAAAGGATAGAGTGATATGAATATCATTTCTCAACTATCCCCACTTGGCGGTCCCAGACAAACTTTCATAAATCACTGAACAATTAACTACTCTATAGTGACCAAAAATATTCATAAAAACATCCACCCTAAGATAAATAAACACTATCAAGAGAGCAGTTAACATCATAGTCAATCAGGCATTTGCTTGGTGCATTATGTGATTCCCTATTCTACATTGCTCTTTCCTAACTACCAATCTACTTGGAAGCATTTGTTCATAAAAATCAATGAGGATATCAATCATCTCGGTGGCCTACCAATAAGAGCAATGGATAGCATGAAATGGGTGGCTATTGAAGAATCACAAGTACATCCTAATCATTTATGCAAAATTAAAAATGATGTCCCTATACCAGTGAAAGTAAGAAAATGCATGAATCCTAATGCCTACTTTTTTGAATAGATTGATACATGAATCAACAATCTCATCAACTAAATGAGAATGAAGGAAGAAATCAAAAGAATTCATCATATCTCTTCAAGAAGAGTTAAGGGCATCCTTTCTCCCTCCCAACTTTGCAACATCAACAAACTCTTTTTTTAACAATAATTTTTCTTTTCTTTGGCCCATGATTCTCTCATGATGGAAAATTATCCATGGGCTTGACTAACATCATATGTTTTGTTTCTTTTCTTTATTTTTCTGTGACTATCGATGTATATACCTGCACTCAAATTTCCATAGAGACTTGTATCAACATGATAAAGAAATAAATTATATGGAATGCATGCAATCTACATGAAATTGTTTATGCATCTAAAATGGTATGCACAAAAATTGTTGATGCATACAAGCTTTTTTTCTTTTCAAATGAAATAAAAGAAAACTAACTATCATGTCACCTATTATGCCATGCAAAGAGGAATTAAATTGGATTACTTGTTCATCTTAAGGTGGTGATTCAATAATGGGTGGAAAATGGGTGGAATCACATAATTAAGAGACAAATCCTTTCATGAAAATATGATATGTCCCTCTCTAATGACCTATGAATAGGGTAACCTTAGGATTTCTTTCTTAAATTTCAATTTTAGGTAATTCAAGCTCAAGCCCAATCTTCATCCACATTTCATGAATAATTAAGATGCCCATTCATATTAAATGTCCTTAGATGGACTTTCCAATACACTTCCTTTAAGTGGTGCAACTCAAGAATTTTACAACCAAGTTAACACCTTTTTAATTTTTTCCATTGCACACAAAAAAAGCAATTGACATAGGCAAGAACCATGAAATTAAACTCCACTTTCACACTAGATAGATGTGGATCCTACAACTTTAAAATAGAGAAACAAAAAAAACAAATAAGACTAAAAACTAAAGAGAATAAAACTAAAGATAGAGATTGTTCTAGCTACCCCCCCAAGATTGAACTTGACTATAACCACATAGTCAAAGTTTAAACTGAAGAGGTGGAATAGTGGTACCAAATTACATGGGTGGTGGTGGAGGATATGGCATGGTGGGATCAAAGGGAGGGAACATCCCTTGGAAACTGGGCAGCTGCTGCAGAGGTGGTGGAGGTTGTGGATATCCACCAAAGCATTCCTTGTTCCAATAATGATCAAAGAACGACTACTGGTACCCCTCCATCCATTGCATATGCATGTGCATGATTTCGTGGTTGGCTAATAGAAGTTTCTGAATCTCAAATATTGCCTACTGATTGTGGTACAACCGTCCCTACACATCATGGATACTTGCCAACGAAGCTGACTACTACTGTTGTCCTTGTTGGATATCCTGCAACATGCCATACATTCCCGCCATAGAGTATGGGTCATCTTATTGTGATGGAGGGGGAGTAGAAGAAGTGGAGGTTGCATAATATTGTGGATGCTTGTGTGGAACCGACCTCCTTGTGACTGGGATTGTTGGCACCACCTCCTCATCTTCTCCTTCTTCTTCATTGTGCTCCTATGTCTGGTCTTCTGCATTAGCTGACTCTTCTTTCTCCTCATCTGACAAACTAACAACATGCCACCACATGAGGTGTATTCCCTACAGGTCAAAGGTGACATATGGTAGTGCCCTATCCTTATACTGAATGCCTACTGTACAACATGCGTATACAATACTATGTTAAGTGTTGGTGAGGCCGGACTTCTTCAAAATCCTTGAGATCAAGCTTTTGGGTGGCCTTCAGTGGTTTTTCAGTGGAGAGATTGAGGTTGAGATGAAGAGAAATAAGAGTGATCAACCCTCCAAAATGAATTGGAGGTTTCCTCCCCACCTGGTGCTTGGCTCCCATCATGTGTAGCAGAAAGAAGGCACCGAAGTCCAAACTTCTGCTCCTTAGCTTAAATAGCTTGTATAGAAATTAGAGGTAAACCGACTGGGCTTTCCCCTACCCTTGACTAGATCTGGAAAAGATGGTGTTATGAGAAGGCGATGGAGAATGCGAGCAAATGGATGCTCGATGTCGTTGACGGAGTTGGTATGCCAACTAATGTGTTATCCCTCTGGTAGCTCAGACATTAACTCACATGCCTCTGAAAACTTGAAATTGTCGAGGTAGTAGTTGTCCCCCTCAGATGGACATCCATATATGGCATTGAATTGCTCCAATGTCAGAGTGTAGTCGGCGTTGTAGAGATAGAAGTTGATGATGCCACCGCTCCATCCATCCCCATTCTTGGGGATGATGCAAACCTCCAGTGATGCTAGGAACTCGCAGATGAGATTCGGGTATGTCAGCTAGTCGCTGAAGAAGGAATGGTCGCCTACCAGCCCTTCATGCTCACAGACCATACACATGCTTTCAGTCAAGCCAATGGAGGCGAAGAACTCACGGTCACCATACCATGTTGCACGGATCTCCCTCTTTTGCAACTCATCATAGATCTTCTTGATGTCGATCTTGGGATTGTCTATTCGGCCTGGTTTGGGAACCAGGTTCAGAAACGCCGCCAATGAGGAAGCTTTGTGCCTTGGTGCCATCTCTAGAGAAAGAGGTTAAGCATATGGAGCTTGGTGTAAAGTCTAGACTCCCGGAGATTCTTGCACACACTTGCTAGGAAGAGGAGTGAAGAAGGTGTGAGGAGAATGGATTCACACTCCTTCCTTTTGTAGTTGTGCCTACCTCTCTTCCATCACGTCGGTACTACCAATGAAGTATTGGTAGTACTGAGTTGTGCTCACAAATCCATAGGATCGGTGGTATCGACAGTCTCAATTGCTTCAATTTGATGATGCAGATCATCAGCCGTCGGTAGTAACAACAGGTTTTTGGTAGTACCGACATACCCACAGATCGATATTATCAAGTGTTAGATGCGGCTGATCTCAATCACTTGATGGAACTTCCCACAGATTGCTAACATTACATTTTGGTAGTACCAACTTGGTGTCGGTAGTACCGAGCAATACAAATTTAGTAGGTTCTTCCGAGCGGGGACTCGGTGTCTCGAACCTGGGGTGCATTCTTTTGTAGGTACTACCAACGACTTGTTGGTAGTACTGAGTCCTTATCAGTTACTTGACTCTCTTCTCTGTAGAAGGTCGGTGCTACCAACATTGCGGTCGGTAGTACCAAGTTGATTTACTCAAATTGCACAAATTCCCTATGATTTCGTCAGTACTACCGAGCTGGCTGTCAGTTGTACCGACTCATGCAGTCGACTCCATCCTTTTTCCATGTAACCTAGTTGGTAGTACTGAAAGTGTGTTGATATTACCGACCAATATTCAGCCTATAAACAACACAAGATGGATCAAGGTACCTTTTTTATATCAACTAAGTAAAAATGAAAATAAAAGCTACAAAACAACAAATTGGAATGTAAAGAACATGAAAGATGTTTGGGTTGCCTCCCAACAAGTTCCCTTGTTTTACGTCATAGAGACTTGACAATCTTAACTCCATGAGATTAATGAAGCTCCATGATCTTCAACTCATCCTCTTTCCTCATGAGATCTCCCCCAAAGTAATTGTTAAGATGCTAGCCATTGATAAGGAATGGCTCAACCCCATTGCTAATCTCCACAGCTCCATGGGGGAAGCATAAATCACCTCAAAGGGTCCACTCCATCTAGACCTAAACTTACCAGGATGTAGCTTCAATCTAGAAGTAGAAGAAGGACCTTCTGTCATGTAGTGAATGCCCTATGAAAAATATGGCTATCGCGAAATTTCTTAGTCTTCTCCTTATAAATTCTTAAGCTCTAATATGCATCAAATCTAAGCTCATCAAATTCATTCAACTCTAGCAATATTTTTTTCCTACATTGTCAAAATTGTAGTTCAATTTCCTCAAAGCACACTTGGCCTTATGCTCTGACTCTACGGTAAATGACAAGCCCTACCATAAAACAACCTAAAAGGATTAGTACCTATAGGTATTTTATAGGATGTCCAATATGCCCAAAGAGCATCATTGAGCATCATGATTCAATTAGTTCTATTGGTTGAAAATGTATTTTCCAAAATCTTCTTGATCTCCCTATTAGACACTTCAACTTTTCCTTGAGTTGGGGGTCATATGTGGTACCTAGCCTATGTTTCAACCCATATTTTCTCAACCGTGCCCCAAATTTTTTTATTAGTGAAGTGAGAAACACTGTCACTAATTATCAACCTGGGCACCCCAAACCTGTAAAAGATGCTTTCTTTCACAAATCTACATACCACCTGGGCGTCATTGGTGCGGGTTGGTATTGATTCCACCCACTTAGATACATAGTCCACAATAAGTAATATATAAAGATTGGAATTTAAAGATACGAAAGGGCCCATGAAGTCTATGCTCCATAAGTCAAATACCTCTATTTCCTAAAAAACTTTCAGAGGCATTTCATGTCTTTTTGAGATATTACCTGCACGTTGACATGCATTACATTGACGAACAAAATTGTATGCATCTTTAAAAATCATCGGCCAATAAAAACCACATTCTAAAACTTTGGCTGCAATCCTAGAACTAGTGTGATGACCACTTATAGGTAAAGAATGATAGTGTGCCAAAATATTCTAGAATTCACAATCCGACACACGCTTCCTCAGAATACCATCCCTACACTGCCTAATCAAGATAGGGTCATCCCATATATAATACCTTAAGGAGTGGAAGAATCTTTTCTTCTCCTGATATCCCCAATCTCCTGGAAGATCTCCACATGCCAAGTAGTTCACAATGTTTGCAAACCATGGGTCTTTACTTTTCATAGAAAAGAGATACTCATCAGGGAACTCTTCCACAATGGGTATGCCTTTATCCTTTTAATCCACATGTTCAAGACTAGAAAGATGATCCACCACCACATTCTCTGTGCCAACTTTATCCCTGAGTTCTATATCAAATTCCTACATTAATAAAATCCACCTAATGAACCTAGGTTTTGCATCTTTGTTCTACAACATGTATTAGATGGCTGCATGATCCATCCATACTACAACCTTGGCCCCAATCAAATATTGATGGAATTTTTCAAAAGAAAAAACAATCACCAACAATTCCTTTTCAATTGTTGCATAATTAAGTTAGGAATCATTCAAAATTTTAGATGCATAATAGATGATAATAGGGACTTTATCTCGACGTTGGCCTAGAAAAACCCCTATTGCATAGTCTAATGCATCACACATCATCTCAAAAGGTTGGCTCCAATATGGAGCCTGGACAATGAGTGTAGAGACCAACTTCTCCTTCAACACCTTGAACGATTTCAAATATCGCTCATCAAATTGAAAATCAACATCTTTTTTCCAACAACTCTGAGATTGGTTTAACAATCTTAGAAAAATCTTTGATAAATTGGCGGATGAATCCAATGTGTCTAAAAAAACTCCTTCCTCCCTTCACCAATGACTGTGGAGGTAGTTTGCAGATCACCTCTATTTTGACCGGGTCTACCTCCATGCCTCTATTGGACACCTTATGTCCCAAGACAGCTCCTTCACTCACCATCATGTGACACTTCTCCCAATTCAAAACAAGGTGATTGTCCTCGCATCTTTGCAAAACTTTATCTACACCAAAAAATCATCCATAAACACTTCCAGACATCACTCTCTCGTATCAGAAAAAATGGTGAGCATGCATCACTGGAAAGTGGTCGTTGCATTGCAAAGGCCGAATGACATATGGCAATAAGCAATTGTACCATAAGGATAAGTGAAGGTAGACTTCTCTTGATCCTTTGGAATGATGGAAATCTGATGTATCCCGAAAAATTCCAAGGGATGAAATAGGAAATGATACTCTAAATCATATAACTATAATGATTTCCAATCATTTTCCCATTATTGATGCTAACTTTTTGTATAACCATCAAGGAAACAAAAATGAGAGCAGTCGGTGAGCCGCTCTAAAATATGGTCAATAAAAGGGAGTGGAAAATGATCTTTTAGCGTGTTTATATTCAAGTGTCTATAATCTATGGAAACACACCACCCAATCACTAGTCTAGTAGAAATCAACTCATCATTATAATAAGTAGTGACCGTTATACCTCCCTTTTTAGGAACCACCTGGGTTGGACTAACCCAGTTCAAATAAGAGATAGAATATATAATACCTACATATAAAAGTTTCACTTCATCTTTTTTCACTACCTCAATCATGATGGGGTTAAGTCGGCATTGAGGTTGCACTACAACTTTAGCTCCTTCCTCCAATCTGATCTTGTGTTGACAGAAATTAAGGGAGATCCCTTTTATATCTACTACTGACCAACCGAATGCAGCATGATGGTTCTTTAGAATCCCAAGCAATTGCTCCTCTTCTCGAATGCTTAGTGAAGCTAAGATTATGACTAGAATTTTCTCCTCTACTGCCAAGAAAATGTATTTCAAATGAGGTGGCAATGGATTCAACTCCAACTATGGGGGACTCAACAAAGAAGGAACCACTGGAGGTGTGGTGGTCCCAAATTCTCAAAATGTCTTGTATAGTAGCATGGCAAGATCTTGAGAAGCAAGACAAACTCCTCCATAGAACAATGTATGGTATAATCATCTACCAGATTCATGAGACATACCTCTAAAGGAAGTTGTGGGTATGCCTTAAGAAGTGTGGTAGAGGTTGCTTTGTCCATTGTTGCTGGGCAAAAGTCTTCTGTTGTATCATCAGGATGTTAAACTGCCTTTATTAAAGATATATCCTTTGTTTTGTCCAAGATGTGCATCACCAGTGTGCCATTGCAGACTTGTGTCATCACATGTGCCATCTCAAGAAATGGCTTTCCAAGAAACAATGACACATTCTCATGGACTTGTTGCAGCATAAGACATTGGGCTTTAGCTTTTGCAGTCTGTGTAGGCTCAAGCATTAAGATTTCAATTTGCCCCTCTCTATTCCCCAATATTAGTCTTCCTCTATCCATATCCAGAATCATATCAGCTATATTTTGGAATGGCATCCCCAGTAATATCTCGTTGCCTTGCCCATCTTGCATCTCCATTACAACAAAGTCTGCTAGAAATACAAACTTGTCCACCTTGACAAGAACATCCTCGCAAATACCATAAGGCCTCACCACATAATTGTCCGCCATCTTAGTAGTCATATTAATCTTTCTGGACTCCTGTAGACCTAGATTCTAAAAGGTGGTCAAGGGAATAAGATTGATGCTAGTCCCTGAGTCACACAAGGACTCTCCAAATTTTGTATTCCCAATAAAACAAGATATATTGAAACAACGCAGGTCCTATCTTTTCAGTGGCAATGTACCTAGAATGAATGCACTGACCTACTCTTTCAGAACTACCACCTTAGAATCATCTATCCTCCTTTTCTTGTTGATTAAATATTTTAGAAGTTTGCCATAGGAAGGGATCTGCTCAATTGCAACAATCAAAGAGATATTGACATGAAATTTTCTGAAGCTATCTAAAAATTTCTAAAATTGTTGATCAACCCTTGTTTCTTTCAGACTGTTTGGAAAGAGTACAGACTTTACCACTTTCCTTTGATGAGGTGGGACATATGTCTTCTTTCTTGCTTCCTCTATCTCATAAACCTCTTATCTATCTTTTCATCTGGTACATTATCTGGTTCCACTATATCTAGAGTCATTGCCTTATCTTTAGCACATGTGGCCTCTCCTGCATCTGAACTAGATGGTATGTCATTTAGCAATTTTCTACCACTATAAAGTAGAACTGCCTTAACCAATTGATTTCTAGAAGCTACATTAGTGTTTGCTGGAAACCCTTGCTATCATGGCTTCTTTAGGGAAGCCACTTCCACTACAATTTGAGAAATATGTGTTTCCTATACCGCAGATCTGTGCTCCTTGGTTCTGTAGCTCTCTTTGATTTTAGCTGATACACACTTCATTTTGGCTTACTAGATTTCCAAGCATCTCTTCAATGCAGTCTATTTTACTGGGACCCCTATCTTATTGTTGACCACTAACATGTTGTGACTTATTCTTATGTGCCTGATATGGGTCTTGCTAGAATTTTTAGGATCCTTCCAGGAGAATTTAGGATCCTTCATCCAAGAGTAGTCATTGTTCCTATATGATTGTTGTTGTTGTGAAAATTTGCACTCCTCATCTTCCCCTTCTGAAGAATTTTCATCTTTCACACAAAACGTCTTAGCAATCAAGTCCATCTTCTCATTTAGGGTACAAATAACCTTGGACTCCCCGACACTTTTAAGGGTTGCAAGGTTCACTCTCTCTTATCCCCATATCTGGTTCTTAGACATGGTCTTCAAGATTTCATGATAGCAGGCTGGCTTGTTGTTCAGGAAGAAGCCCGCTCCTGCACTATCACATGTAGTCATTTCTTCCTTACGCAGACCATAGTAGAAAATATTTGCCTGCCCTAGCAAATCGATGTCATGGTGAGAAACCTTCCATAACATGTTCTGGAATCTCTCCCATGCCTCAAAATATGACTCATCATCCTGTTCTAAAGTTGTGGATTTTCTTGACCAGGTCATTTGTCTTCTGGGGTGTGAAGTATCTCTCGAATGAAAACATCAATTATTTGTTCCCAAGTTTCAATGCACTCATTGTCCAAGTTATGAAACAAAGACTTAGAACTGTCCGCCAATGATGATGGGAATAGCTTCAAGTATATGACAGTAGCCAACACCCTATCTGTCTTGATCATATTTCAACTTTTGACAAAATTACCGATGTGCATCATCGGTTCCTTAGAGCTGTGGCCATGAAAAGCCTATGATTTGATTAATGACACCGACCCTGGATCGATCTTGTAGCTGTCGACATTGATGACTTGTCTTTTGATTGGCCCCTTTTAAGAAATTGAAGACGATGATTTGATCCTTTCCTAGATCATCCATTCTTATGCTTAGTCCCCAATTTAATATGGCTCAGGTTCATGCGGTGGCTCATGTCCTTAGGTGGAGTTGTAGGTGGTAGAGTTTGATTAAATCCGTCCAGGGATCTTCTATACTCCCATTATCTACGAAGGAGCTCTTCTTGACCTAGGCCCAGTGGCGATGATTCTTCATAGTCGTGGCCTCGGGTATGCACCATGCACTAGTACCTGCAATTAGAAAAAATGGTTGTGAGAATACGACACTAATGGTAGAAACAATAAAGATATTAAAATTCAATTCTTAATGAATAATAGAAAAATAAAAGGGTTTGCCTAGAATGGCTGACTACAACAATCATAGTGTTGAAGTTACCATTTCCCCGACAATGGCACCAAATACTTGATAGGTATTTTCTATACACTCAAAATGCAAGTATACAATATCGTAGTAAATAGGGCAGTAAGGTCCGGATGTTGATCACAGGGAAATGTGACTTTAGAAACTAGTACTAAATGTAGTGCAATTAGCTTAGGCTGAAGAAACTTGATGATTTGGTTAATTATCATAAATAGAAAATAAATCTAAATTATTGGTTGTTGTTCTCAGTCTTAGTGAATTCCTTAGGATATTGGTTTCACCATGGCTAACATTGCACTTAAGTCCTAATACATTAATAAAAATCTATCCTAACTTTGGAGTAAGAGCCTGTAGTGAGAATTACCCACTCTCATGGTGTAACTCAATACCTAACCTAATACCAACCCCACTCTCATATCGATTGTGTTATTAGATATGTGCTTTATTGAATACTCTGGTTAATCTGCTCACATTTTTAAACCACCTTTCTCAAATGGTTTTGTAGAATGTGTATTTCTATGAAGTTACGACCATTAATTTCACTTTTTCAAAGAAATTAACAGTACCAGTACTACCTATTATGATTAAGCATGGATAGTTCATTCATTCATATAGAAATAAATCTAGAATTTATGAGAAATTGATGAATTAATGCATAAGAGTCAAATACAATGCATAATTGGGCTACTCCCAATTCCTAAGGAATGTGGGGATTAGCTCCTCATGATTTCCATAGTCAAATACATAAAAGGAGAAAGAAAAAACGTGGAGAACATAAAGAACCTCTGAAGTAGATGGTTCAAACGATCCCTTCTTGTGCACGTGTCGATTGGCTACCTTTTGGCTACAATTTTGTCACCTAGACTTGCCTCGATCATCCGAAATGTGGCCTTCTTCTTCTTCTTGTTCTTCTTCTTCTTCTTCTTCTTTATATTCTCCTCTTGCTCTCAGTTGTCATACAACGGAAAAAATGAGATACCTAGGTCTGGACACACTTCTCCTAAGTCATAGGCATGACTTTGGGCAAGTTAGAACCTTAGCCGCTGGATTAAACAAAGTCTTTAGATCTTCCTGAGCCCAACCTGTCATTACTTATAGGGTATCGGTACTAATGACTCCTCTAAATTGCATGACCAACTATCAAGTTGTCTGTATATCGAGCTGGTTGTCGATAGTACTGAGTTGCTTCAAAATTCTTTGACAAAAATGTTGTAACATCGTCGATAGTATCGAAAGTCCCGTCGGTACTACCAAGTCTTCTCAATTTCTTTTGATGCAACCTGGGCATGTGTCGGAACCACAGACTCCAAATTCATTAGTACTGAGCTGTGTAGATTCTTTTACATTCACCTAAAATGCATAAAATCCAAACATAAGCTCTGGAAATAGATTAAATCATTCAAAAATATTAAAATTGTGCTTATTTGATGCAAATGAGTGTCACATGCTAATAAAAGAAAATCATGCACAATTAATATGATATTTGACCCAAAAGTGCACAAAAATCGACACAAAGTAGCATGTGAAAAGGACAAATAAATAGTACATCAGTAACTGACCTAGTCAGTTGAGACACTTTTGCTGGATAAACATTAACTTTTCTAATTATGCATGTGAGCGGGGATAAGTATATTTTCTTGGAGGGCATGTGTCCTTTGAGTATCTATTATTTTGAAATCTCATAATTTCATACTTCCCTCCTCCTTTGGGTATATAACCCCTTTCCCTCACTTGTGAGCAATCTTTTTGGCCCCACACTCTTTCTTATACCTTGAGATCGTCCTTGGAGCTTGAGGAGCAAGGAAGGTTAGATCTTGAACCTTGGGTGGCTGATCCATCTTGGATGTTCAAGAACTTGTGCTAGGATCAACTTTTGGTCGTGATTCTTGATGAATCTTCCCTTGGTAAGTGATCTTCTTCCTTGGATCACATTTTCTTTTCTGAAACCTCCATCTTCTTCTTCCTCCTTGGATGTAAACTATGGATTATCCATGGTGGATTTTCTTGGAGATCTCTTCTTCACAAGGGTCATAGATCATGTTTTGATAGGATGGAACCCGAATGAGAGGATGATTTCATCTCTTTCTTCTTTTGCCTTTGTTTTGGCCTAGATCTATTTTCCCTCTTTCTTGAACTCCCTTGTGATCATGGTTTTCTTATTCTTGGAGGTGATACTTTGGCTTAAGATTTGAAGTTTGGTTGAATCTTTTGAAGCTTGATATATTAGGAGATAGTTTCTCTTCAAAATAGTCGGGTTAAATAACCTTTCTCCACATCTATTATTGGCATCTTAAAACTGATCTTATTGTTGATGTTACAGATCTTAAAAGCATGTTCTTTATGATATGAGAATGATGAAGTATAGGGTCCATCTTTTAGTATTCTTGAATGGATTATTCTTGTTAAAAACCCTAAATCAATTGTACCCAATGTTGTTAGTAAAAGAAATATTGACGTGTTACTTTGGATCATCATTTATGGAACAATAATATCTAATATATGGTTTGTTTGCTATAGATAACAATAAGTTTTGAAGATGATAACATGCATACAAATATTCATTTTCTCACTATAAGCATAATCCTTTTTATGATATTCTTTGACCCATAACTTAGGTTTGATGAACAACTTTGTGTGGATATGTTTTTCTTATGTGACGATTAGCATTCCCTACTGTTACCCACATGTTTTGACCTTGTTCAAATATGCTATGGAGTTGGGATTATGGTGAGAGACATCCTTTAGTCTTCCATCATGTTCGACACCCTTGAAGTGGGTGGTTTCGAAAACAACACCCCTATCCAAAGGATGATCGTTACACTTTGTTGGTTGACACAATGTTGTTGCTTGAGGTGTTGTCATGCATGTAGCATCACAATTGGGATGGTTAAGGGTGTAGGTCAAGATAATTGTTCAGTTTGTGTGAGGGTTGTAATCAGTTAAGGTTAGGTTGGTTATGGTCGTGACACCAAACGGTTAAAGCCATAACATCTTGTGATTGTTAGGTCGACACTCTGTCGTGTCTTGGTCACGACGCACCCTGTGCTATGACGATCATGACCCTCCTTGGTGGAGTTTCGATTGTGATGTCTTGTTGCATGTTTTCTAGTGTTGCGGTCGTGACGCCCCATCATGGTGATGTTAGGGTCATAACACCTAAGGTCGAGATAATATGGGAGTGTCCTGGTCGAAACACTGGGTATATGAGGGGTCGAGACATATGTAATGGATTGTTGAGACCATGTGTAGTTTCTCAGTTGTGACATGTATTATGAGTGGTCGAGACACCTATATATAAGTATGTACATGGTCAAAAATAGTGTAATGGTCCATATAAGATGTTGTGATTGTGAATGACTAATCATTAACAATAATTCTTAACACTAGTACTCTCTAATAATGTGGGAGGTGATAAAATTAGGGTTTAGAGGTGGCATGATGTTTTGGATCCCTAATCGACTATATATGAATTCAAAACCCGATTTCATGACTATGTGATGAGTGAGCTCTCTATATTTGAAGATTATTACTCTATGATACTATTTTTCTCTCTCCTACTTGTGTAGCACTAACTTGTAGGTGAGATGAATAGCATAGCTATGTGAATGCTATGGTGAACCCTATACAATACAAGGTGGTGATTATGAACATTATTGAGTTATGATATGATATTGAATGTACAAGGATAAGGTGATTGGGTCTAATGACCTGACAAGTGCCTTGAACATAGTTTGAAGTGAATCCCTCTAGAGATATGATTGAGGGATTGAAATCCCATAGTGATGTGACATTGTTAATGACCTTGTGAATGATAGTACTACAAGTGCCAAATGATAATGAGACAAGTTCTTAATAGTTTTATATCTTATGAAGTTGTAATCAATCCTTAATTTGTAGAGTTTGTTTACGGGTTTATGCGTTGTAACTTGATTGATGCATTAAAGATACCCATTTGGAATATCTAATGAAGTGAAACCTTAATCATGTAGTTTCCATGTACCATAGATCCATCTTCAACGTCACTAACTAGCTGGATGGTGAAATGAGTAACTCCTACTGGAAACTCAGAGCACATATTATTGAATATGTGGGGTACCAATGGAGATAACTCCATGTATCCTTAAATTTTAGTAATAGTGGTATATTTTTTATTATAGAACGTCCATGCACGAGCCTATTCTATAGTGTTGTGCCATGTACCAAGGCAGATTAGTTGTTTTACATGACCATAGCATTGACTATGAGTTGTTGTCTTTAAATGACTGTAGCTTTGACTATAAGTTGTTGTGTTTGCAATTGGATTGTTATGTCACTGCATTTCAAACTCAAACTGACTGAGTAGTGCTTATGATGATCATGGAGTCCGACTCTTCCATAGATCTTTTATGGTATTGATTTCAAATTGCAGTGGTCAGTTGGATCTGAGTGGTACACCTCAAATCCTCAGGGAATAATAATAATAATAATAATAGTGATAATACAACCATGTAACATATTTTCTTATGGTGAACAAATCACACTGGATGACCTAATGCCTTATATCTTGTACTATTTAGTTTATAACATTTATACATGTTCTTCATATTCCTTTTAAAAGTATAAATTATTACTACTTAGTTGTAATTGATTAGACTGTTCATTAGTAATACCAACTCTCTTTATCTTCTATACTATATAACGATGCTTATAATAGACATTGGCAAAGAGTTATGTTTCTCATTGGGACGTTTGGTCTCACTCTGTAGATTCCACAAATTTTTAGGTGGTTGTGGATGAGGAGGTTGAGGTCGTGGTGCATGTGTTGAGTAGTAGCTATCAGAAGGTTGGACATGCTACTAGTTAGACTCTTGAAGTACAGTCCTATGTGTCATCCCTATACTCTCAGGTCTTTGGGGGTATTTTGTTGTTTTGTTTATCGACACGTAGATTTTGAGCTTTGTGCTATGAATGTATACAAATGGCATGTATATATAAAAATGTTTTAATATGTAACAATGATGGCTTGAGAGCCTATGAACATGATATGTAACATCTTTTGGCATATATCAAATATATATATGAAATACTTCTGCTTAATATATTACATTTCAAATGGTTTTAATTTACCCTATTTTGTGGTAATATTACTATTAGTGATAATTCCACACTTTGTTTTGAGTAATCTTGCTTTGTATAGTGATGGGATTCGTAGTTTGGTTGGTATAAGAGATATAGGTTCATTGAGTCTATAGGTATGTAGGACTAGGGATTGAGTCTATTCTAGTATCCTCCACTATATGTTATGGTCACTTATACTTATGCAGAAGAAGAAGAAGAGAAGAAAGATGTCTAGAGAACATGAAGAACATTTTGTTGAGAGCGGTGTTGTAGCACCAGGAGGTGGTGCTAGGAGGCAATAAAGGGTTGATGTTGTGCCGCAAGTGCCTCAAGTTGACCCATCCAATGTAGCCAATCCTTCTTTTAGGGACATGTTCAGATATTTTATGGCTACAATGACATACATGGTGGATAGTATGCCTGCAACCCAACCTAGGAAAATTGTCTCAGGTACTAAAACACAAAGTTCTGGGAAGACTTTTGAAAAACTTCGACGTGTAGGAGCGTTAGAGTATGTGGGAACATCTGATCCTGCTGATGCAAATATGAGGTTGAATGAGCTAAGAAAGGATTTTAAGATCCTCAACATCCCTGAAGAGGATAAGGTGAAGCATGTTGTATATCTATTGAAGGGGAGTATTGGCCACTGCTGAGCCATAGAGATGGAGAAAAGACCGAGTGTTGTGATAACTTCAGAAGAATTCTAACAAGTTTTCATAAGTTAGTACTTTGAGGAGACTTACTTGGATGAGAAGATTGTATAGTTTGAGAATATCTGACATGGATATATGTGAGTCAATGCTTATGAAGCTAAGTTTATGAGCTTCTAAGGTTTTATCCGCACATGGCTGTAATGGATAAGGAGAGGATGAGACGCTTCAAGAATGGTCTAAGTACTGAACTAACAACTCATGTGTCATCCTTAGAGAACAGAGAGAGGTTTTCCACTTTTATAGAATTAGTTAGGAGAGTGGAGAGGTCTGTGATAGAGAAGAGTGAGATGAAGGCCAAGAAGAGGCCTGTACAGTACCGAGGACAATCAATTTGGAGGCTTTAAGAAGCCTTGGTACTCAACACCTCAGTCTCAGCAGAGGTCAGTGATACAATCAAAGTGGACACAGAGAAGAGGCACAGGTCATAGTTTACCACTTGCAGGAGCTTGTAATGCAATGTCAATGTCTGTGATAGGGTCGTCTGGGCGTGGTATGATATCAACACCAAGTGTGGATAGGTGGGACATACTAAGTGGTATTTCCCTATGAAGGATGAAGAAGTGACTCAATAGTCTAGGCAAGGTCAGCATGGGTCACAATAGAAACAATAGTATACTGGTAGAGTACGCAGACAAGCATCACAGGCTGATTCTTCAGGACAAGCTGGTAGAGGAAGGGGGGCGACAATAGGAGATGACTAGATTCAATGCAATGAGTCAGCTGGAAGGATTCATTAACCCTCAGTTCATGACAGGTCAGATGGAATTATTTCATTCTAATTTGTCTTCTTTATGTTTCATATAGTTTTGATTGATCTGGGTGCGACACACTCCGTTAGAACTAGTAAAGTGATAGCTAGTTGTTCCTTGCCCGTTAGTTGTAGACAAGATAGTCTTCATCTAGAAACTCCTCTAGTCGATTCCCCTGAGCTGTGGGAAGTATGTCCATCCTATGCCATATCTTTCTCAAGATGTAGTGTTGAAGTGGATCTCCTACCACTTGATATGCACGGATTTGATGTGATCCTTGGGATGGATACTTTGGAAAAGTATCATGTAGTCTTGGGCTGTAGTGCCAAGGTGGAAACATTTGTGGATGGTGATGCTTCATGGGTCTTTCAAGGTAATAGGAAGATTCTTCCAACATGTCTAGTTTCATCTATGATAGTAGAAAAGTGGATGAGATAGGGTTGCAAAGTGTTTTTGGCACATGTGGTAGATACAAAGGCAAAGAGTCCTAGTATGCAGGAACTGCAGTTGTCCAAGAGTTTGAGGATGTGTTTCCTGATGAGTTCCCAGGTGTACCTCCTCCTAGAGAGATTGATTTTGAGATCAATCTAGTTTCAGGTACTCCACCTATATCACAGGAACCATCTAGGATAACACTACCTGAGATGCATGAATTGAAGAAACAATTGCAAGAACTACTTGAGAAAGGTTTCATTAGACCGAGCATGTCTCTTTAGGGCATTCCCATTCTGTTTGTGAAAAAGAAGGATGGATTAATGAGACCATGCATTGACTACCGACAGTTGAATAAGATGACGATTAAGAACAAGTATTTGTTGTCACAAATAGATGATTTGTTTGATCGATTATGGGGTGTCATAGTCTTCTCTAAGATAGACCTAAGGTCAAGTTATCATCAGTTGTGGATTAAGGCACATGACGTACCAAAGTCAGACTTTAGGATAAGGTATGCTCATTATGAGTTCGTGGTTATGCCACTTAGCCTAACTAATGCACCAACAACATTTATGGATCTGATGAACAAAGTGTTTAGGCCCTATCTAGATTAGTTTGTAGTTGTGTTTATAGATGACATCCTGATCTACTCTAGAGATAATCAACAACATGGGCAACACATATGTCATGCTTTGACTTTGTTAAGATGACACAAGTTTTATGCAGAGTTCAATAAATGTGAGTTCTGTCTTAAGGATGTGGCTTTCTTGGGACATGTAACATCTTCCAGGGGAGTCAGTGTAGACCCAAAGAAAGTAGAGTCAGTACTAGAATGGGATCAACTGAATACACCTATGGATATTCACAATTTTCTAGGTTTGGTAGGATATTACATGTGGTTCATTAATAACTTTAGTGCGGTGGCATTACCCCTAACAAAGTTAACAAGGAAGTATGTATGTTTGTTTTGAATGACAAATGTCAAAGATCTTTTATGATCCTAAAAGAGAGGTTAAGAAGTGTACTAGTATTAGTGCTACCAGAGCAAGGAAAGAGTTATATTGTCTTTTGTGATGCATCCAAAATTGGTCTGGGATGTGTGATTATACATGATAAGAATGTGATTTCTTTTGCTTCACGATAGCTTAAGAAACATGAGGACAACTACCTGACGCATGATCTGGAGTTACTCGCTGTGGTCCATGCCTTGAAGATATGGAGAAACTACTTGTATAGCGAGAAGTGTTAGGTCTTCACCGGCCACAAGAACCTAAAATACATCTTTTTTGAAGTATGAGTTGAACATGTGACAATGACGCTGAATGGAGTTAATAAAGGACTATGATTGTACCTTAGATTACCGTCCAGGGAAGGATAATGTAGTGGCATATGCCTTAAGTAGGAACTCTTCCTCGTCATCATCCTATTATAAAGCAAAGTTGAGTGCTTTAGTATGTCATAAGAGAGACATGTTTGTCTCCTTACATAAAATGAATGTACAGTTGGAGGTATCCATGTTAGCAGGTTTGTTGGCACAGTTACAAGTGAAGCCAAAATTGAGTCAGCATATTAAAAATGTGCAACAGAATGATACAACAATACAACATAATTGGATAGAGATGGGTACTGAGAAGTGTGATGGCTTCCATGAATCCAATGACAAGACAATATGTTATCATGGCAGGACAATTGTCCCAGATATAGATAATTTGAGAATGCTAGTTCTAGAAGAGGCTCACTCTTGTATGTATGATATGCATCCAGGTAGCACCAAGATGTATCAGAATCTGAGAGATCTGTAATTTGTGTCCAGGATTAAAGTGTAATGTAGCCAAGTTTGTGGCTAAGTGTGTAGTGTGTCAGCATGTCAAAGTCGAGCATCAGAAGCCTATAGGGACTTTGCAACCATTGCCAATACCACAGTGGAAGTGGGGATCATATCAGGATGGATGTTGTGGTTGGACTTCCATGGACAACATAAGGTCATGATGTCATATGGATAATAGTGGATAGATTGACTAAGTGAGTGCACTTTTTTCTAGTAAGATGACATATACGACTGAGAAGCTTGCACAAGTGTATGTTTATGAGATGACTAACCATAGTTTTGATGATGACTAACCATTCCACTTATTTGTGTCTAATGTTTCTAATTGAGTGATTTCAGATTAGGTATATATGCACTCCAAATGCCCTAACTTGCACATCATAACTTGGAGAAAAGACAAGTCAAAATCAATGCAAGTGCACTTTTGTAGAATATGATGTAAATCCATTAGAATCATGTTGTAAAATACTTGCATTGATTGTATGACTTGTAATTAATCTGAGAACAAATTAGGAGCACATAAATTGAATATTTAAGCACTTTAATGACATTTTCCAAAATTCTTTATAGGTTGTTTTTTAGTTACAAACTCCACCAACCCCTTTACGGATTTTGAGAATGTCTTGGTTCGGTCAAGTTACATACTCAACGATCCATTCGGTTGAGTTAATCCATGCACTGGACAAAACTGATTTAAGTGATCGGTCAAGATTCATCCAAGATAAACTTGACCGATTCTTCAAATCTTCTTTGTCGAATAGTGCAATCAGTCGAGTTTCATACACACAGAATGTGACCGATCACACTGTATAGAAAGTGCAGAAAAAGTATTTCTAGCTGTTGGAGTGTTGCAAAAATCGAAAAAATATCTGTTGCAACACCCCTAATGGATAGAATTTGTCCTTAAGTGTTTCCACTAGCTAGTAGGCATCCCCAACAATAAATAGGACCCCTTTGGCTTCATCCCATGGTTAGTCAAGAACTATGAAGGTCCCTATATTATAGTTGAGTGCATCCTACAACCTCCTTCTACTCTCTAAGTTTAATCACTTGCTACATCAATTAGAGTGAGTAGGAGATTTGTAAGAGATCTAGTCCTACATGTATCTTGTGAGTCTGTCACTTTCTCAACCTCCCAATCTCTCATTTCTACCATGAAAATTAAGATTAAGAATCTCTCTCTTGGCTAAGAGAGGTGAAGAAGAACAAGGGAAGGCATCCCTTGGTTAAAGCTTCTCCTTGGTGAAGGTGAAGTCAAAGGCGAAAGATCCAATAAGAGTGGGTTATTCCTCAAAGGATGAAGACTTGTGCAAGAGTGTGTAAGTCCTCGGTGAAGGTAGAAAACTCGTTGTCTCCCTTCCCCTCAAAGGGAAAGCTGGGTATCCTTGACCCAGAAAAGGAAGGTCATATGTTATAACTCTTATAAGTGAATATAAGGAGTATACATGGTTAAGAAATTTTACAGGTTGACCTCTCTAGGTATTGAACTAACAATCTCCTAGTTTGGAGATTGGAACCACTGTATATAGCGTGTTTTCTTGTGCTTGTTTCAATATCTCTCATCCTTGATATGTATATTTAGTTGCACTCAAATTCCATATTAGACACCTTTTCTTGTTAAATAATTTGAAGGTCTAATGAATTTTATTTAAGTGCATTTAGCTCTATTCACTCCCCCTCCAGAGAAAATCATTGATCCATTGATCCAACAATTGGATTAAGTTGTTATACTAGTTTCCATATTCTATTTGATCGCATATGGTGTTTGTTATAGTATAGGGTACATGTAAATGTATATGTAATGCTAATTGGATACATATGTATATATATATATCCCTCGATATAATATCACTATTAAAGATACCTTTCAAGTACAACACACATGAAAACCTTATTTAAATAAGTGTGGGCACGTCCAGTGTGGTGCATTGTCTACCTTGGAGAAGTGTGATAATAAGTGTTTGGGTCTTCCAAGCAAGGTGCATATCCTATTATATCGGCCTTGGGTCAGACTTTACTAGGTGATCTTAATGAAATTAAGTATCCAGAGGCATAAAGATGGCATGTAATTCACATGATGAATTAAACATCTATCTAATAATTCCATATATTACAATTGGTAATTTCCACCTACCTTAGTAATTAAGTTATGGATGTCAACATTGGTTGGTTAACAATCTAGTGATTTTTGGATTTTGGCTCACTAGAAGATTGCTTGATGTAATATTCCAAATTAATAATGGGGGCTATTAATATGAATAATGTATTGGGAACATAATTAATTCTAGTCCAAATTAATTCTATCAAATTAGAATTTGAAATAAAATTAATTATCAAATCAATTTTGTTGACTTGTGCAAAATTATCTTCTATTGTAGATCAATGGAAAACACAACTCACAATCTGTTTTCACTGCTAAATATTCTTGAGAAAGAAAAACTTAACATGAATAACTTCAACAATAGGTTCATGACACTGTGGATTGTTCTCACACATGAGAGTAAGATTTATGTCATGGACACAAATATATAATGAAGTGAATGCAAATGTGTCTAGATCGGAAAGGGAGGATCATAAGAAGCATTGTGATGATGCTATGGACATCAAATGCTTGATGCTGTGCTCCATGAGTCATGAGATTCAAAAGCCACATAAGAACATGGATATATAGATAAGATAATTCATGTTAGGAAAGTGTCTCAAGAACAAGCTAGGCAGGATGGGTGTGATGTTTCCAAGGCATTGTTTAAGTGCAAAATGGAAAAAAGGTGATCAAATTGGACCCATGTGCTCAATTTAATTAGGTATGCAGAAAGTCTTGCAGGATTGGGATTTCCTTTGGGTCAAGAGTTGATCATAGATGTAATCTTACAATCATTTCTAGATTCATACAAGCAAATTATCATGAACTATAACACGAACAATTTTGATAAGTGATTGACTGAGCTACTTGGCATGTTGAGAACTACTATCGGCAAATGAAAGACAAGCCCAAATCTGTATTTTTGTTTAGAAAAGGACAATGAAAGTCTAAGGGAAAATGAAAAGACAAGAAAGGTTCTAAAACTAACCCAAAGTCTTCTCCACTTAAAGAAAAAGGAGGAGTTTATATGGGAGGCAATTGTCACTACTATCATCAAATCGGACATTGGAAAAGAAATTGCTTTGTTTACCTTGAGGAGCTGAAGAACAAGAAGTAGGGGATAGATATTTACACTTCATGTATATATGTTACAAATATAAATATACTATTTATTCCGCATTGGTATTGGATATTGAATGTGGATCTAACATATGCTCAAATATGTAGGGCCTGAAAAGAATTTGTCCCTAAAGAAAGGGGATGTGGAACTATGTGTTGTAAATGGAGCAAGATTTGATTCCACTGCTATATACACCTATTATTTATCTCTACCTGACAAGCTTGTTATAGAGTTAGAGAACCATTATCATGTTCCTTGAATAAATAGAAACACTATTTATGTATCTTGTTTGGACAAAAATGGTTTTGAGTTTCTAAGTAAGAATGCTCATGTTTGTTGGATCAAAGGGCTCTAGGGGTGTGAATAGAGATAAAAACACTTGCAAAAAATTTGTTTGACCTTCAAGTTACTTCAACTAGGCACAATTGCAAATAATGAATTTGATGGCAATCTAAACATTCATAGCAAGGACGAGAGAGATTGAAACAAGCACTTGAACAAGCATTTTAGAGTGGTTCCACTCTCCAAACTAGGAGAGATTCAATCCACTACCTAGAGATGTCAAGCTCTAGGATTTTGTATCCTATGCATACTTATGCTCCATGATAAGACATACAATTGACCTTCCTTTTCTGGGACAAGAATACCCATCTTTCCTTTGAGGTCAAGGGGCCAATAACCTCACAACCAAGGACTTACCCATCCAAGAGCTGGAGTCTTCTACCTCACCAAGGTCTTACCCACTCTTGCAAGCAGGTGGACACCTTTGCCAAGGATATCCCCTCTTTTCACTGAGTCTTTTTCCTTGAAGGATTTACCCAATCCACTTTTGAATCTCCAGCCTTGTCCTCCTCCTTCACTCGGAGAAGCTTTTTGCACCTTTTTCTACATATTGAAGAAGCTTGCAACTTCTCCTTCACTTGGAGAAGCTTTTGCCAACTTGATCTTGAAAAAAGGGATTGGGGAAAGGGAGCTTTGAGATATTTACACAATAAAAATGGAGTATCTCTCTCACATACAACTGATCTCATGACATTTTCCTTTTTAAATAGGAGAGAGAAATGGGATCTAGTGGACTAGATGCACTCAACAATAACTAGGAGCTTGAATAGAATGAAAGAGTTACCTTCTCAAGAGGTCCTATTTATAGTTGGGTGTATCCACTAGAGGATAGGAGCACAAAGGAACATTTTCTAGCCATTTAGAGAGTTGCAGTGGATATAATTTCGAGTTTTGCAACACTAAAATGGTTGGAATCACTTTTTAGCACTATTCCTATAGTGTGTTTGGTCAAGTTTAAATAAAGTTAACTCGACCAATTGCACTATGCGACAAAGCCTATTTGAATCATCGGTCGAGTTATCCTAGATAAAACTCAACCGAACAATGAAATAAATTTTGCTCAGAACAGGGATCGATCAAATTCTGTGTGTCTGCAACTTGATTGAACTTGAATTTTCTCAAAATCCAGTAAGGGGATCGGTCAAGTTTGTTGCAGATAAAACTTGATCGAAAGAGTCTCTATAATAAATTTTGGACAACGTCATTAGAGTGATTAAACATTTGAAATTAGGGCTCCTGATTTTTTTCTCATCTTAGTTACAAGTCATTACATTAATACAAATGATTACAAATATCATACTAAGGGATTAGGGTGTTATCTAGAAATGTGCATTTGGATAGCTTTTGACTTGAACTTGATCAAGCTAGGGCTTGATGAATTTGATCCTTTTCATATACCCAATTCCTAAAATCAATCTCAAGTATACATATTAGATACATATGAATGGAATGGTAAAGTCATTATCAAAATATAGACAATGTGTAAACTTAATTCAATAATCTCCCCCTTTTTACTATGACAAACCATTCCTCAACATATGGAAAAGGATATGAAAATTAAACCTTTACCTTGTGAATTGCAAGGGGATACATGAAAGAACAATGTTAATTGCTCCTCCTCAATTCACGCTTACATATTCTTGCATGGTTATCTTTTCACAAATAACCATAGCATATATATATATATATATATATATATATATATATATATATATATATATATATATATATATATATATATGTCACTAGTACAGAAACAACATTCAATGTCACTTTTCTGGGCGTCGGTTATTTAGGAAATATGACACCTATAACATTCAACGTCGGTGATGTAGGTAAACCGACGTCTATAGTCAAGACACGGGTACCGCTTTGTATTCAGCGTTGTCTTGGTAACAGAAAACTGATGCCTAATATCGCCCGCGAAATCCAATTTTTGAGTGAAAAAAGTTGGCACCAAAATGTCACATATAGCGTCGGTTTTCTAACATCTAACCGACGCCTATATAAGATGAAAATTTGTGCAAAAAATTCCAACTTAGGTGTCGGTTATCCTTTGATAACCGACGTCGATAGTGGTTCCCGCCAAATTTTTTAGGGCAAAATTTGTCTAATTGGACGTCGGTTTTTAAAGAACAACCGACGCCGAAGCGTTTAGGTGTCGTTTGTTTTTAGATAACTGACATCATTTACCAACTTAATATACCCATGAACAACAACTGTTTCCCTTTCTTCTGTTTCATCGCGAAGCAACTGTTCCGCTTTCTCTGCTCATGCTGCGTCGCCACCCGCCCGCCCACTGTTGCTCGCCACCTGCTGCTTCTCGCTCGCCATCGACGCTGCCTGCTGCTTGCTCGCCGTCGACGTCGGACGCCACTGCTACTGCTCTGCGTCGCTGCCGCCATCCTCTTTGCCGCCGCCCGCCATCCTCTTTACCGTCGCTGCTGCCTACTCTGTGCTCGCCGCCGTCCTCCCTGTCGTGCCGCCTGCCTGCCTGGTGCCCGTCGTAGCCTCCAGGTAGTCGTAGCCTATGTTCTTCCTTCTCCCTAGCTCCTTACCTACAGCAAACACGGTCGTGGATGTGTTGGCCTACCACGGCCGTGCTGCCCAGCACGGCTGTGGTAGGCCAACACAGCCACGGTCGTGTTTGTTGTTGGTAAGGATATGAACAAATCTTTATGTAATGCTTTATGTAAATTCTAGGATACGAACAAATCTTTTTCTTGCATATATTTGTGCTTCTAATCCTAATGCTTGACCTAATTCAGTAAATTTTGATGCATGTTGAAATAAGATTTAAACTTGTCCATTCTAGCATCCTAATTTGATTTGATTAAACCCTAACATTGATGAAACCCTAACATCAATTGTGATGAAACCCTAACATGTACATATCTATTATTATGTTTGTTGGCCTAGAAACCCGTCCAAGATTTACTCATTAGGAGTAAATCTTGGATAGTCCCCAGTTTGGGACTGTTCTTGAACACCTAATCTCACTTAGGATGTAAGTGTATAATGTGTATTGAGTTTTCGAGAAAATTTCAATAGCATTTCCTTGTTTGTTCTCTAAGTACATATGTACTTAGAGAACAGCGGGGAAATGCTGCCGAATTTTTTTTGAAAACCCAATACACATTATACACTTACTAGTGAGATTAGGTGTTCAAGGATGGGATAGGTGGTACACATTTATTATATATAAGAATGACATCACATGTGTTTGTTGGCCTAGAAAGTGAACAATCATTGTTATTTATATTACTTGTACGTTGGTATAAATTAGAATGAACAATCACTAAATTATATACTATTTGTATGGAGTTCGGCTTCATTGTACCTCCTAATCTGACAATATTTTCCATGTAGCGCATCACATTCTAGCCGCAGGCCCAATCATTATTTTGTATTGGACACTATCAAATGTTACCACCATAGAAATGCTTAATAAAGGCACTTTTATTTCATGTCCCGCACTGTCTACTTCAACATCATATGGGTCTAGATAATATACTGTTAGCATGGCTGGGACGATTACCATCAGAATCCAGTGTCCACCCCTAATTGTAAATAATCCAAACAAATAGAAAATCGGATGGGTCTAGATAATAGGAGTAAATCTTGGATACTCCCCGGTTTGGGATTATTCTTGAACACCTAATCTCACTTAGGATGTAAGTGTATACCCTAATCTTGTCCTAATATATACTTGTTTTCTCTTTGATCATAGAATGGATAGATCATGGATGTCCATTCGCAATCGCTGCACCCCAGAGTTTATATCTGGTCTTGACCAGTTTATTAGATTTGCTGAGGAACATAGGAAACAACCTGGAGATAGGTTCTATTGTCCATGTAGGCATTGCGGTAACAACTTGAAAGTCAGCACTGGTGATGAAATCAAAATTCATGGCATGTGCAACGGGATTGTACAAGGCAATACAGAATGGCACTAGCATGGAGAGATTTCAAACCCGAAACCAGTGGATGTCGATAGCAGTGCTTGTGCGGAAGAATAAATTGCCTACGATGACGTAGATGTGAATGAACCAGTTCTAGTAGACATTGTTGATGCGATGCTGGATAGTTGTGGGGTAGAGCACACTGATCCACCTCCCATTTTTAGAAACATTGTGCATGATGCTGAGATATCATTATACACAGGTTGTACTAAGTTTACGAAGCTTAGCATTGTGTTGAGATTGTATAAGCTGAAAGCTAACAATAGATGGAGCGACAAAAGCTTCACGTCATTGTTGTCTTTATAGAAATAAAAGATTCATGAAGGAAATGAGTTGCCAATCTCAACATACCAGGTAAATAAATTGTTGTTCCCAATGGGAATGGATGCCAAGAGGATACACGCATGCCCAAATGATTGTGTATTATTTCAAAAAGACTATGTGGATTTGAAAGATTGTCCAAAATGTGGTGCGTCATGGTATAAATTGACAACTTCGGGGGAGTCCAAAACTGGTTCTCCTGCCAAGGTGATGTGGTATCTACCTATAATATCACAGTTTCAATGCTTGTTTGCCAATCCGATAGATGCGAAGAATTTGAGGTGGCATGCAGATGTTAAGAAAAATAATGATGGGATCCTACGACATGCGTCTGATTCCTCACAGTGGAAGAAGATTGATCTATTGTACCCTGAATTTGGTGAAGAAGTCAGGAATCTAAGACTTGGGCTTTGTACAGATGGGATGAATCCATACGGGACATTGAACAGCCAACATAGCACTCATCCAGTCATGCTTGTTATATACAATCTTCCTCCCTGGCTGTGTATGAAAAATAAGTACGTAATGTTGTCGTTGTTGATATCGGGCCCTAAATAACCTGGAAATGACATCGATGTTTATCTTGAACCTCTGATTGATGACTTAAAGAAACTATGGGGTGAAGGTGTGATGACGTATGATGCTTCACGAAGAGAGACATTTCGTTTGCATGCTATGTTGTTTTGCACTATTAATGACTTTCCAGCATATGGGAATTTGTCTGGATATAGTGTCAAAGGAGCTAAAGTGTGTCCTATATGTGAAGAGAACACTGATTCAACAAGACTAAAACATGGAGGTAAGACTGTATATCTCGGTCATCGAAGGTTTCTTACAAAATTCCATCCGTATCGTAGGAAGCGCAAAGCATTCAATGGATTGAATGAGGAACGCAGTGCACCTAAACCAAAACCAGGGGAGGTTGTTTATGAAAGAGTAAAAGACTTTGTCAATGAATTTGGTAAGAGATCACAATGTACTATGGCCACACAGAGTGACAAATCTTTATTCAAGAAGAAGTCAATATTTTGGGATCTTCCTTATTGGAGTTCTTTGATATTCAGGCATTGTATCGATGTCATGCACGTTGAGAAAAATGTCTATGATAGTGTCATTGGTACTTTGTTGAATATACCAGGTAATACTAAAGATGGGATAAAATCCAGACTGGACCTACGTGAAATGGGAATAAGGTCATAATTAACAGAATTTTGTGAAATGGAAAATCAGAGAACATACTTACCTCCCGCTTGTTACACATTGTCTAGAAAGGAGAAGAAAGCTTTTTGTGAATGTTTGGTAAATGTTAAGGTGCCACAGGGTTACTCATCGAACATCCATAGATTGGTATCAATGAAAGATCTGAAGTTGATAGGTCTTAAATCTCATGATTGTCACACTCTAATGCAACAAATATTGCATGTGGCAATTAGATCTATATTGCCAAAGCATTTAAGGTTTGCAATCACCAGACTTTGTTTCTTTTTCAATAGTCTGTGCAACAAAGTTATTGACCCTGATACTCTCGATAAATTACAAAGAGAAGTGGTTGTTACCGTATGTCAGCTTGAGATGTATTTTCCTCCGTCGTTCTTTGATATCATGGTACATCTTGTTGTCCACTTGACTAGGGAAGTGAAAATGTTGGGACCAGTTTTCTTGCATTGGATGTATCCCTTTGAATGATACATGAGCGTTTTTAAAAGTGATGTTCGAAACTGTTATCGTCCTGAAGGGAGTATTATCGAGGGTTATGTGGCAAGAGAGGTTATGGATTTTTGTAATGACTTTCTCAGTGGTAATGACAATCCTGATAATGACAAGAATATTGACGAGCAATTTGGCAAAGGAATTTTGGGATCACGTGTGAAAGTAATCAGCCATGAGTAGTTGGAACAAGGTCACTTGTATATTTTACACAACATGGACGAAGTGAATGTTTATATCGAGGAGCATACCAATTTCATCAAGAGACAATATCCTCGAGCCAATACAATGTGGCTTGCTAGAGAGCATAACAAGACATTTATTAAGTGGTTTGAAGATAAAGTCTTACATCAACTATCTCAAACACCAGATGATATTACTGAAACTATCAAATGCCTCGCCTTTAAACCAAAATTGACTATTATGTCTTATGAAGGGTATGACATTAATGGAATCACATATTACACAAAGCGCCAAGATGATAAGAGTGTCATCCAAAATAGTGGGGTCACCCTTCAAGCATCGACTATGTTTTTTGCAAGTGCAAAGGATAAGAGTCCACGTGAAGCTAAAATGTCATATTACGGTGTCATTGAAGACATATGGGAGTTCGACTACGTAGATTTCAGAATTCCACTCTTCAAATGTAATTGGGTTGATAACACCAAAGGAGTTATAGTGGATGAATTGGGTTTCACTTTAGTGAACTTTGAAAAGATTGGCGAGAAGGGTGAACCATTTATATTGGCATCATAGGAGAAACAAGTATTTTATATCGATGATCCTACAAATGATAAATGGTTGGTTGCTCTTCATGGTAAAAGACAGTTCATTGAAGATCCTATAGATGAAGAACAGTACTATGATAAGTATGATGACTCCAGTCCATTCTCAGTTGGGTTGCCAACACCAGCAAATATTGAAGCTAATGATGACTTGTATGTGTGCGTAGATCATAATGAAGGATTATTAATTGATAAAAAATCGCAATATTAGAGGCATGCTTATATTTTTTATATGTTTTATTTTTCTGAATGTGATCTTTACAATGTGAATTACTTTACAATGTGAATGTGAACTTTACAATGTGAATTTTACAATGTGAATTACTTTACAATGTGAATGTGAACTTTATAATGTGAGCTTTACAATTTGAATTACTTTACAATGTGAAACTGAATTTTCAGATGGCTGAGCATTCTTCTGATGACCGTGCTGATGATTACCATGAGGGTGAGGACATCAATGTGCCGCCTCACAATGTAAGTTTTAAAAATGTATCATATATTTATATCTATACGTCCATTTATAGTTATATCTTGTAAATGTGTTTATTTTGTCAAATTTTAGGTTGATGATGCACATGTACCATCTGAAGCACTTGAGGCACTTGATCAGCAGCACCAAAAAGTTGACAAGAGAAGGGGCATCACTATGATGAAGAAGTTAATAGCGCAAAAGGGCAATGGACCCAAACTTGTTGTGGATTTTGATAATGCAGGAAATGCATCTGGTGTGAATCGCAATTCGTTTGTTTCATATCTTGGGTATGTTACTCATAGCCATTGCGGTTGTAAGATAGATTCTTGGCATAAAGTTCCTAAGGAGACGAAAGACGTAATATGGAAGTATTTATGCATGAGTTATTATTAATTTGCAATTCTATTTTGTATATTACTAATTTTTTGGATACTAGTTAATAGAAATTCTATTTTGCAGAGTATATTTGAATTGGATGAAAAGCTGCATCGTAAATGCGTGATGCAACGCTGTGGGAGAGTCCTAAGGAACTATAGGACAAATCTCACCCAAGAATACATAAAAGAAGGTGACAAGAGGAAGAAGACAACCACTGAATAGTGGAACTTCCTAGACCAAGTAGAATGGGACGTGTTTGTTGCTTCAAGACAAACTGATGAATTCAAGGTATTAGGTGTCAGTCCCAATCTCATTAATATATGTTGTATTCACCTATTCAAGATTAACATTTAGTGTTACTAACCAAATCATTAATGTGCATACTAACTAGGCCCTCAGTGAGGCACAAAAATCAAGGTGTGCACTGAATGTGCATGACCACACAATGGGTCCAAAGGGGTATGCAGGCATTCGCCAAAGACTATAGTCTGAGGCTACAGCTCAGTCTGCTACTACTCAGGAGTCCTCTATTATAGGTAGCACACCTCTGCCTCGCCATGATGTCTGAATAGCTGGGAGGCAAAATAAGAAGGGAGAAATAAGGAAGCCCGTAACTGCTGAGGCGGCTGCAAAAATGGTAAAATACAACTCTTACAGTAATCGTTTGAATATTAATTATTTGTGGTGTTTACTTAATTACAAATTTTTGTTTTGGCAATTAGCGGGAGCTGCACGAGCTGAGGAAACAAGGCAAGTTCATCCCTGAGGGCACAAGGGATGAATTGACTGTTGCTCTGGGTAACCCAGAGCATCTTGGACGTGTTAGGGTTGTAGGCGCTGGTGTGGGCATCAAAGCTTTTTTTGGGCCATCCCAGTGCAAATATGTCCCAAAAGAGGGACTTTCACAAGAAGAGGTAACATATTCTTTCTTTATAATGTTACTGTAAAAGAGAATTCAATAATTAGAAGCTAACGTTTCTTTTATCCATGTATAGGTAGATAAGCTAGTTGATAGGAAAATTGAAGAAGCATTGAAAAGGTGGTAGGCATCTCAGACTGCCACTTACCAGACAGTACCTATGCCGTCTCGCTCTACTCCTACTGCAGAGGTTGGGAGTAATCCTGTAGACCCACCACCTAGCACATCTGAAGTAAGTATTTTTATGACATAGTAACTAGTTTTTTAATTCAAGATCATATGTATATATGAAATTGTAGTCGTTTCAAAAAAAGATGATATGTATATATGTATATAACATTCTTTACACAAAAATTTGTAGGGGTTGAAGCCATGCCGTATAAAAAGTAAAGAATATGTCGTTGCAGAGGCATCGACTTACCCATCCCTACCAGGGGAAATGTTTCACGGGTCTCCATTACCAGTTGGTTGGATTCGTGTGAGCCCGGTACATATATTCTCCAAGTGGATGGATCTTCCATTGCCATATGCCCACCCAGATTGTGAAACGCTTGGTAAGGCAGAAGGCGGAGTGATATTGTGGCTAAAAGCGGATGTCCTCTTTACTGAAACTGTATGGTAAATTTACATTACGTTAAATTGTTACTGTGTGTATATGATGTCAGTTGATCTGAAATTATATATATATATATATATATATATATATATATATATATATACAGGTTAAAAAGAAGAAACCCACAGCATCTAGGCATCCACCTCCACCTCCTACATTATCCAATTGGGCTCCACAGGATCTACATGTCCCGTTAGGTCCTAACTGTAGGGGTATGACAATATGGTTAGGCAAACATGATATAAATTTCCCTATAACTATTTCTATAGATTCAGATGATGCAGGTCAATCATACGAAAGCAACCTATTTATACAAGATATTTTGGAGTTGTTTCGATATGATTGGCTAAATACATCTATGATAAATCTATGGATAAGGTGAGATCTTCTTTATTCATCCATATACCTTGTGTATGATCTGGTGATCTGGTTTCTTATTTATTAATTCATGTGTAATTAATACATATTTTGCAGCTACTTAGATAAGATATGTGCAGATTTTGCATTCGAACATGTAGGATTTTTTATTCCATCTTTGATTAGTCTAGTAGCTAAAGACCCTCCTTCAGTTCAACAATATTGCTGTGAGGCTTTTACAAATTTTTCTCAAAATAAGAAGACGGTGATAATAGCTCCATTCAATGTAGAGTAAGTTTACTTTGCTTATTATAATTTGGACTTAAGAAAATTACATTTTTATTATGGATTTTGAGTTATTAATTTTTAACTATTTTACCTCTAGTGGTATGCATTGGGAGTTACTAGTTATTGTCCTTGAGACGTTCACTGTCTATTATCTAGATCCTAAGGGGAGTAAATTGAATTCAAAATATGGACACATAATGAAAATGGCATTATTCCGGTGAGAAATATTTTATTTTTATATCTGTTAACATATGTTATTACATTACTATTTAATTATGCAATGTACTGTGTTACATTAACATGTAGGGGTTTATATGAGTTCAAAAAGGCGGGAGGAAAGGTCCCCAAGAAAAAGAACCAGCAAATAACTTGGAAGAATGTGGAAGTAAGTTCCCGACTGCAATGTATATATTATTTATGTGAACAGTGCTTAATTAGTTGTATTTTTTAATAATTTGTATGTTTGAATTTATAGTGTGCTACACAAGACAACGGATGGGCATGTGCATACGATGTGATGCAATGTATGCACCTGATTATCAAATATGCCGCAGTGGACATCGATACTATTCCTGAGGTATGATATAGTCTCATTATATAATATGAAATATATCAATCTTATTTATAGCTCATTAATTATATATATACATCATTCTCTTTACATGTGTTTAAAACTGACCACAGTACAGGAAAGGCCTTACCAGATGTGCATGCTCCCTATATGACAGGAGAATTAAATGAAGTAAGAGAAGAATAGGTAATAGCCATACAAGTAGTGGGGGTTTTAACATATGATTGGGATGTTGATAGAAAATAATGACTAAAGAATGATATTTTGTAAATGAATTTCTGAATTATAATATATGTGTGAATGTTTCTACATGTCTGGATATTTCTACATGTGTCTGAGTGAAAATGAATGAAATTGTTGGTTGCTATATGAATGTTTCTACATGTGTGAATGTGAAAATGAATGGAACTACAGATTGCTAGCTACATGAATGTTTCTAAATGTGTGAAAATCAAATGGAACTGCAGGTTGCTATATGTGTGAATATTTTTGTTGTTAATTTTTTAGGTTTGTGGCCTATTGTTGGCTGATATCAATGGATGTCATAAAACCTGTAGTTCATAACTAAACTGTAGGTTTCTCATCCTGCGACCAGCCATAGCAGGTCTGTAGACTGACAGAACAAAAAATCAATAGGTGTCGGTTATTAGTATAAAACTGACGCCACATAGTTATAGTGTCGGTTTCCCTACTCGTAACCGACGTCTATTTCCTTAACACCACGACCGTACTAGGGTATATGGTGTTGGTTTCTTAGCTAATAAACCGACACTGATGGTTCTGGCGTTGGTTGTCCTACTAGTAACCGACGTCGATTTCCCTAATGAGACCAGACACCACGGTCGTGCTGGCTAGCACGGACGTGGCAGCGGGCCATACAACACGGCCATGCTGGACAGCACGACCGTGGCAGCGGGTGAGATGGCGTCGGTTATTACTAATAAACTGACGTTGATAGTGCCCCAGATGGCGCCCTTTTTGTGGCGCGAAGGTATATGGCATCGATTTCTTATCTAATAACCGACGCTGACAGTGCCCTAGATGGCACCCTTTCTGTGGCACGAAGGTATATGGTGTCAGTTTCTTATCTAATAACTGACGCCTATAGTCCCCAGCTGGGACGTTTTCTGTGGCGCGCGAAGGGTTTTGGCATCGGTTTTTGAACCGACGCGTAACGGTTGGGCTTGTAGCATCACCCACATAGGTGTCGCTTATAAACTGACACTAAAGGCCTTAAATAACCGACACTAAAGGTCGGTTATGTACTAGTGTGTATTATGGTCCTTTAGCAAGTCACATGATATTTTAGTTAATTGACAAGAAAATGATCAAATAACCAACAAAACAACATGGCTGAGTGTATTTCTCCCCCATTGTCATATCAAAAAGGTAAGAGGTTAGAAGAGCTATAAAGCACATGTCTTCTGTAGAGGAACAAACTAAATAAGCAACCACATATAACACACACCAAACATAGACAAAACTGACATAAACAAGGAATATAGTGTCATAATAAAAATATGGGATAACATACCACTAATTCATATGATATAGTCAACGAAAGAGTTGAGATACATGCGATTAAGATTACAACACTAAGCAATTACTCTCATAATAAAAATAGAAACAATGAGAAACAACGAGATGATAGAATAGTATGCCTTAGATACACAGTGGCCAAATGTCTAATACATGATAGTCTACAAAAAGATATATATATATATATATATATATATATATATATATATATATATATATATATATATATATATATATGAGCACTCTAATAGACTATAGAGCTAAACATCTACAACATCTACTATATCAACTATATCCTCATGTTCAATGTCCTTAGTGTTGGTATGTATGCCCATAGAGCAAGTCATATGATGATTGTAATGGGATACTTTGTAAATGATTTGAATAATAATAAAGGCAATTTCCAATCTATATGTTTAAACTGTTTCTGAGATGATGGTGTAACATGATAGATGTCTAAAGATTGTTTTACTCAATGACGTATGCTTTTAGGTTAAGGACCTAAACGATGAGATCATACGGATGTTAAGAGTATACATTCTTGTATAGTCCCTAGTCGGTTGTTATTGTGGAAATGACCATAGACATCAATAACACTAAAGAATACATTGTGTGTTGGTTGATGACAGAATCTCATTAGTCATGATATGGTGATATCAAACCAAGCACATAGGTACTTGTTAGAGAACAAGGTACCAGACAGACCCACCGTGAGAGTGACACATGGAACCATGACATGGTAGTCACAGTCAGCTCTCACAGTGATGGTGGTGAGTGTGATTCTTAGACCTGAAATCACTGCACTCAACACATGTCGTTGGGTACACTTTGACATCATCAAACACAGTCCTGAAACATGGGTTGTTATAAAGGTGATGATTGGGTGGCTTTGACACATGGGGCTTTTGAGGGGTGAGTGATAGATATGGGATTTGTCCCTCCTAAGGGAGTTTGATATCCTTGGCCACTTGATGAGTAGGATTGAGAAAGGCATGCGCATGCACGTGTGAATCAATATGTGATATTGATGTCATACACATCTCACTCGGTCTACTCTGAGATCAAGGAAATGAATGAACATTGATAGGATGACTGTTCCATGCCTCGAGTTCATTCTGGATATCAGTGACAAAGGAATTATACATTCACTGTAACACCATTCACGGATTGTAGGATGAAAATTGTTCTCCAACTTTCTACTTTCACTTGGGTAGCAATGATGTGTGACTAGGCACCGCTCTTTACTTGTGAAGTCATAAGTGTTATGGACTTTCACTGCCAACGTGAAATGGACCTGCAGGGTCATACACATAGGATTTAACCTGGAAGAGGAGTTTTGTCCACAAGCAATGTTTAGATTGATTACTAAAGGAGTTTAGTAGTTCAATTAAACACTCAATTAATCGATAGCTCAATATCATAATGTTCAAGGTGTTGGACGCATTGATTGGAGTATCGGATTGATTGAAATCGCACTTGACTGATTCTGCACAATCTGCATTCCCAACCGATCGGTTCATGTGATGAACTGGTCGGCTGAGGTTGCTGAACCGGTCGGCTCAATTGTTGAACCGATCGGCTCATGCACAGAGTGAAACGACCGATTCAAGTGTTGAACCGATCGGTTCAACTGGTGCAATCGAGCAACTTGGGAAAGTAGGATTGGTGAGAATTTTCCTTTCGTTTCAAATTGCCCAATTCGATTGGGAATAATATTGGTATTCGATACCAATTGGGAAAGAAACAAGGAAAGTCAATCGGGAACCAACCTGGAACCCCAACCGACCGGTTCATGAGTGAATCGATCGGTTCAAGGGTCCCAAACGATCGGTTCAGTGGTGAACCGATCGGTTCAGTGGTGAACCGATCGGTTCAGGTCCCCAACCGACCGGTTCACTTGTGAACCGATCGGTTCAGGTTGCGAGATGGTTGTTTTTTGTGGAAAATCCTGAACCCTTCTACTCCTGCTTTAGTCCCGTATTGCCGGGCACAGAGAACCCTATCCCATGACCCGCCTATATATATAGGGGTATTGGGGTCTTCTCATAGTACAACTCAGTGCAAGTTGATTGCTCTGTAAAGTTGTCGTTTTCTCTGGTTTTGGTAACCGAGAGAGAGAGCCCGAGCAAGTGCTTCCCGCAAAGGGAGGTGCAGCAAGGGAAGGACAACTGCAGTTGCAATTGACAGCAGGAGAGTGTGTTGACGACTAGTACGTCAACAGGAGGGTGCGACTCCTTCCACTTCCTTGTGGGACAAGGAGAGTGGAGTTCTGGGTGGTCCGTGTGGACTACTTCAGAGGCGGGAGGTCACTACCGCTCAGGAGGACAACTATCATCTGACAGTCCGGTAGGAGGAGGAGTCTTTAGTCCCGGTGCGACCAGGAGCTGCACAGACACCGTCCAAGACTGGAGGTGAAGACCGCGCAAGGCGCGTGGTACTGTCGTCGAGCAAGCCTCGGGACAAGGTATGATTCACAAACCATCTTTCCTATTATATAGATGTTGACGCGATTCCTTTTGTTCCGGGTTTGGGGAGAAATTTTTGTTTCCGCTGCTTCTCTGCCTCCAACAAAACCCAACAGTGGTATCAGAGCCAGGTCAACCACTCTATATTTTAGGATTATCGATATTATCGATTTTGGTTTGTCTCCTTTATTTATTGCATGCGATGCGAATAATATCAGCTATATACATGTCCAATCCACAAATCCCTAATATACATATATGATATGTAATATTAATGCACTCGATACGCGTCGCCCTTAAACGAGTTTTGTGGTGGATGTGTAGCATGATTATGGCCTATAAACCCCTATATCTGTGTATGGTTGTTTGTGTGGTTCCTTGCATCTCGGTCTACGCACAGATTCCCTTTCTCATATTCCTGATGTAACTCGAAATAATTCGAGAATTCTTTTCCTACCTTTGCTCCCCCCGAATGTAACTCGGGGTTTCTCAATTCAATTGTAAATAGGATAGATTTTATTTCCTGTTATGTCATAGAACGGTGGACAACCTGAAGACGATCGGTTCAAGAAGTGAACCGATCGGTTGGTGATCCAGACGGCCGGTTCGAGGAACAAGATGAGCAGGTGGCGACCTGAGGAGATGCACGATGACCGGTGAACCGATCGGCTGGAGGCGCCAGTCGATCGGCAGGTGGCACCCGAACAACCTACCTGATGGCGAGCCGATCAGTCATGGAGATGAGCTGATCAGACCCAGAAAGGCAGGCACAGATTTCATCTTGTACAGTTTGCATGTGATGTAGACCTAGATGACCGTGATTCCTCTAGGCTCGAGGAATCACAAATAGGATGGCCATAATCATTGCTTTTTATCGTTCATGCATGTTTTCTGTGGGATATAGCATGTATGTGATACGTACTATATATTGTGGTGATTGGATATGTATATGTATATAAAAACAAAATCCCTCATTAAATATTAAGTTTTAGATGCCTTCCAAATGCGACACACGTGAAAAGCTTGATCGACCAAGTGTGGGCACGCCCAAGCGTGGTGCACTGTCTATCTCGTGGAAGCGTGAAGGATGAATATGTGGGTCTGCCCAAGCAGGGTGCATGTTCATCGTGTTGGCTTTGGTTTGGACTTAACAAGGTGACCTAGATAGGATCTAGCACCTTGAGGCATGGAGATGATCATTGCAAGGAGTTGCATATGACATCTTTCAAGAGTTGCATATGATGCAATTAGCAAGAGTTGCCTACCTGGAAGATCTGAGTTGTGGGTGACAGCCCAAGCTGGTCCATGGCTCAGAGGATTTCAGGATCTTGACCCACTAGAAGATTGTACGCTGCAATCTTCTGAATTGATGGTGAGGGCTATCAATTTGAGTCAACATAGTGGGAGCGGTAATTAATTAAAGGCCTAATTAACTATCATCAAATTTTATTCAAATCAAATCAAAAGGTTTTGACAAATGCAAATTTTCTCTTGTAGAATGGCAAAAGAATCATCTTTTAAAATGGGCAAATTAATTGAGAATAAATTCCATGACTGGTTGAGGACTGTGAGAAGTGTTCTGCACAATCCAGATATACCAGGAGCCTTAGAATCCACTCTATGTATGCTTAATGCGTTGGTGAAAAAGAAAGTAGGTAAAGGAGAGAAGTGTTCTCTCGCCAAACCAATTTCTTCTACATGGAGAGGATGGAAGGGACAATGGAAGAAGAAGTCGGAGATAGAGATCTCTACTTCTGGTGTATACGTGATAGAGATTAACTTTACTACTTCTTCGTCATGGGTAGTTGATACCGGATGCGGATCTCACATTTGTTCAAATGTGAAGGATCTTAAGAGAAGTAGGCCTTTGCTGAAAGGCGAGGTTGAACTACGTGTTGCTAATGGGGCAAGAGTTGCCGCCAGTGACGTAGGAACCTATGAGTTAACTCTACCTAGTGGGCTAATAATAGAGTTGAAGAACTGCTATTATGTACCTGCCATAAATAGGAATATCATTTCCGTCTCTTGTTTGGACAAAGATGGATTTGAATTTCTTATTAAGAATGGAAAGTGTTCCATTTCTAAAGATGGGATCTTTTATGGCAGTGCCCCTATGTCTTATGGTCTATACTTGATAGACTTGGAGACAAGTGTTTACAACATAAACACCAAAAAGCAAAAACTCAACGACTCAAACGAAACATATAACTGGCATTGTCGTCTAGGGCACATAAATGAGAAGCGCATTTCTAGACTCCATAAAGATGGTTATCTAGACTCTTTTGATTATGAATCAATAGAGACATGTGAATCTTGTTTGTTAGGCAAGATGACCAAGACTCCCTTTTCAGGTAAAGGTGAGAGAGCTAGTGATCTATTAGGACTCATACATACTGATGTATGTGGGCCTTTTAGAACTAATGCCAGAAATGGGTATCAGTACTTCATTACCTTTACTGATGATTTCAGTAGGTATGGCTATGTGTACCTGATGAAACATAAGTCAGAAACCCTTGAAAGGTTCAAGGATTTCATGAATGAAGTACAGAACCAGCTTGGTAAAAGTATTAAGGCACTTCGTTCCGATCGAGGTGGAGAATACTTGAGTCAGGAGTTTGAGGACCTTCTACGAGCCCGTGGTATTGTATCACAATGGACTCCGCCTGGAACACCACAGCATAATGGTGTGTCTGAAAGAAGGAATCGCACATTGTTAGATATGGTGCGATCAATGATGAGTTTTGCTGATCTTCCGATTTCCTTCTGGGGTCATGCTCTTGAAACTGCCGCGTTTACTCTTAACCGTGTGCCATCTAAATCGGTTCAAAAGACACCATATGAGATATGGACTGGGAAGCGTCTCGATTTGTCTTTTCTGAAGATTTGGGGTTGTGAGGCTTACGTTAGGAAAATGTTTCCTGATAAGCTTGGATCCAAATATGATAAATGTTATTTTGTTGGATACCCCAAGGAAACGAGGGGATACTATTTATACCACCCTACTGACAACAAAGTGTTTGTTGCCAGGACAGCTGTGTTCCTAGAGAAGGAATTTATTTCCAAAGGAAATAGTGGGAGGAAAGTAGAGCTTGAAGAGGTTCAAGCCCAACAAGAAAACATTGAACCGATAGATGTACCAGAGGAAAATGGAGATTCACAAGGTGTTGTGGAATCTCAGTCTCCTCAGGTAACACAAGGACCTCGTAGATCTAGTAGGACTCGCCTTGAACCTGAGAGGTTTGGATACCTTGTAACTCAGGAAGGTGGAGAGTTGATCATAGATGATGATCCAACTACCTACGTAGAGGCTATGGAGGGACCAAATTCTGAGAAATGGCTAGAAGCCATGAGATCCGATATGGAATCCATGTATTCCAACAAAGTATGGACTTTGGTGGAACCACCCGAAGGGGTAAAACCCATAGGGTGCAAGTGGGTCTTCAAGAAAAAGACTGACATGGATGTCAATGTGCAAACTTATAAAGGTAGATTGGTTGCAAAGGGTTTTTGAAAAATTCAAGGTGTTGACTATGACGAAACCTTTTCTCCAGTTGCCATGATTAAGTCCATCAGGATCATGCTTGCTATTGCAGCTTATTATGACTATGAGATTTGGCAGATGGATGTTAAAACCGCATTCCTTAACGGGAATATTCATGAGGATGTGTACATGACACAGCCTGAAGGTTTTGTAGATCCAAAGAATGCCAATAAAGTCTGTAAACTGCAAAGGTCAATCTATGGATTGAAGCAAGCATCTCGGAGTTGGAATCTTCGATTTGATGAAGAAGTCAAAGTGTTTGGCTTTATTCAAAATGAAGATGAACCTTGTGTGTACAAGAAGGTTAGTGGGAGCTCGACCACATTTCTCATATTGTATGTGGATGACATACTTTTGATGGGGAATGATGTCTTAGCCTTAGAGAAGGTAAAGACTTGGCTTGGGAAAACTTTCTCAATGAAGGACTTAGGAGAAGCATCCTATATTCTAGGAATTAAGATCTATAGAGATAGATCTAGAAGGCTTCTCGGACTAAGTCAGAGCACGTACATAGACAAGGTGCTGAACCGGTTCAGCATGGAGAACTCAAAGAGAGGCAACGTCCCTATGCTACATGGAGTTACCGTCTCTAGAGCTCAATGTCCCCAATCTTGTGAAGAGAGGGAGCGTATGAATGGGATCCCATATGCATCAGCCATCGGATCCATCATGTACGCTATGTTGTGAACACGCCCAGATGTCTCGTATGCTCTCAGCATGACGAGCAGGTACCAGTCAGATCACGGGGATGCTCACTGGACAGCCGTGAAGAACATCCTCAAGTACTTGCGAAGGACTAAGGATCAGTTTCTTGTGTACGGCGGCGAGGAAGAGCTGGTTGTAAAGGGTTACACCGATGCAAGCTTCCAAACCGATAAAGATGATTACAGATCGCAGTCAGCATTTGTGTTTTTCCTTAATAATGGAGCTGTGAGCTGGAAGAGTTCCAAGCAAGAAACTGTTGCCAATTCTACTACAGAGGCCGAGTATATTGCTGCTTCGCATGCAGCAAAGGAGGCTGTGTGGATCGGGAAGTTCATTTCTGAACTTGGTGTAGTTCCCAGTAGCTGTGATGCAATTGAGCTTTATTGTGACAATAATGGAGCTATTGTACAAGCTAAGGAGCCCAGATCACATCAGTGGTCCAAGCACATACTGCGGTGCTTCCATCTCATACGAGAGATCGTACAGCGAGGAGATGTGAAGATTTGCAAAGTACCAACTAAAGACAACATAGCTGATCCACTGACTAAGGCCCTTTCTCAGCAGAAGCATGATGGTCATGCTAGGTCACAAGGACTGCGTTTCCTTGGTGACTGGCTCTAAGTGCAAGTGGGAGTCTGTTGGTATGTATGCCCATAGAGCAAGTCATATGATGATTGTAATGGGATACTTTGTAAATGATTTGAATAATAATAAAGGCAATTTCCAATCTATATGTTTAAATTGTTTCTGAGATGATGGTGTAACATGATAGATGTCTAAAGATTGTTTTACTCAATGACGTATGCTTTTAGGTTAAGGACCTAAACGATGAGATCATACGGATGTTAAGAGTATACATTCTTGTATAGTCCCTAGTCGGTTGTTATTGTGGAAATAACCATAGACATAAATAACACTAAAGACTAGATTGTGTGTTGGTTGATGACAGAATCTCATTAGTCATGATATGGTGATATCAAACCAAGCACATAGGTACTTGTTAGAGAACAAGGTACCGGACAGACCCACCGTGAGAGTGACACATGGAACCATGACATGGTAGTCACAGTCATCTCTCACAGTGATGGTGGTGAGTGTGATTCTTAGACCTGAAATCACTGCACTCAACACATGTCGTTGGGTACACTTTGACATCATCAAACGCAGTCCTGAAACATGGGTTGTTATAAAGGTGATGATTGGGTGGCTTTGACACATGGGGCTTTTGAGGGGTGAGTGATAGATATGGGATTTGTCCCTCCTAAGGGATTTTGATATCCTTGGCCACTTGATGAGTAGGATTGAGAAAGGCATGCGCATGCACGTGTGAATCAATATGTGATATTGATGTCATACACATCTCACTCGGTCTACTCTGAGATCAAGGAAATGAATGAACATTGACAGGATGACTGTTCCATGCCTCGAGTTCATTCTGGATATCAGTGACAAAGGAATTATACATTCACTGTAACACCATTCACGGATTGTAGGATGAAAGTTGTTCTCCAACTTTCTACTTTCACTTGGGTAGCAATGATGTGTGACTAGGCACCGCTCTTTTCTTGTGAAGTCATAAGTGTTATGGACTTTCACTGCCAACGTGAAATGGACCTGCAGGGTCACACACATAGGATTTAACCTGGAAGAGGAGTTTTTTCCACAAGCAATGTTTAGATTGATTACTAAAGGAGTTTAGTAGTTCAATTAAACACTCAATTAATCGATAGCTCAATATCATAATGTTCAAGGTGTTGGACGCATTGATTGGAGTATCGGATTGATTGAAATCGCATTTGACTGATTCTGCACAATCTGCATTCCCAACCGATCGGTTCATGTGATGAACTGGTCGGCTGAGGTTGCTGAACCGATCGGCTCAATTGTTGAACCGATCGGCTCATGCACAGAGTGAAACGACCAGTTCAAGTGTTGAACTGATCGGTTCAACTGGTGCAATCGAGCAACTTGGGAAAGTAGGATTGGTGAGAATTTTCCTTTCGTTTCAAATTGCCCAATTCGATTGGGAATAATATTGGTATTCGATACAAATTGGGAAAGAAACAAGGAAAGTCAATCGGGAACCAACCTGGAACCCCAACCGACCGGTTCATGAGTGAACCGATCGGTTTAAGGGTCCCAAACGATCGGTTCAGTGGTGAACCGATCGGTTCTGGTCCCCAACCGACCGGTTCACTTGTGAACCGATCGGTTCAGGTTGCGAGATGGTTGTTTTTTGTGGAAAATCCCGAACCCTTCTACTCCTGCTTTAGTCCCGTATTGCCGGGCACAGAGAACCCTATCCCATGACCCGCCTATATATATAGGGGTATTGGGGGCTTCTCAGAGTACAACTCATTGCAAGTTGATTCTCTGCAAAGTTTTTCGTTTTCCCTGGTTTTGGTAACCGAGAGAGAGAGAGCCCGAGCAAGTGCTTCCCGCAAAGGGAGGTGCAGCAAGGGAAGGACAACTGCAGTTGCAATTGACAGCAGGAGAGTGTGTTGACGACTAGTACGTCAACAGGAGGGTGCGACTCCTTCCACTTCCTTGTGGGACAAGGAGAGTGGAGTTCCGGGTGGTCCGTGTGGACTACTTCAGAGGCGGGAGGTCACTGCCGCTCAGGAGGACAACTGTCATCCGACAGTCCGGTAGGAGGAGGATTTTTCAGTCTCGGTGCGACCAGGAGCTGCACAGACACCGTCCAAGACCGGAGGTGAAGACCGCACAAGGCGCGTGGTACTGTCACCGAGCAAGCCTCGGGACAAGGTATGATTCACAAACCATCTTTCCTATTATATAGATGTTGACGCGATTCCTTTTGTTCTGGGTTTGGGGAGAAATTTTTGTTTCTGCTGCTTCTCTGCCTCCTACAAAACCCAACACATAGGATGTCAGTCCGCATCATCATCAGATGGCGCAACAGTGGTAGAAGCAGTAGCCTCATCATCATCACCAAAAGAACCTACAATGTCATCATCAGAACCATCATCATCCTCGACATCCTCAACATCGCCAGCCTCATTCTCAATGTCCTAGTCAGGCATCTCCTCATCAATAGGAGATGTAGACACATGAGTACCAGGCCATCTGGCATTATGGTTAGCACAAGACATGCCACATACATGTAGTGCATTTTCTTGTGGCAAGGTGGGAGTAGAGACTCCATCATTGCTAGTAAGCAAAGTGGCAGTGGGGCCAACAGGTAGGGTCATAAGAGGAAGAGCACCAGGGGAAGGGGTAGGTCCACCATCAACAGTAGCAGGGGATGTAGCAGAAGCAACAAGAGGTGGAGGGTCATGGTAGAACTGATTGTATGCATAAGAGGCATAGTTAGCTCTAGCGTACTCCTGGTAGGGAGGGTAGGGCTGGCTACAAGATAAGTTCATATGAGACATGATCTGATAGAGGTCCTAGTGAAGATGATCATGAACCCTAAGCCCCTATTTGGTTCAAGACCTAGTCTAGATTTTCTCTTGTCATTTGTGACCCACCAGCCTAATCTAGTCTGGGTCTGCTAGATCGGTTCCACTTTTGTGTAATATGCATCATACATATTATATATTAAAATAACATATTATATGAAAATATGTATATATATGTTTAATTTTTAAATTTTTTGAGATATATAACCCCTGCTTGCCCTGTGATTCTTTTTTTTATCAATATGACTGATATATTAATAGATAGAGAAAATGACTCCACCATGTTATGACCACATGCAGAGGTACAAGCATGAGATAATCAAAAGAAAGTAAAAATCTCAGGACACCAGAGGTGTTTGTGAGCATGCATATGTGTACGTGGGGGGGGGACCTCATAACAAGCCCCTAGAGAAGAACAAAATGTGGGGGCACACCCCCATAGAGAGTCAGAAAAAAGTCCACATCAGAAACCCATATCATCATCACGGTCTGCCTCCTCTAGAAGATATGGACAGACCAGGGTATGGAAGCTCATCTTATTTGTCAGTGGGGATGGTGCGGCTCTGTTGTTCCTGTCGTTGTCACATGTGCAGTGCGGGTATGCTGAAGAGAAGCAAGAATGTCATAGGTTATAATGTTATCGGGGTGTGGTGCGTGAAATCTGCGGTAATTTCTCTCCATCAAGATGTGCCATGCAAAAATGGTAATAATAGAAGTGTGGTTCATCTCAAACCTGGGGGATGTTTCAGAGCCAAAGGAGGAGGTGGTAATATCCTTATAAATGGGTTGAGTAATATGTTTAAGGTCGATGATGTTGGGGATGATTCTATTTGTGAAAGGGCATTGGAAGAAGATGTTTTGGGAATCTTCATACGCCGAGAAGCATAGGTAGCATCTGGATGGAACCGATATGCCGCGATGTTGTAGGTTGTGGTATGTGAGGAGCTTATCGTTACAGAGCAGCCAACCGAAGAGTTTGTATCTGAGAGGTATATTGGTGTGTCTTATTGTGGTCATGGGGTTGGTGAAACCTCTGAATGAGAAGTGTTTGTAAGCAAGTTTGGTAGAATATTTAGTGCCCCATTTCCATCAGATTTGAGAGTTTGTGTCAGATTCTAATGTTTTTACGATGTCAGATAAGCATATGACAGGGAGGTGTTGTGAAAAGGGCCGACTTGAGGGTGTTGTGCATGCGGCTACTGCATAGAGCGAGAGCTTTCTTAATGCTCATATACTGGATGGGTCGGGGGAACTGGAGTGATGTAGTATAGTTGGCAATAGATTGCTGCTTGTACCATGGATCGTACCAAAAGAGAATATTTGTGTGGCAGTGAGGTGGCTTATGGATGGTGGCTAGAATAAGGTGGAGGATGTTGTTTAGATGCTTCTACAGAGGGGAAGTAGACTTCTTTGTTATGGGTCTCCAAGATGGATGATTGTCATAGTATTTCTTATGGATGTGTTTGGACCAGGCAGATGTTCTGTTCTGGCATACATGTCCGATAATCTTAAGGAGAAGACATATGTTGTGCAATTTTATGTCAATGATGCCTCGACCCCCTGATCAATAGGGGCGGTGATAGACTTCCAGTTGGTCAGATGCGAATGGGCAGCCTTATGTACCCGTGATTCTGACCGTTCATCTAACAGCTTGGTCGATGATAGAATCCATTAAGATTTGTATCATCTGATTGCTATGGATAAATATCTCACTGATTGATACGTGTTGCTATGTTGCTAATTTATCTAAAACAAGTATGAAACAACAATCTAATCAGCTAAGTAGTCTAACTTCTATTTGTACCTAAATCACGCACTATACTTGTTCTACCTCAAACAATGAAGCAGTTAAGACACTACCAAAAAACATAGTATAGATGACAGTCATGTAAAAAGTTACGCACTTTAGGTGACATGTTTGTACATGACTTATAATCTATGTAGGCCTACGCAAAATAGATGACATACATTTTTGTATATTTGAAAGGGTGACATACTTTAGGTCACATGCATGTATGTCATGTGTAGTCTGTGCAACATAGGTGACAGACATTTTATCATACTTGAAAGGGTGACACACTATAGATGACATAAATTTGAATCACCTATGTTCTAATGGGGGTTTACACATGTATATGAGTCAAGTGTAATATATAAGGAGACAAAACATTTAGGTGACATGTATGTGTGTCACCAAAGTTATAGATGACATAAATTCATGTCACCTAACCTTAGAATTTTTACAGAATTACTATGAGAGGACATTGTCTTGATATGGGCCTTGAATTCTCACAAATGCATTACGGGGGACCTGCTATTAGAGGAAATTCTCATGATATGGGCCCCATACCCTCACATATGCATTTTTAGAGAATTGTTGTGAGTGGACATTGTCACTATATGGGTCCCAATTCCTAAGAAATGCATTGTAAATGACTTTTTATGAGAAGAAATGTGTCATGGCTCCTCCCGAGTGTATTTTTGTTGGAATATATCAACACTTATTTGGTCACTGTGCGCTGGACGATGATGCGATGTGAGGGTGCCAAGCCGCTGCATGTGTGATGGGCACCTGCGACGATTCTATTTGGCTCCCACCTACCTCTGATTAATTATTGCACCTACCCCAGTGTCACTGATGGCAGGGGTTCTCTGCTCGTCTTGTTCCCCCACACCATAGTATCTAGATCTGACTTACCATAGTGTCTCCCGAATGCGGACGGAAGGCGACTAGAAAGGTTCGGCGATAACTTCAAGTCTGATTCAACTTATCAACTTTTATTGGACTTGGCCATACCGGTAGTGGCTGCCCTTTTTTCGGCAACCATGCCCATAACAGTAAGGGATTAGGGCAAGAATGTGCTCGGAGCATCCCTGGTGCCTAGCCATCCATGTCTCAACACGTCGAGGATCGATACGATAGAGTCCAGCATCGATCCCCAAAGGCGGCAGCCCGTACACAGTTCCCTACAGTCGTGTGTTAAGAAGGCTTGACACTGGTCAACCCAGCAGGAAGGACTGTCCTACTGGACGCAATACATGAGAGGGTTCCCTCCATGTCTCAGTTCGGCTCTCTTTAATGGAAAAATTCAGTTCTCCCACATTGCCATTGACACATTGTGACCGTCTTGATGTGTCACAAGTGAAAAGTCGTGAGGTTGTTCCTGTGGTCCTTTATCGTGTGGGGCCTACATCCTGCATGGTTGGACCTACTACACAAGTTTCATGTCCTTTTAGGAGCCTCCATACATGTCACGGCAAACCGTTAGCAGCTAACAGTTTTGGTAATCATCTTTGGGTTGTTCATTTATCTTCACTGAGTCGTGTTGATGGAATCCGTAAGGCGTTGGAGTATGTGGATGTTTGGGATGGCTTGGTGTTTGCTCTTTGTTCTTCCAAGCATTGGATGTGTGGTGTCTGTGACCGGCCTAAATCGCGCGTCCTAAAATTGGAGGTGTATTTGAGGTAGTCGAGCCTTCGCATTTATAACCTGAATCCTTCTAGGCCCCCGCAACTTTGTTTACGGGGTCGAAGTAGTCATACGGGGTCAAACACAGGGATAAGGTGGGTTGTGTTGACGACTCTGAATCGACACTCTACACTCCGGTGGGTATAAAGAGATATTAAAATTCCCCAAAGGGAACAACAAGATGTCACGATTAAATCAAAGAAAACTATCTCCAACTGGAGCTACAAGAAAGATTAAGATTTTGTCATTTAGCAGTTTTTAGGAATTTTCATGCAACAGAAAATAGAAAGATAAACTGCAGTTTAAGGCGTAATGCAAGGGATAAGACTTTAGAAAGACAAGCGGTAGCAGTAACACCCTGCACCCCTCCTCTCAGAGCGGGTGCCTCTAACCAAGCTTCAACACCCCTCTCGAGGTTGCTGGACTCAAGTTAGAGTGGAATGATACTAAAACAACTCCGTTCCGGGCACTCTCGTACTCCAGAACCGGACCGAACACTAGAGCCACAACCCAACTCTCGAAGTAGTTGCGACGGGAAAGACGATTCGGTAGCTAAGCGAAACGCGATCTAAAACATGCAAGCTAGAGTCCAGATATCCAACACAGCAGTTACCCAATCATAAGGCACTAAGCATTAAATAAATAGCAATTAAGCATTTCTATTTCCATCAGCAATAAGGGTCTTAATACAGTGCATAAGCTAAGAATTTAAATAACAGAATTAAAGATAGATGTCACCTTCTTGATGTAGAAGGGCGACAGACTACTACTACTCCCAGCCCGATACCGTCCAGGGACCTATCCCGGTACAGCCGTGTCGGGCGGCAAGAACTCTCGAACGGCACGCCTGACAGACGACTGTATCGTTCGAATACCCTGGCCGATACGCTCATGTCGGGCGGCACACCCTCTCAGGCGGCACGACTGACGGGCGGAGCGTATCGGGTTCAGTATCGTATCGGGCACAGATTTACTTATACTACTGTCGGGCATTGTTGTCAGGCACTCGTGTCGCGTATCTACGTCGGCCGATATCGGCCCTCAGTGTCGTCCGGTACAGTCCTAGGTGAACTGATCCCCTCCCTCTCGGGATGAGGAAGAGCTCACCTAGTGTCGCCCGGTATGAGCACTGGGGCACGATACGGTTGCTCTCGCACTTCTCTCGCAGATAGCTCAAGTCCCCCACTGTCCGAACTGTGAACTGGCCAGCCGTCCCGACCTATCCAACCTGTCTTTTCGGCTTCCTGTAGCTGTTATTTATAGTCAGCCGGTTGATGAGAAAACATGGTGCTCGAAGCACCACGTAGCTCCCTTATACGCCGGTCGATGGATGTGGATGGCCGATACAGGCATATCTCGGCGCGAGGTGCTGGCTATTGGTCACGTGGTGGGCGGCGCGCCTGCCGGTGGGTGGTCGTGTCGCTCGACGAGCTAGTTCGTCGATGCGGCTTTGGCTCCCTGTCGGGTAGAAGGTGTGTCGGCCAGCACGTCCCTTTCGCAAGGTGCCCTTCTCCATCGATCATTCTTGTGTCGCCCAGCCCTTGTCGGGCTGGGTTGTATCGGGCGTCAGGAAGGTCGAGGCGGGTTTAGACTTATTGTGGGCCGAAACCGGCCTTTTTGCACAAAAATGAGGAAAACTCTGTAGAAGATAGGAAAAATTAGAATAAGAGCGTTGCTTGGCCAATTATTGCGAAAATGCTAATAAAATAGAGGAAAATAGCAGAAAAGGGTAGTTTTGATAACAGAATAAAGGGCAAAAACGTCACAAAATTTGGTGTTATCAGTCTGCCTTGGCATCATGCCATGGTCTAAAGCATGTCCTCATCAATCTTTTGATGGCTATGATGTTACTACCACTCTACCTCGATAGCCTGGTGAGACATCACTCGATGTGATAGTTGGTTTGCCTGCTCCCATCAATTCTGGCTTTCCAGATTCTATTCCTTACACCCTGTCAGCTTGTCAGCATATTGAGCCACCGCCTCTGCCTGTTGACCGACTGTAGCTCGACACATATCTTCTAGATTCTATCTTCCGCATGGGTGTCCCTACCGTAAAGAGCATCCCTCTTCTTTGTCATTTGCCCTTTGCTGACACTCTTCGTGCTTTCTTACTCTAGGTGGCTTCTTGCCCACGCTCTATTGATGCATGGATTCGTCTTTTGTTGCTTCCAGCATGTGTTCTGTATTGCTTCTCCCCTATGTCTTCTCAAGAACAATCTTCTAAAAAACGCATCTCTCTACAACAACTTATGATCATTAAGGCTTTGGAGACTTGGAATTTAGGACCTAATGGCATTCAACAACTCCTGGCTCAGATTTTATCGCATTGTTGTCCTACCGAGCGAGAACATTCTTCTGAAGCTTGTATTTCACGTGCCAAGTCTAAGATCAAATATGGCCAATTTTCTACTGCCATCTGTGTTCTATCCTCTAGTGGTGTTACCCCCACAAAAGCTTCTAATTATTCTTATCTTGAAGCTAAACACCGTCAACCTCCACTGCCATTGGTACAACCTCAGTCTGAAATTTCTAGCTATCCATTTGTTGCTTCTTGCTCTATGATTGAAGAAGCCATTTTATCATTCAAAAAAAGGGACCGCTTGCGTACGTGATGGCCTACGATCACAACATCTTATTGATTATATGTGTGAGGTTGCCACTGCAATGAAAGATGGTTTTTTTAATGTAGTTTCAACTGTGGTGAATATTTGGCTCACTGGTCATTGTCTAGATTCCCTAGATCCATACATTGGCAGTGCTCCATTGACTCCTTTTCTCAAACCAGACAATGGCATTCGGCCTATTTCTATGGGTACTATTTGGCAGCGCCTTGTATCCAAAGTTGCGGCAAAGGGTGTAAGTTCTGATGTCGTCCCTTATCTTATGGATCATTAGTATGGTTTTGGTATTTCTGGTGGTGTTGAGGCCCTTCTACATGATGTCACTCGACTTGTTTATGAACAACAACACCACACTACAGTCACCATGGCTCTTATTGACTTCAACAATGCCTTCAACATGGTTGATAGATCTACCATATTTCGAGAGGTGTGTCTTCATTGCCCTTCTATTGTACGATGGGTTGAGTTTTTCTATAGCTCTCCATCTCCTCTCTATATGGATCATGGCGAGCCTCTTTTTTCTTCTGTTGGGGTACAACAAGGTGACCCATTAGGCCCCCTACTTTTTTCCCTAGGACTCCACCCTCTTATTTTACAGGCAAAGGATGCATGTCAACTTGACCTCCTTTCTTTCTACCTTGATGATGGTACCCTCATTGGGGACTCAGAGGTTGTTTCGAAGGCTCTATCCCTCATTCAGCAGTGAGGCCCGATGTATGGTCTTCATCTCAATACTAAGAATATATATTTTTTGGCCATCTGATGACCCTAGATGAGGCTCGAATGTGGGCTTATTTCCAACTGACATATCTCATCCAGAGCATGGAGTGAAGATTCTAGGTGGTTTCTACAGACACATCCTTTGCGAAGGAACTTCTCCAAAAACATGTGATGAAGACCCTTGATATGATGGATCGCATGTCCTCACTCCAGGACCCACAGTGTGAGCTTCTTCTTCTTAGGTCTTGTGTTGGGATGCCCAAACTATTGTTTGATCTTCGTACAACACCTCCTTCTTCTATCACACTTGTGTTGGATATTTTTTATCATGGTCTTTGTCATTGTATGGAGCATATTGTGGTTGGTGACGGCCCATGTTTTGGTGATTTACAATGGTGTTTGGCTACACTTCCTATGCATCTAGGGGGATTGGGGATCAATCCTCTCATGATGTCAATAAATTTGATTTTGTTTCCTCTCAGATACACACTAAAGATCTCCAAGACCATATGTTGTGTGAGGTCACATGCGTGCCTACAGGGCTCCCCTTTGTCCAAGCACATGCTTGCATATGCAATATCTTGCCATCTTTATGTTGGTCTATGTTGACAAGTATGCATTCTACCACCCCAAAGACCCAGTCTATTTTGGTAGATTCTTACTACAAAACGGTCATCCAGAAAATCATGACAAGTGACCTATCCTTACGGCAACATGCTATTCTCACTTCTTTACAAGCCGATCATGCACAAAATGTTTTGAGGGTTGTTCCTATTAATGGTCTTGGTCTGTTTATGTTACCCATTGAGTATCGAGCTATCCTTTGATATTGGCTTATGATTCCCTTGTATCCAAGTGATGAACGTTGTCTAATTTGCAACATCACAGATATTGATGTCTTTGGTGATCATGCAGTAAACTCCCGCTCGTGGCCTGGTTATAAGTTTTGTCATGATGTTGGCACTCGATCTGGGTTAAAGGTTTTGAAAGAAGCTCCTTTGGCCTTCCTTAGCACTCAATCTGATGGTGTTCATTCGTTGCGACCTGCAGACATTCTTTTATTTCACTGGATGAATGGAAAACATGCCTATGTTGACCTAACAGGAGTTTCTCCCTTGACAGGTATCCTTTCAAAAAACTTTAAAGTAGGGCAGGAAGCATCCGAGGCAGCAATATAAAAAGTTGATAAACATGGAACAGCATGTGAGGCCAATCAACGTCATTTTCTACCTTTTGCCTTTGACACCTTTGGGGTGCCTGCCGACGATGCAATTTCTCTTCTTCAAAGCCTTCAACATATATAAATAGGAATCTTATGATGCCTTCATCCACATGTAATGATTTTATTTTTGGGTCCTTGGGTTTTGCCATCCAACAAGGATTGGCAACCCAGTTTGTTGCTTGCGCTTCTGTGAGAGATTTTATGTAATCTTTTGAGCAATTATATGAAGCATATTAAGTGACATGTTGTGAGACGACACCATCATGACATGGGCCCTGACTCCTCAGAAATTTATTTTCAGGGGCTTACTATGAGAGCACACTATCATGATAGTGGTCACATATCCTCCCAAATGCAATTACAATGACATGTTGGGAGAGGACATTCTCATGATATGTGATGTGGCTCCTCTCAAATGCATTTTCAAAGACCTGATGTGAGAGGATGCCATAATGATATGGGCCCTGGTTCCTCCCAAAAACATATTCAGTGACATGTTGTGAGACGACACCATCATGATATGGGCCCTGACTCCTCAGAAATTTATTTTTAGGAACATACCGTGAGAGCACACTATCATGATATTAGTCACATATCCTCCCAAATGCAATTACAATGACATTTTGGGAGAGGACATTTTCATGATATTGGAGGTGGCTCCTCTCATATGCATTTTCAAAGACTTAATGTGAGAGGATGCCATAATGATATGGGCCATGGTTCCTCCCAAAAACATATTTAGTGACATGTTGTGAGATGACACCATCATGATATGGGCCCTGGCTCCAAAGAAATTCACTTTTAGGGACTTACCGTGAGAGCACACTATCATGATAGTGGTCACATATCCTCCCAAATGCAATTACAATGACATGTTGGGAGAGGACATTCTCATGATATGTGATGTGGCTCCTCCAAAATGCATTTTTGGGGTCTTCCCGTGAGAGGACACCATCGTGATATGGGTCATAGTTCCTCAAAAGTTTATTTTTAGGGACTTGTTGTGAGAGCACACTGACATGATATTGGTCATAGATCCTCCCATATACACCTCCATCCACATGCTACAAGAGGACATTCTCATGATATGGGTAGAGGGTCACCCTGGCGAAGTCCACGTGTAGGCTTTGTGCTTTTGGTCTGATCCCCGTTTATAGAAAAAGTGTGCTAGATAGATGTGATGCAATCTTTGACTTTACTCCTCCACTTCATCCCAAAACCCATCTTCTCCATCACCACATCAAGGAAACTCCACTCCACCGTGTCGTATGCTTTGGACATGTCCAACTTCATAGCAAGACTACCTTTTTTCTTCCCCTTTTCTCTCACTACTACAGAAGTGCCTTTTAGTGTCGGTTGTTTAACCCCCTTTGGCGTCGGTTTCTGAACGACGCCTATGTGGGCGCCGCTAAAAGGTTGGACACTTCAGCGTCGATTAAAAAACCGACGCCTATTTAACATAAAGGCGTCGGTTTATTATAAAACACCGACGCCAAAAGGGTTCGCGCCACAGAAAACAGCGTCATCTAGGACGCTTTCTGCGTCGGTTATATACTAAACAACCGACGCCAAAAAGTGTCCTAGATGACTCCCATTTCCTGTAGCGCGAACACTTTTGGCGTCGGTGTTCAACAAAAAACCGACGTTGTAAGTCTGTGCTGACGGTTATCGGTAAATAACCCACGCCTATATCTATTTTTTTTTTATAAATCTGTTTGCAGGCCTGCTGTGGCTGGTCAGCAGGATGTGAACCTGCAGTTTAGTTTTCTGAACTGCAGGTTTACGACATCCATTGATATCAGCCTACAAACAGGCCACAAACCTGCAAAATTAACATAAAAAGATTCACACAAGTAGATACATTCAGACATCAATTCAATTGTCACGTTCACACATATAGAATCATTCAAATACATGTTTTAACATTCAGAAACATTCATTTACAAAGTATCATTCATCATCACTATCAACATCCCAATTATATCTTACAGTTGCCACTGTTTGTACAGCTATTGCCCATTCTTCTCTTACTTCATTTAATGCTTCCCTCGTATATGGAGCATGTACATTTTTTAAGCGTTTGCCTATAGTGTGGTCAGTTTTAAACACCTGCAAAGAGAATGATGTATATATATAAGTAATAATATAAAAATAAGATTGATATATTTCATACTAACTAATGAGACTATATATAATACCTCATGTATGGTATCGATGTCCAATGCGGCATGTTTGATAATCATCTGCATAAATCGCATCACATAGTATGCGCATGCCCAGCCATTGTCTTGTGTAGCGCACTATAAATTGAAACATACAAAATAATACAACTAAGCACAATTCACATCAATAATATATACATTGGAGTCGGGGAGTCGGGAACTTACTTTTACGTTCTCCCAAGACAATGGCTGGTTCTTTTTCCTTGGGACCTTTCCTCCAGCATTTTTGAATGCATCTAAACCCCTACATGTTAATATAACACACTAAGTTGCAAAGTAAATAGTAATGTAATAAAAGATGTTAACGGATATAAAAAATGAAATATTTCTCACCAGAATAATGCCATTCTCATTACGTGTCCAATTTTAGTGTTTAATGTACTTCCTGCGGGATCTAGATAATAAACAGTGAACGTCCCGGGGACAATAACTAGTAACTCCCAATGTCTACCACTAGAGGTAAAAAGCTAACAATTAATAACTCAAAATGCAAAATAATAATGGAATTTTCTTAAGTCCAAATTATAAATAAAGCAAACTTACTTGAAATTGAATGGAGCTATTATTATCGTCTTCATTTGATGACCAAAAATTGTAAAAGCATCTATACAGTATTGTTGAACACTATCAGGGTCTTTAGCTACCATACTAATCAATGATGGAATCAAAAATCCCACATGATCATATGCAAATTGTTTGCAATGATCTTCGATTAAGTAGCTGCAAAACATATAGACGTATGCATTAATATATAAGAAACTAGATCACCGGATCTTACACAAGGTATATGGATGTATAAACAAGATCTCACCTTATCCATGTCTCTATCATTGATGTATTCAACCAATCATACATAAACAGCTCAATAATATCTTGTATAAATAAAGAGCTGTCGTATGATTGACCTGCATAATCTGCATCTAAAGAAACAATTATAGGGCAAAGTATATTATGTGCCCGTAGCCAACATGCCATTCCCCTACACGCAGGACCTAACGGGTATTGTAGGTCAGTTGGAACCCAAGTTGGTAATGCGGGAATTGGAGGTGGAGGCCTAGGTGCTCCTGGTGTCTTCTTTTTAACCTGTATATATAATTTCAGATCAGTTGACATCATATATACACATTAACAGTCTAAATCAATGTAAATTTATCTTACAATTTCAGTCGTGTAGAGGACATCTGCTTTGGGCCACAATATGACCCCGCTTTCTGCCTCACCAAGTGTATCAATATCTGGGTGGGCATATGGCAACTCAACTTCCCTCCAATCGGGTAATACATGTATCGGGCTCACACGAATGTAGCCCTGCGGCATTGGAGTCCCATGAAACGTTGCCCCAGGAAGGGACTGGTAAGCTTGCGCCTCTGCAACAACATAGTTTTCCATTCTTAAGCGGCATGGCTTCAATGCCTACAAATTTACGTAAAGAATGTTATACATATATACATATCATCTTGAAAACATATCATCTTGAAAAGACTAGCTACAATGTCATAAACAATACTTACAGCAGACGTGTTAGGCGATGGGTCTCCAGGATTACTTGCAGTCTGTGCACCAGGAGAAGAGTGGGTCGGCATAGGCTGATTGGAAGCCTGAGATGCCTGCCACCGCAGCAATTCTTCCTTGACCTTCTCAGCAACCACATCGTTGAGCTTCTTAGCAACTATATCCTCGACTCTCTTATTCTCCTATACATGGATAAAACAAATATTAGCTTTTTATTAATGAATTTCCTTTTGCAGTAACATTATAAAAATAGAATATGTTACCTCTTCTTGAGAAAGTCCCGCTCTGGGTTTGCGCTGGGATGGCCCAAAGAATGCTTTGATGCCCACACCAGCGCCGGCACCTCTAACACGTCCAGGATGCTCTGGGTTACCCAGAGCAACTGTCAATTCATCCCTTGTGCCCTGAGGGATGAACGTGCCTTGTTTCCTCTGCTCGTGCAGCTCCCGCTAATCACCATAAACAAAAATTGGTAAGTTAACACCACAAATAATCAATATTCAAATGATTGCTCTAAGAGTTGTATTTTACCATTTTTGCAGCCGCCTCAGTAGTTTCGGGCTTCTTTATTTCACCCTTCTTGTTTTTCCTGCCAGCTATCCAGATATCATGGCGAGGGAAGGGTGTGGCCGCAGACTCCTGTGTAGTCGCAGACTCCTGAGTAGCCGCAGACTCCGCCTGTAGTCTTTGGCAAATGCTTGCATAGCCTTTTGGACCCATAGTATGGTCATGTACATTCAGTGCACGCCTTGCTTTTTGTGCGTCACTGAGGGCCTAGTTAGTATGCACATTTATAATTAGGTTAGTAGCACTAAATGTTAATCTTGAATAGCTGAATACAATGTATATTAATTAAAATGGGAGTGACGCCTAATACCTTGAATTCTTCAGATTTTCTTGAAGCAACAAAATTGTCCCAATCTTCTTTGTCCAAGAAGTTCCATTGTTCAAGGGCTGACTTCTTCTTCTTATCACCCTGTCTTATGTATTCTCTGTTCAGATTTGTCCTGTAATTCCTAAGCATCTTTCCAGCGCGTTGCATCACACTTTTACGATGCAACATCTCATCCAATGCAAACAGATTCTGTAAAATAGAAATGTTATTAACTAGTACCAAAAATATAATTGCAAATAATAGAATTTGTAATCTACAAAATAGAATTGCAAATAATAATAACTCACGCATAAATCTTTCCATATCAAGTCTTTCTTCGCCTGAGGAACTTTATGCCAATTATCATACTTAACACCACAATGGCTTCGAGTGACAACCCCAAGATAGTTTATAAAATTATTGCGGTTCACTCCAATTGCATTCCCTCCATTATCAAACTCCACAACCAATTTGGATCCACTGCCACTCAGCGCAAGTAACTTTTTCAACAGAGTGATACCCCTTTTCTTGTTAAGTTTTTGTTGCTGCGCATCAAGTTGCTCAATTGCTTCAGTGGGTAGTTGTGCATCATCAACCTAAAATTTGACAAAAATAAACACACGGAATTAAGCCAATATAGAAATACAGGATATATGACATAACTAGAAGATAATGAATTTTATAGAAATACGGGATATGTTTTTAGAACTTACGTTGGTATCCTCGCCATGCTCGTCATGGACAACATGCTCATCATGGACTTCATGCTCATCATGGACATCATTCTCATCATGGTGAGCCATCTGAAAATTTCATTAAAAAGGAAAACATTTAGCATTTGTATCAACTAGAATAAGGAAAACATTTAGCATTTGTATAAACATACATGTCTCTAAAATTGTGATCTTTTATCAATTAGCAATCCTTCAATGTACAAGTAATATAAAAAACAATGATTGTTCACATTCTAGGCCAACAAACACATGTGATGTCATTCTTATATATAATAAATGTGTACCACCTATCCCATCCTTGAACACCTAATCTCACTAGTAAGTGTATAATGTGTATTGGGTTTTCAAGAAAATTTCGGCAGCATTTCCCCGCTGTTCTCTAAGTACATATGTACTTAGAGAACAAACGGGGAAATGCTACCAAAATTTTCTCGAAAACTCAATACACATTATACACTTACATCCTAAGTGAGATTAGGTGTTCAAGAACAGACCCAAACCGGGGACTATCCAAGATTTACTCCTAATGAGTAAATCTTGGACGGGTTTCTAGGCCAACAAACACAATAATAGATATCTACAATGAAGCCGGACTCCATACAAACAGTATATAATTTAGTGATTGTTCATTCTAATTTATATCAATGTACAAGTAATATAAAAAACAATGATTGTTCACATTCTAGGCCAACAAACACATGTGATGTCATTCTTATATATAATAAATGTGTACCACCTATCCCATCCTTGAACACCTAATCTCACTAGTAAGTGTATAATGTGTATTGGGTTTTCAAGAAAATTTTGGCAGCATTTCCCCGCTGTTCTCTAAGTACATATGTACTTAGAGAACAAACGGGGAAATGCTACCAAAATTTTCTCGAAAACTCAATACACATTATACACTTACATCCTAAGTGAGATTAGGTGTTCAAGAACAGTCCCAAACCGGGGACTATCCAAGATTTACTCCTAATGAGTAAATCTTGGACGGGTTTCTAGGCCAACAAATAATGTGTTGTCATTCTTATACCTAAAATCCTAGTTCTTCAAATTAGGGTGATTATTGATGTCTTTAAAAGCATGATTGGCAATTTAGGGAAAAGTTCATCATTTAAATTCCAAGCATTCACATGTGTGCATTACAGTTCATCATTAAGCAAGAAGGGTGATTAGGATTCTCAATATACTCAACAATAAAATAAGTTAAACATGTGTGCATTACAGTTCATCATTTACATTCCAAACATGTCACATGTGTGCATTACAGTTCATCATCAAGATATCTATAACTTACTTAAACATTCAATTATGAAGTAAATATACACTTAATTAAGAATAGCATGACACACAAAGTTGCAGTCAACATCATTATGTTTTGTTCTATCATGGACTATCAGATTGGTATATCACATATGTATCAGTACATTATTAAATAAACACAATCAGTAAATAACTTTTAGCAAAAAATCCACAAGACGTGCAGCCTAGACGTGCCCTGGCGCCGCCCAAGCATCTGCCCAGAGGCCTATCTAGGCAGGGCACCTGGGCTTGGGACCCTAGGCGTGCCCTGGCACCTACTCAGGCGCTGCCTGCGTGAGTTCTAGGTTGGCGGCGGCAGAGAAAAGCAAGGCAGAGGACAAAAAAGGTGGTGAAGGTTTGTGGGTTACCTTGCACGAGGACAGCACGAGTAAAGCTGCTTCTACCGGCGGGGGCGGAGGTGACGACGATAGCACCGTAGCTGCTTCTACTGGCGGCGACGACTACAGGAGAGCAGGGGCGGTGGGCAACGACCGGCGGCGATGAGCGGACAGCAGCAGTAGCAGGGGCGGCGGAGAAGAAGGGCGCCGGAGAAGAAGGACGCCGGAGATGGGGCGCCGGAGAGAAGCGCCGGAGAGCAGCAGCAGCAGAGAAGCGTCGGAAAGTCGCCGCAACAGGGAAAATCGCCGCAATAGGGTAGCAATGAAACAGAAGAAAGGGGAAGAGTCGGGCGATCGCTGGGGGTTATAAGTTTGCAAATAGCGTCGGTTGTTTACCACAACCGACGCATAAACATCTTTAGCGTCCGTTGGTTGAAACAACCGACGTCCAATTGGACGATATTTTCATGGAAATTTTTGGCGGGAACCACCTTCAGCGTCGGTTAGAGAGGGATAACTGACGCTGAAAATGACACTATTTTTTTATCGAAAAATGGATTTCGCGGGCGACTTTAAGCGTCGGTTGTTTATAAAAAACCGACGCTTAATACAAAGCGGTACCCGTGTCTGGCTGGTCTTCGAATATAGACGTCGGTTTTATTAAACAACCGACGCCTTATATGTTAGGCGTCGGTTTTCGTTAATAACTGACGCCCAGAAAAGCGACACTGAATGCTATTTCTGTAGTAGTGTCTCTTCATAAAGTGGAACACTTCATAGGCTATGATAGCTCAATGTTATGATATAGGTCATAGATCCTCCTAAATGAATTGTTAGAGACTTGATATGCGATGACATTTGTCATGATATGGGCCCAAGTACCTCAAAAATGTATTTCTAGAGACTTGTTGTGAGAGGACACTTTCATGACATGGGCATTGACTCCTCTAAAAAGAATTTTAGGGACTTGTTGTGAGAAGAAAACATCATGATATGAGCCCTGACCCGTCACAAATTCAATTTTAGGGACTTGTTGTGAGACATCACTATCATAATATGGGTCTTAGCTCATCCCAAATGTATTTTGAGGGACTTCTTGTTAGATGATACTATCATGATATGGGCCATGACACCTCCCAAATGCATTTTTAGGGACTTGTTGTGAGAGGACATTGTGGTGATATGGGCCCCAAATCTAGCCAAATGCATTTGTAAAGATTTGTTGTGAAATGACATTGTTAAGATATGGGCACTAGATCCTCCTTAATGCATTTTTAAGGAGTTGTTGTAAGAGCTCAATGCCATGATATAGGTTTTGGATCCTCCTAAATGAATTGTTATATACTTGCTATGAGATGACATTTGTCATGATATGGGCTCAAGCACCTCCCAAATACATTTTCAAAGACTTGTTATGAGAGGACACTTTCATGAGATGAGCCATAGTTCTTCCTAAAAGCATTTTTGGGGACATGATGTGAGAGGACAACATCATGATATGGGTTGTGACTCCTCACAAATTCATTCTTAGAGACTTGCTGTGAGTAGACATTGTCATGATATGGGTCATGGGTCCTCCTTAATACATTTCTAGGGATTTTCTATGAGAGGACACTGTCATGATATGTGACATGTCTCCTCTCGAATGCATTTATAGAGACTTTATGTGAGAGGACAATGCCATGATATGGGCCTTGGATCCTCCATAATCCATTTCTATGGACCTTTTATGAGATGACATTATCATGATATTGGTTGTGGCTCCTCCCAAATGCATTTTTTGGGACTTACTGTGAGACGACATTTGTAATTATATGGGCCCCAAATACACTCAAATTAATTTTTGGGGACTTATTGTGAGAGGACACTATCATGATATGATCCCTGGATCCTCACAAATGAATTTCAAGGGACATGTAGTGAGAAAAGACTGTCATGATAGGGGGCTTGGCTCCTCCAGATACATTTTTGAGAACAAGGTCCATAGAAATTGATTATGGGCCCTGATTCTATTTATTTGAAGGGACATGTTATGAAGGACACTATCATCACATGGGCCATGTATCCTCCATAATGCATTTTAAGGGACATGTTATGAAGGACACTATCATGATATGGGTTGTGGAACCTCCCAAATGCATATTTAGGGACTTGATGTGAGATAACATTTGTTACGATATGGGCCCTGATACCTCCCAAATGCATTTTCATGGACTTGTTGTGATAGGACGTTGTCATGATATGGGACTTGACACCTCCCAAATGCTTTTTTTAAGAACTTACTGTGAGATGACATTATCATAATATGTGCCATGGCACCTATGAAATGTATTTTCAAGGACTTGGCGTGAGAGGACATTGTCATGATATGGGCTATGTCTCCTCTCAAATGCATTTTCATGGAGTTGCTTTAAGATGTTTGATGACACTTAACTTCTAGGAGGAATTGGAGTGTATGTTGTATCATGTTCTGTCACGGTCACAACGTGCATTGTGGAGATAGTCATGATTATTCATTGTGAGAAGTGATTCATGGCACCTCCCAAATGCATTTTTAAGGACTTGATATGAGATAACATTTGTCTTGAAATGGGCCCTGACACCACCCAAATGCATTTTGACGGACTTGTTATGAGAGGACGTCGTCATGAAATGGGACCTGACACCACCCAAATGCATTTTTAAGGACTTATTGTGAGATGACATTGCCATCATATGTGTGATGGCACCTCCCAAATGTATTTTCAATGACTTGGCGTGAGACAATACTTGTCTTGATATGGCCCAAACTTCACCGAAATGCATTTTTAGGGACTTATTATAAGAAGACGTTGTTGAGATATGGGCTATGTATCCTCCTTAATGCATTTGAAGGAACATGTTGTGAAAGGATACTATCACAATATTGTTCGTGGAACCTCCCAAAAGAATTTTTAGGGACTTGATGTGCGATAACATTTGTCATGGTATGGGCCTTGACACCTCCCAAATACATTTTGATGGACATGAATGAGAAGGTTGTCATGATATGGGCCCAAATTTCACTGAAATGCATTTGAAGGGACATGTTGTGAAAGGACTATCACAATATTAGTTGTGGCATTTGTCATGATATGGGCCCTGGCACCTCTTAAATGTATTTTAATGGACTTGTTATGAGAGGACGTTGTCATGAAATTAGACCTGACACCACCCAAATGCATTGTTAAGGACTTCTGTGAGATGGCATTGTCATCATATGTGTGATGACACCTCCCAAATGTATTTTCAAGGACTTGGCGTGAGAGGGAATTGTCATGATATGGCCCAAACTTCACTGAAATGCATTTTTAGGGACTTATTATGAGAGGACGCTGCCAATATATGGGCTATGTATCCTCCTTAATGCATTTGAAGGGAAATATTGTGAAAGGATGCTATCACAATATTGGTCATGACATTTGTCATGATATGGGCCCTGACACCTCCCAAATACATTTTGATGGACTTGTTATGAGAGGACGTTGTCATGAAATGGGACCTGACACAGCCCAAATGCATTTTAAGGACTTGTTATGAGATGACATTGTCATCATATGTGTGATGACACCTCCCAAATGTATTTTCAAGGACTTGGCATGAGATGACATTTGTCTTGAAATGGGCCCTGACATCTCCCAAAAGCATTTAGAGGGACATGTTGTGAAAGGACACTATCGTGACATGGGTTGTTGGGTCTTGTTTTGGTCAAGATTGTCGTTTCTCTTGTGTTTTGGGTCGAGAAAGAAGTACACCGTCTGCATTTGAGGTCGAGACAGTTGGTGTTGTTTTGACTGTGATGGTTGGCATTGTTTCATTCTAGTATGAATTCAATTCTAATAACATAATATAGCCGTGTGGTAGTTCATGGTGGGGGGGACCTTGGTGAAGCACGTTAACTACACTTTCATCAGGTTAATACCCAAGAAGAACTTGCCGTCGACCATGGCTGATTTTAGGCCCATTGCTTGCTGCTCAGTCTTCTACAAAGTCTCTTCCAAGCTCCTGTCCAGGTGACCGAAGACAATTCTACCTAATATCATTTCCCCTAATCAACTGACTTTTATGCAGGGGAGATCGATTAGCGATGGCGCCCTACTGGCGGCGGAATTCCTTTCTTCTTTCAGCCAGAAACATTCGACTAAGAAGGCTTGTGTCAAGGTCGACATCACCAAGGCCTATGACCATGTGAATTGGATGGCTCTCAATGACATCATGGGTGCCATGGGTTTCTCTGCTAGATGGATCAGAATCACCTCACATTGTGTGGAGTCCACTTTGTTCTCAGTGTTGGTTAATGGGGTCCCACACAGCTTGTTCAAGGCGACCATTGGGCTGAGGCAGGGTGGCCCCATCTCTCCCCTGTTGTTCGCCATCATCGTGGAGACTCTCTCAGTGGGTTTCAAACGGGCTGAGGCTGAAGGGATGCTAAAAACCTTTAAGGTGAAACATACACCTGTCCTCTCACACTTGGTGTTCGTCGACGATGTCATGGTGTTCATGGCTGGCCATGCCAAGTACCTAAGGAATACCCAGAAGGTGATGGAAAAGTTCGGGAGACTCATGGGCCTCTACATCAGCCAACTCAAATCCAAGGTGTTTTTCTCGCGGTCATATGATGCTAGGTGAGGAAGGTTGCGGGTGGCAGCTGGCTTGCCCCGAGGCCAGTTCCCCACAAAATACTTAGGGATTCTGATATCAGGTGGGGGCGAGGGAAAGGAAGGGATTTTGAGGTCCTTGTGGATGATCTCAGGATAACCATTTATAGATGGAGTGGAATAAACATCTCCATGGCTGGGCGGAAGGTGCTTTGCAACACGGTGCTCATGGGGTAGTTCGTTTTTTGGACCAGGCAGTCGGAAATGCCGATGTTTATTATCGAGAAGGCACAAGATCTCTTCGTGAGTTTCCTTTGGGGAGGAAAAGGTCATGGCCTCGCCTGGGAGTCAATAACCAGACCCAAAGAATAGGGAAGAATGGGCGTCCTTGATCTGGGAGCTATGGCAGAGAGAAGCACCAGAAGACGTATCCATAGCTTCCTCATGGATCAGGGATCCGTGTGGGCCTGCTGGATGCGAGGGAGATATGGCGGCTCCCTGGAAGGGGATGGGAGATATGGCGGCTCCATGATAGTGTCAATCATAGAGGGATATTGGCATAAACATATTTCCCCAAACTCATATATGTCTCTTTTGTGAACATTCTAAGGCTAATGGGTATTTATCTTGCGAGGCAAATTACTCCTTGATAGCAGCTTGCATAAACCACCCACCCCCAACAACAATTTTTGTAAAAGAGTGGTGGTTGTCGAAAGCACTCGAACGACCTTGCTCCATTCACCCCCAAATTCATACACATCTCTTTTATGAATAGTTAAGAGGACAATACATAAATACATGTCTCAAATCTAAGCATTTTCAAGGACTTGCTATGAGAGGACACTATCATGATATGGCCTCTAGCTCCACCCAGAGGCATTTTCACATACTTTCTACCAACACACTTTGTCATGATATAGACCATGGCTCCTCACTAATACATTTTAGGAGATTTTCTTGAGTGGAAATTCTCATGATATGGGCCCAGTCTCCTCACAAATGCAATTTTAGGAACTTGCTGTGAGAGGACACTATCAAGATATGGACCACAAGTCCTCAAAGCTGCATTTCAAGGAACTTGTTGTGAGTGAACACTGTCATGGTATAGTTCATGGATCCTCCCAAAGGCATTTTCATTGGGATATATCAGTACATGTATTTGACAACTTGTAAAGGAGAAGTGTGAGAGAAAATGTTGTTGAGAGTCTTTCTAAGTGATCCATAAAGGGATATTGGCATGAAAATCGTCACCAAACTCATACATGTCTCTTTGGTGATCATTCTAAGGCCAATGAGCCTTTTTCTTACAAGGAAAATTTCTCCTTGGAAACATCTTACATAGACCTCCCACCCCCAGCAAAGATTCCTGCAAATCGGAGGTAGTTGCCATAAGCACCCAATCAACCAAGCTTCAATTATCCCTCAACTCATAGATGTCTATTTATGAATAGTTAAGAGGACAATACATATATACACATCTCAAGGACTTTTTTATGAGAAGACAATGTCATAACATAGGACCTAGTCCCTCCTTGAAGAATCTTAATGGACTTGTCTGAGAGGACATTGTTATGTTATGGGTCATAGCTCCTCACACATGCATTTTAAGGAATTACTGTAAGATTACATTATCATCATATGTGCCACGACGCCTACCAAATGTATTTTCAAGGACTTGGGATGGTTTTAGTTGTGATAGTTGTCCTTGTTTTAATCGTGATGGTCCTTTCTGCTTTTAGATGTGACACTTCATTCTGATATGGTCACGACACTACATTTGTTGTAGTCGTGACATTGTGCTGTGAGGGTGGGTCACGATGTTGTGTTGTGGGTTGGTCGCGAAGCCTATGTGTAACACTGGTTGTGACGCCTTGCTTTAACGTTGTTGTATCACGTTCTATCGCGGTCATGACGTGCGTCGTGGAGACAATCGCGATGTTGTGTTGTGAGATATGGGTCATGGCATCCTGTTGTAGGATTTGATGATCTTGAATCTATGAGTTTTGATGGACTTGTTATGAGAGGATGTTGTCATGATATGAGACCTAACATCATTGGCAAAAAAACATCAGTGCTCGTTGTAGGATTTGATGATCTTGGATCTATGAGTTTTGACCTTGATGACACTTATGTTATTGTTGTTAGGCCTTGTTTTGGTCAAGACTATCATTTCTCTTATGTTGTGGGTCGAGAAATATGTGCATCTTGTGTGTTTGAGGTCAGACAATTGGTGTTGTTTTAGTTGTGATGGTTGACCTTATTTCAGTTGGGATGGTCTATTATGCTTCTGGACGTGACACTTCATTTTGGTCTGGTTGCGACACTGCGTTTGTTGCAATCACAATGTTGTACTGTGAGGGTGGGTCACGATGTTGTGTTGTGGGTTGGTCGTGAAACTTATGTGTAATGCTAGTCGTGACGTCTTGCTTTAGTGCTAATGTATCACGTTCTATCACGGTTGTGACATGCGTCGTGGAGACAGTCACGATGTTGCATTGTGAGATATGAGACGTGGAACCTCCCAAATGCATTTTTAGGGACTTGATGTGAGATAACATTTGTCTTGAAATGGGGCATGAAACCTCCCAGATGCATTTGAAGGGAAATGTTGTGAAAGGACACTATCATGATATGGGTCGTGTCACCTCCCAAATATATTTTCAGAGACTTGATGTGAGATAATATTTGTCTTGAAATGGGCCCTGATACCTCCCAAATGCATTTTTAGGGATGTGATGTGAGATAACATTTGTCTTGAAATGGGCCTTGACACCTCCCAAATGCATTTTTATGGACTTCTTGTGAGAGGACGTTGTCATGATATGGGACCTGACACCTCCCAAATGTATTTTAAGGACTTACTGTGAGATGACATTATCTTCATATGTTCCATGGAACCTCCCAAATGTATTTTCAAGGACTTAGGATGGTTTTGGTTGTGATGGTTGGTCTTGTTTCAGTCGTTATGGTCCATTCTGCTTCTCGACCTGACACTTCATTTTGGTCTGGTCGCGACGTTGCGTCTGCTGCGGTCAAGATGTTGTGCTATGAGGGTGGGGTGCGACTTTGTGTTGTGGGTTGGTCACGATGCCTATGTGTAACACTGGTCGTAAAGCCTTGCTTTAATGTTGTTGTATCATGTTCTATCATGGTCTCTACGTCTGTCATGGAGACAGTCTCGATGTTGTATTGTGAGAGGGTCATGACGCCTAATTGTAGTAGTTGGTCACAACGTTGTTCTTGGGCTTCAGTCGCGACGTTGCCTTTTTTCTTTGATCATGTTGTTGTTGTCTCATGTTGGGCATAATGTTACGTTGTGTTTGGGTTGTCTCCGGTGCGACACATGTTGCATAATGGTCGCAACGCCTATTGTAGTGGTGGGTCGCGACACAACACGAGGAGGGTAGGGTTAAAGCTAGTCATATGGTTAATATTTGTAATGTTAGTTTTAAGCCTGCATGGGGAGAATGGGGTGAATAATATAGCCTCCCGAATTCATCAATTTTTTATTATTTTGAGGTCTAATTGGGTTGAATTCACTATTTGGATAGAGCATTGACCATCCTCACTATAGAAGATATTTAGTTTGTTAGGGACCTAAATGTAAATTCTCACATGGAACGTGTGAGGAGCTTCCCTACCATATAAGCAAAGCAAGGTCAGGGAGCTAATAAGGAAGTTGGAGATGTCAAATTATGTGTGCATAGAGACTCGCATCAAACGAGATTGCCACGATAAGATGAAGGATATGTTCTTAAATGGTTGGGAGTATACCTCAAACCATGATCATATTGAGGGTGGGAGGATTGTGATGGGGTGGAACCTGATGATTTGGGACATCCAAGCAATTGATTCGATGGATCAGATTGTCACTCTGAGTTGTATTAATAGGGGTGGAACCACCACAAGGAAGAAATAAGGGATTAGAGTACATAGATACAGAGGAAAAATGAAGGATTAGAGGGATGGTGAAGGAAAAGAATGAAGAGAATTGTTGTATCTAACATGGAAGACGCGCCACCAGTGGTGTTGTCCAGTGTCAAGACGACGGTGGTTTCCAGTTCTGAGATGACAGATGGATCATATCGTTTTGTTTGGGCTACTTGAAAATTTGTGTGATCTAAACTTACATTCATCATATATATTTACATCTCTCTGACCTAGTATTGAGAGGGAATATCCAATTGCCTGCTCATCAGTTGTAGCAACTGTAGAGTTGCCCTCCGAGGCAACTTCCACACGCCCAACCTTGTTTATATCTATGTCCCCCACCTCTTCAGTTTCCTATGCTTGTTGAACTGGGACACCGACCTTTGATCCTCTTAACCTCTTACTATTTGACCTTCTACTAGTTTCTCTCCCACACACATGCAGGCTGATCCCACCTTCTTGCCGCCACCCGATAAATCAAAGGCCTTCAGTGTGCCCACAACATAGCCAATAGTGATGAGTGCCCTTCTGGACCAATGGTGCCCGATGTCAGGTAGGGATGGAAAATTTCCCCATTAAACCCATACCCAACTAACCCAAGGCAACCCGACCCAATTTATAATGGGTATTTTGGGTCCGGTTTGTATTCTGGGTCCTAAAGCGGTGGGCCGATATGGGGTAGGTTTTTAGCAGATCCTGGTTGGGATCCATTATCTCCCATCAGTTTCCCTAACCCCCGTCCCAATTCTGATTCTTTGACTCCACGTATCGCTCATTCGCTCTGTGGCGTTCGCGACCTCTCTTCCCCCATCCCCTCTCAGGCGATGGCGGCGGCTCGAAGCACGCCGTGAAGGACGCTTGAAGGAAGCCGAGACGACAAGCAACGAGTTGTTGCCGTGCTACCCTGATGCCAAGTGACGAGCTGCTGCCGTGCCGCCCCGACACCAAGCGACGAGCTGCTGCCGTGCCACCCCGACGCCAAGCGTCGAGCTGCTGTCTCGACTCCCGACGCCACACAACGACATCAATGAAGTTCCAGCGGTGCCAAGACATTGAATAGATCTACAATCGTGCACCTATCAAGCTATCAGACCTCTGTAAAGCTCCTCAGTCCTCAGGCCTTGTAGAAGCTCCACGCCAAGCATCACGACACCAATTTGTTGTCCAGGCGCCACACAAGGAAGTCAACCAGTTGCCGGTGGCCCCAAGACAACAAGCAGATCATCAAGCCCGCACCTCCCAGGCTATTGTGAAGCTTCTATAACCTCGTTATGCAAGATTGAGGTGCGCAAATCCCTTGTTTCTCATCAATGTGCTTATGTATGTCCTAGTTCTGTGTGATTTCACTCCAACCCACAAACCCTTTGATTTTCCTGAATCGGCTACTTCTCTTTCCATCTCCCAAGATTTTCCCCTCTATTCTTCTTCTCCTTTCCCCCTTGTTTTCCTACACCCATCACCCCCTATATGGATCTCCCCTGTCTCATTTTCTCTTCCTTCTGAATCCCCCTAGAAGAAAATTAAATAGGGGTTAACCTCCTCCAAACGAAATATACTGCTCAAACCTCCTATGGTTTTGAGATATTATCTTGTGTTCTGAATATACTGATTATAAACTGTGCTACTACGTTTCCAATGTTAGCTAAGGTGGATGTGTTTATTGCTGGATCGTATACATGTTAGACAAATCTTGCTGATTTGACATTACATTTCATGTTCTAAACTTAACTGATTATAAACTCATACTAGTAAATTTCTATTCTTAAAATGATGTTCTGACAGTTAAAGTTTTGTACTTTTTGCTTGTAACTAGTTGTGGGTCACTTTGATTCTATCGTGGTATTGGTTCTAGATAAGTTAATGATACATTATATGTCATGTCGTGTATGCTACATTAGTCGAATCAGCTGTGATATAAGGCTGAATTAGCTGGTACGCACAACATAAAAACTCACATGGTGAACAATAAGTCGAAACTTATACTCTAAATTCATTTCTATGTATACCTATATGATATTACTGATGTGGTTTTGCAACCTTTTTCTATTTTTGATGTATTATTGTGATAAATCTTATGGCTGGACAACCAAACTTAAACTGTGTTTTTAAGTATGTGATCTATAGAAATGGAACATGCGAGAACAAATCATACATTATTCTAGTGATCTCATTTGCAGGTTGTTAACCATGTCGATACTTTTAATGAAGTTGCTCCATTATTATTCTCATTTGTATGTAATTGATAGAAATTTGCTTAGAATTCATGTTGGGCTGTTCAGGATATTGCTTACGACAATTTCACATTGATTGGTGTTTTAGGTGATGTCACTTAACTGCTTTTTGGCCGCACGAGCTCCAAGGACACTCAGAGTGGCCTATGTTAACATTGACGACTCTAAGATTATTCTCTGTCCTGGTTGTAACATTATTGTCTGTCCTACTGGCCACTTAACTTTTTGAGTATATTATCTTGTTCTATTGTTCTTATACTTATCCACTCTTTTGGCTTCACAGTTTGTTCATGGACCTACTATGGAACAGTTTGTATCAACAGATGAAACATGCAGTCTTGGTTTGCAGGCATGATTTCAGAATTTGATGTGGTACCAAGACAAGCATTTGAAGTACTAAGACCTCTTGGTCAGTTTCACTCCCTTATCTCCTAGCCAAAATAACATCCAAGATGGGTATGCACGTTTAAGAATACCTTGTACCACCACCCAACAACAATCAAATCTCACTTGAGACAGACAGTGCATGGTGGAGAATGAGCTTGAGAAATATTGTTCAAAGCGCCATAAAAAAGTACTCGCCTCAATCTTTTTTTTTTGGTCAGTACTCGCCTCAATCTTCATAGCTACACACACCTGTAAATAAGATGGTCAGCCGAAAAGATCTATTTTTCTGTAAATATGTCAAGGGGCAAGGCCTATATCCTCCCCTCTGTAAACATCTATTTGGGCATATCAATACATTTGACTTTTGGTGTATATTTCTGCACTTCTATACTCGTGTCTGTTGCATTATTTCTGTGTGACAGTGTGAGATTTACAATATGTAAACCATCCAATAAATGGTATCAGTTCATAAGAAAAGTTGACATTAATGCACTGAAATAGGTGACATTTGTAAATATGATTTTTTGGATATGATAACGATAATACATGTAATCACTTACGGTAGATAATGATTGGGTTATCATCTATCTCATGCATATGTTATGTACAAACATGTCATCTTACATGATTTAGGTGAAATTATTTCATGTTAACTTTTAAGAAAAAGAAGACATTCGTGAATGTAATCTTTAACTTTTAAGAAAAAGAAGACATTCGTGAATGTAATCTTTAACAAGCATAGGTGGCGTACTCCTCAAAGCCTACATAGCGCATAGATTACACTAAAAAGATGACAGTCAATTGGCAGATGACTGCCAACCACGTCACCTATTAAGCTAAAGATGACATACTAAAATATCATCAATGAAGTATTTTTCAGTAGTGAGACCCAACAATGAAGCAGATCAGATCAAACCATCCTCCTTAATACCAAATGCATAAATTCATAGAAAACAGCTTGCTAGAGCATGAAACGTACATGGAAAAGATGAGTGAACGCGGCAACTCGACTTTATCTGGTATATGTAACACATAAATAAACTGTTCGAGTCTATGCAAAATAGCAAATACATGTTTTAATACACTAGAAACAATCCACTGTCATACATCGAGAGAATTGTCCAGTATAATAAATAACATATACATTATTTGATGCACATAAATCATGCATGCTTATAAATGTGCAGGTCATCGTCAATCAGCACCCGTGCTTCTGTGCCTTTTTGGCATCCTTCTTCTGATGGCGCTCGTGGAGCGCAAACACACCGCTGCCTACAGATACGGCGGTAGAGACCTCCTGTCTGATCCTGTGTTTGTGGGCGTTCTCGGGGTCTTTCTTCACCTGGTGCTTCTCATGCTACATTAAAGAATATGGTTGTTGAGAGAGAAAGAAATGCCAGGAATGATATTGGGCTTGAGTACGGCTTTCAAAATCCATAAACATACATCAAACAAAAATGTAGTTCTCACCAGAGCGTAAGCTCCCGCAGCAATGGCTCCCAACCCACCGAGCTGCTCCAGGTGCTTGTGGTGCTTGACCTCCTTCGCCGGGTCCACGGGTTTCTTCTCGTCGTCCTTGTGGCGGTGGAGCAGGTTGTGGTTCTTCTTTTCACCGGTCATTGGGATGAATTAGAGGAGGATTGAAGAGGGACGAGGTTGAGTTGGCTACTACGGTTATGCTGCTGCTGGTGCTGGTGCTCGGGGTGAATTGAAAAAGATTCGAGCACCTGTCTTCTATTTATAGCTTGGGGGTTGCAGTACGGTAAGAGGATTGGCGAAAGTAAGTAGCCGCGTTATGGATATCAACACCGCGTTTATTGACGTTCTATAGCGGCCCACAAGCGGCTACACCCACGCATCCCGACATCGACTCGGCGACTTGGGGAGTTGGGTAACTTCGATGGGAGGGTTGAACGGGTCAGCCGGGCACATCTATACCTCTGCTAGCTTTGCTTCGTCAATAAGGCCATCGTTCCATCATTTGTCTTAATAATATCGAACTGCCATCGTACGCATATCTACACGTGCAATCTCCTCTTTGGAGGTGCACATATACTATATATACCATCCCAACACCTTCCTTGGGACAAGGGTGAAGAAGAGTCATACCGTAGTATATAAAGCCATTTTTTTTATAAAAATAAGTGCTTCTTGTTGTTTTTTTTGTGGTAATTAAAGTACAAAAATGGAGCTTTAGTCCCACAAGGGAGTTCTAAAATTTCACTCCTATATGTGGGTTCTTATTCATATGTTCTATATGTTATATGAGGATCACAATAGAATGTGGACTTCGCACACGCATGGTGGGGCACCCAAATAAATTTTGGCCAATATGTTTCGGAGACTTTTAAGCGGGTGGCACTTGGCCCTTCGACCAATTTACACATGTGACACAATTCTTTATTGTTCTGGCTGTGTCTGTGACAGTTCCAGATCTCTGTCTGTTGGAGTCTCCAACTGAACACATCATTTCTCATACGCCTTCATTCCTATTTACCAATATTTCTGTAAATACTTTTTTCTCACATAAAAGAGACGCAAGAGATTTAGTTTCTTCAGTCTGTTGTTACTCTATCCATTAAGTCACTGGAAGAATGATCAAGTCCATTCACCCTTCTTTGTCATCAGTGTATGCATACTTCACGCCTACAAATGTTGTATCTTGCGAGAGTGTTAGTGACAAATTAGTTTGACATACTCCTAAAATTTACTACTTAAACATATTGTATACTCCTATACAAACGACAAACTTAAGAGTATTTATGCTCTAGGGGTACTAAAATAGCTGCTTTTAATACGCCATTAACGTTTGTCTCTGTCGATGTTAAATCAACATATAGTTATTATTTTGACAGTATCACAAAATCCTTTGTCTAATATAACAAAAAGTGAACCTTTTGATGAACCTCAATATCCTTATTGATAGAAAGAAGTTTACACTTTTTTAGAACTATCTGATGTAACTTTTTATTCTATCTGACCTAAAACCAGAAACAAATTCTGTCAATTGAGAAAATGCTATTCGGACATTTCATCATGCCATTCTAAATACTATTTATAATCAATTGTTGAATGCATACTTTCCCCTTAAACTTGCATCTGAAATTTGGAATAAACATAACAAAAAGTATATTTTTGTAGAAACTTCTACACAAAAATTGTTGTTACATATATATTTTTTAAATTTTCATATGATTGAAGATAAAGTAATTTCAACTCTAATTCATAATTTTCAAATAATGCTTGATGATCCAAAAAATGAGAAAAATGATCTAATTGAATGATTTATTGTTGGTTCTTTAATTAAAAATTTTCTAATTGAATGATTTATTGTTGGTTCTTTAATGAAGAAGAATTTATAACATAAAAAAGACAATGTCACTTGATGATGTGGTAATACATATTTGGATAGATCTAGAGAGAGACCAGATTTAATAAAAGAGTAATCTTTTAGTATAAATTTTGTTGATTTTAAATTAAGAAAAAATAACAATTCTTCTAATCAATCTAAAAATCATTAGAAGAATAAGAAAAGAAAATGAAATAACAATAAATATAGAGGCAACATAGAATTAAGAAGAAGAATGTTTTTTGTTATGTTTGTGGTAAATTTCTTAAATATATGCATAACAAGAAGCAAGTGGTCATGTCTTCTATTCTAAGGAACCAACAACCAATCTTGCAACAGATAACATGTTTGTGACATTCATCAGCCTGATCAACATGGGATGATTTTAGCATCATGATTGGATCATTGACTCTGGGACTACATGCTACATTAGTGGAAATAGAAATATGCCGCAGTGGACATCGATATTATTCCTGAGGTATTATATAGTCTCATTAGATAATATGAAATATATCAATCTTATTTATAGCTCATTAATTATATATATACATCATTCTCTTTACAGGTGTTTAAAACTGACCACAGTACAGGAAAGGCCTTACCATATGTACATGCTCCCTATACGATGGGAGAATTAAATGAAGTAAGAGAAGAATAGGCAATAGCCATACAAATAGTGGGGGTTTTAACATATAATTGAGATGTTGATAGCGAATAATGACTAAAGAATGATATTTTATAAATGAATTTCTGAATTATAATATATGTGTGAATGTTTCTACATGTCTGGATGTTTCTACGTGTCTGAGTGAAAATGAATGAAACTGTTGGTTGCTATATGAATGTTTCTACATGTGTGAATGTGAAAATGAATGGAACTACAGATTGCCAACTACATGAATGTTTCTAAATGTGTGAAAATCAAATAGAACTGCAGGTTGCCAAATGTGTAAATATTTTTGTTGTTAATTTTGCAGGTTTATGGCCTTTTGTTGGCTGATATCAATGGATGTCGTAAAACCTACAGTTCATAACTGAACTGCAGGTTTCTCATCCTGCGACCAGCCACAGCAGGTCTGTAGACTGACAGAAAAAAAAAACAATAGACGTCGATTATTTGTATAAAACCGAAGCCACATAGTTATAGTGTCAGTTCCCCTACTCATAGCCGACGTCTATTTCCTTAACACCACGACCGTATTGGGGTATATGGCGTCGATTTCTTAGCTAATAAACCGACGCTGATGGTTCTGGCATCGGTTGTCCTACTAGTAACCGACGTCGATTTCCCTAATGAGACCAAACACCACGACCGTGGCAGCGAGCCATACAACACGGCCGTGCTGGCTAGCACGACCGTGGCAGCGGGTGAGATGGCGTAAGTTATTACTAATAAACAGACGCTGATAGTGCCCCAGATGGTGCCCTTTCTGTGGCGCAAAGGTATATGGCGTCAGTTTCTTATCTAATAACCGACACTGATAGTGCCCTAGATGGCGCCCTTTCTGTGGCGCGAACGTATATGGCGTCAGTTTCTTATCTAATAATCGACGCCTATAGTCCCCTATTGGCGTGTTTTCGGTGGTGCGCGAAGGGTTTTGGTGTCAGTTTTTGAACCGACGCGTAACGGTTGGGCTTTTAGCGTCGCCCACATAGGTGTCGCTTAGAAACCGACACTAAAGGCCTTAAATAACTGACACTAAAGGTCGATTATGTACTAGTGTGTATTATGGTCTATTAGCAAGTCACATGATATTTTAGTTAATTGACAAGAAAATGATCAAATAACCAACAAAACAACATGGCTGAGTGTATTTCTCCCCCTTTGTCATATCAAAAAGGTAGGAGGTTAGTAGAGCTATAAAGCACATGTCTTCTGTAGAGGCACAAACTAAACAAGCAACCACATATAACACACACCAAATTGAGACAAAACTGACATAAACAAGGAATATGGTGTCATAATAAAAATATGGGATAACATACCACTAATTCATATGATATAGTCAACGAAAGAGTTGAGATACATGCGATTAAGATTACAACACTAAGCAATTCCTCTCAGAATAAAAATAGAAACAATGAGAAACAACGAGATGATAGAATAATATGCCTTAGATACACAGTGGCCAAATGTCTAATACATGATAGTCTACAAAAAGAGATATATATATATATATATATGAGCACTCTAATAGACTATAGAGGTAAACATCTACAACATCTACTATATCAACTATATCCTCATGTTCATTGTCCTTAGGATGTCAGTCCCCATCATCATCAGATGGCGCAACAGTGGTAGAAGCAGTAGCCTCATCATCATCACCAAAAGAACCTACAAAGTCATCATCAGAACCATCATCATCCTCGACATCCTCAACATCGCCAACCTCATTCTCAGTGTCCTAGTCAGGCATCTCCTCATCAATAGGAGATCCAGACACATGAGTACCAGGCCATCTGGCATTCTGGTTAGTACAACACATGCCACATATATGTATTGCATTTGCTTGTGGCAAGGTGGGAGTAGAGACTCCATCATTGCCAGTAAGCAAAGTGGCAGTGGGGCCAACAGGTAGGGCCATAAGAGGAAGAGCACCAGGGGAAGGGGTAGGTTCACCATCAACAATAGCAGGGGATGTAGCAGAAGCAACAAGAAGTGGAGGGTCATGGTAGAACTGATTGTATGCATAAGAGGCATAGTCAGCTCTAGAGTATTCCTAGTAGGGAGGGTAGGGCTGGCTACAAGATAAGTTCATATGAGACATGATCTGATAGAGGTCCTAGTGAAGATGATCCTGAACCCTAAGCCCCTATTTGGTTCATGACCTAGTCTAGATTTGTTGTTGTCATTTTGTGACCCATCAGCCTAATTTGGTCTGGGTCTGCTAGATCGGTTCCACTTTTGTGTAATATGCATCATACATATTATATATTAAAATAACATATTATATGAAAATATGTATATATATGTTTAATTTTTAAAATTTTTGAGATATATAATCCCTGCTTGCCCCGTGATTCTTTTATTTATCAATATGACTGATATATTAATAGATAGAGAAAATGAATCCAGCATGTTATGACCACATGCGGAGGTACAAGCATGAGATAATCAAAAGAAAGTAAAAAGCTCAAGACACCAAAGGTGTTTGTGAGCATGCATATGTTTACGTGGGGGGGGCACCCCATAACAAGCCCCTAGAGAAGAACAAAATGTGGGGGCATACCCCCGTAGAGAGTCGGAAAAACGTCCACATCAGAAACCCATATCATCATCACGGTCTGCCTCCTCTAGAAGATATGGATAGACCGGGGTATGGAAGCTCATCTTCTTCGTCAGTGGGGATGGTGCGGCTCCGTTGTTCCTATCGTTGTCACATGTGCAGTGCGGGTATGCTGAAGAGAAGTAAAAATGTCATAGGTTATAATGTTATCGGGGTGTGGTGTGAGAAATCTGCGGTAATTTCTCTCCCTCAAGATGTGCCATGCAAAAATGGTAATAATAGAAGTGTGGTTCATCTCAAACCTGGGGGATGTGTCAGAGCCAAAGGAGGAGGTGATAATATCCTTATAAATGGGTTGAGTAATATGTTTAAGGTCGATGATGTTGGGGATGATTCTATTTGTGAAAGGGCATTGGAAGAAGATGTTTTGGGAATCTTCATACGCCGAGAAGCATAGGTAGCATCTGGATGGAACCGATATGCCGCGACGTTGTAGGTTGTGGTATGTGAAGAGCTTATCGTTACAGAGCAGCCGACCGAAGAGTTTGTATCTGAGAGGTATATTGGTGTGTCATATTGTGGTCATGGGGTTGGTGAAACCTCTGAATGAGAAGTGTTTGTAAGCAAGTCTGGTAGAATATTTAGTGTCCCATTTCCATGAGATTTGAGAGTTTGTGTCAAATTCTAATGTTTTTACGATGTTAGATAAGCATATGACAGGGAGGTGTTGTGAAAAGGGCCGACTTGAGGGTGTTGTGCATGCGGCTGCTGCATAGAGCGAGAGCTTTCTTAATGCTGATATACTGGATGGGTCGGGGGAACTGCAGTGATGTAGTATAGTTGGCAATAGACTGCTGCTTGTACCATGGATCGTACCAAAAGAGCATATTTGTGTGGCAGTGAGGTGGCGTATGGATGGTGGCTAGAAAAAGGTGGAGGATGTTGTTTAGATGCTTCCAGAGAGGGGAAGTAGACTTCTTTGTTACGGGTCTCCAAGGTGGATGATTGTCATAGTATTTCTTATGGATGTGTTTGGACCAGGCAGATGTTCTGTTCTGGCATACATGTTCGATAATCTTAAGGAGAAGACATGTGTTGTGCAATTTGATGTCAATGATGCCCCGACCCCCTGATCAATAGGGGCGGTGATAGACTTCCAGTTGGTCAGATGCGAATGGACACCCTTATGTACCCGTGATTCTGACCGTTCATCTAACAGCTTGGTCGATGATAGAATCCATTAAGATCTGTATCATCAGATTACTATGGATAAATATCTCACTAATTGATACGTGTTGCTATGTTGCTAATTTATCTAAAACAAGTACGAAACAACGATCTAATCAGCTAAGTAGTCTAACTTCTATTTGTACCTAAATCTCGCACTATACTTGTTCTACCTCAAACAATGAAGCAGTTCAGACCGAACAATGAAGCAGATCAGATCAAACCATCCTCCTTAATACCAAATGCATAAATTCATAGAAAACAGCTTGCTAGAGCATGAAACGTACATGGAAAAGATGAGTGAACGCGGCAACTCGACTTTATCTGGTATATGTAACACATAAATAAACTGTCCGAGTCTATGCAAAATAGCAAATACATGTTTTAATACACTAGAAATAATCCACTGTCATACATCGAGAGAATTGTCCAGTATAATAAATAACATATACATTATTTGATGCACATAAATCATGCATGCTTATAAATGTGCAGGTCATCGTCAATCAGCACCCGTGCTTCTGTGCCTTTTTGGCATCCTTCTTCTGATGGCGCTCGTGGAGCGCAAACACACCGCTGCCTACAGATACGGCGGTAGAGACCTCCTGTCTGATCCTGTGTTTGTGGGCGTTCTCGGGGTCTTTCTTCACCTGGTGCTTCTCATGCTACATTAAAGAATATGGTTGTTGAGAGAGAAAGAAATGCCAGGAATGATATTGGGCTTGAGTACGGCTTTCAAAATCCATAAACATACATCAAACAAAAATGTAGTTCTCACCAGAGCGTAAGCTCCCGCAGCAATGGCTCCCAACCCACCGAGCTGCTCCAGGTGCTTGTGGTGCTTGACCTCCTTCGCCGGGTCCACGGGTTTCTTCTCGTCGTCCTTGTGGCGGTGGAGCAGGTTGTGGTTCTTCTTTTCACCGGTCATTGGGATGAATTAGAGGAGGATTGAAGAGGGACGAGGTTGAGTTGGCTACTACGGTTATGCTGCTGCTGGTGCTGGTGCTCGGGGTGAATTGAAAAAGATTTGAGCACCTGTCTTCTATTTATAGCTTGGGGGTTGCAGTACGGTAAGAGGATTGGCGAAAGTAAGTAGCCGCGTTATGGATATCAACACCGCGTTTATTGACGTTCTATAGCGGCCCACAAGCGGCTACACCCACGCATCCCGACATCGACTCCGCGACTTGGGGAGTTGGGTAACTTCGATGGGAGGGTTCAACGGGTCAGCCAGGTACATACATCTATACCTCTGCTAGCTTTGCTTCGTCAATAAGGCCATCGTTCCATCATTTGTCTTAATAATATCGAACTGCCATCGTACGCATATCTACACGTGCGATCACCTCTTTGGAGGTACACATATACTATATATACCATCCCAACACCTTCCTTGGGACAAGGGTGAAGAAGAGTCATACTGTAGTGTATAAAGCAATTTTTTTAATAAAAATAAGTGCTTGTTGTTGTTTTTTCTGTGGTAATTAAAGTACAAAAATGGAGCTTTAGTCCCACAAGGGAGTTCTAAAATTTCACTCCTATTGTGGGTTCTTATTCATATGTTATATATGTTATATGAGGATCACAATAGAATGTGGACTTCGCACACGCATGGTGGGGCACCCAAATAAATTTGGGCCAATATGTTTCGGAGACTTTTAAGCGGGTGGCACTTGGCCCTTCCACCAATTTACACATGTGACACAATTCTTTATTGTTCTGGCTGTGTCTGTGATAGTTCCAGATCTCTGTCTGTTGGAGTCTCCAACCCAACACATCATTTCTCATACGTCTTCATTCCTATTTACCAATATTTCCGTAAATACTTTTTTCTCACATAAAAGAGACGCAAGAGATTTAGTTTCTTCAGTCTGTTGTTACTCTATCCATTAAGTCACTGGAAGAATGATCAAGTCCATTCACCCTTCTTTGTGATCAGTGTATGCATACTTCACGCCTACAAATGTTGTATCTTGCGAGAGTGTTAGTGACAAATTAGTTTGACATACTCCTAAAATTTACTACTTAAACATGTTGTATACTCCTATACAAACGACAAACTTAAGAGTATTTATGCTCTATGGGTACTAACATAGCTGCTTTTAATACGTCATTAGCGTTTGTCTCTGTCGATGTTAAATCAACATATAGTTATTATTTTGACAGTATCACAAAATCCTTTGTCTAATATAACAAAAAGTGAACCTTTTGATGAACCTCAATATCCTTATTGATAGAAAGAAGTTTACACTTTTTTAGAACTATCTGATGTAACTTTTTATTCTATCTGACCTAAAACCAGAAACAAATTTTGTCAATTGAGAAAATGCTATTCGGACATTTCATCATGCCATTCTAAATAGTATTTATAATCAATTGTTGAATGCATACTTTCCCCTTAAACTTGCATCTGAAATTTGGAATAAACATAACAAAAAGTATATTTTTGTAGAAACTTCTACACAAAAATTGTTGTTACATATATATTTTTTAAATTTTCATATGATTGAAGATAAAGTAATTTCAACTCTAATTCATAATTTTCAAATAATGCTTGATGATCCAAAAAATGAGAAAAATGATCTAATTGAATGATTTATTGTTGGTTCTTTAATTAAAAAATTTCTAATTGAATGATTTATTGTTGGTTCTTTAATGAAGAAGAATTTATAACATAAAAAAGACAATGTCACTTGATGATGTGGTAATACATATTTGGATAGATCTAGAGAGAGACCTGATTTAATAAAAGAGTAATCTTTTAGTGTAAATTTTGTTGATTTTAAATTAAGCAAAAATAACAATTCTTCTAATCAATCTAAAAATCATTAGAAGAATAAGAAAAGAAAATGAAATAACAATAAATATAGAGGCAACACAGAATTAAGAAGAAGAATGTTTTTTGTTATGTTTGTAGTAAATTTCTTAAATATATGCATAACAAGAAGCAAGTGGTCCCGTCTTCTATTCTAAGGAACCAACAACCAATCTTGCAACGGAGAACATGTTTGTGACATTCATCAGCCTGATCAACATGGGATGATTTTAGCATCATGATTGGATCATTGACTCTGGGACTACATGCTACATTACTGGAAATAGAAATATGCCGCAGTGGACATCGATATTATTCCTGAGGTATTATATAGTCTCATTAGATAATATGAAATATATCAATCTTATTTATAGCTCATTAATTATATATATACATCATTCTCTTTACAGGTGTTTATAACTGACCACAGTACAGGAAAGGCCTTACCATATGTACATGCTCCCTATACGACGGGAGAATTAAATGAAGTAAGAGAAGAATAGGCAATAGCCATACAAATAGTGGGGGTTTTAACATATAATTGAGATGTTGATAGCGAATAATGACTAAAGAATGATATTTTATAAATGAATTTCTAAATTATAATATATGTATGAATGTTTCTACATGTCTGGATGTTTCTACGTGTCTGAGTGAAAATGAATGAAACTGTTGGTTGCTATATGAATGTTTCTACATGTGTGAATGTGAAAATGAATGGAACTACAGATTGCCAACTACATGAATGTTTCTAAATGTGTGAAAATCAAATGGAACTGTAGGTTGCTAAATGTGTAAATATTTTTGTTGTTAATTTTGCAGGTTTATGGCCTTTTTTTGGCTGATATCAATGGATGTCGTAAAACCTACAGTTCATAACTGAACTGTAGGTTTCTCATCCTGCGACCAGCCACAGTAGGTCTGTAGACAGACAGAAAAAAAAACAATAGGCGTCGGTTATTTGTATAAAACCGACGCCACATAGTTATAGTGTCAGTTCCCCTACTCATAACCGACGTCTATTTCCTTAACACCACGGCCGTATTGGGTTATATGGCGTCAGTTTCTTAGCTAATAAACCGACGCTGATGATTCTGGCGTCGGTTGTCCTACTAGTAACCGACGTCGATTTCCCTAATGAGACCAAACACCACGACCGTGGCAGCGGGCCATACAACACAGCCGTGCTGGCCAGCACGACCGTGGCAGCGGGTGAGATGGCGTCAGTTATTACTAATAAACCGACGCTGATAGTGCCCCAGATAGTGCCCTTTCTGTGGCGCAAAGGTATATGGCCTCGGTTTCTTATCTAATAACCGACACTGATAGTGCCCTAGATGGCGCCCTTTCTGTGGCGCGAAGGTATATGGCGTCGGTTTCTTATCTAATAATCGACGCCTATAGTCCCCTATTTGCGCATTTTCGGTGGTGCGCGAAGGGTTTTGGTGTCAGTTTTTGAACCGACGCGTAACGGTTGGGCTTTTAGCGTCGCCCACATAGGTGTCGCTTAGAAACCGACACTAAAGGCCTTAAATAACTGACACTAAAGGTCGATTATGTACTAGTGTGTATTATGGTCTATTAGCAAGTCACATCATATTTTAGTTAATTGACAAGAAAATGATCAAATAACCAACAAAACAACATGGCTGAGTGTATTTCTCCCCCTTTGTCATATCAAAAAGGTAGGAGGTTAGAAGAGCTATAAAGCACATGTCTTATGTAGAGGCACAAACTAAACAAGCAACCACATATAACACACACCAAACAGAGACAAAACTGACATAAACAAGGAATATGGTGTCATAATAAAAATATGGGATAACATACCACTAATTCATATGATATAGTCAACGAAAGAGTTGAGATACATGCGATTAAGATTACAACACTAAGCAATTCCTCTCAGAATAAAAATAGAAACAATGAGAAACAACGAGATGACAGAATAATATGCCTTAGATACACAGTGGCCAAATGTCTAATACATGATAGTCTACAAAAAGATATATATATATATATATATATATGAGCACTCTAATAGACTATAGAGATAAACATCTACAACATCTACTATATCAACTATATCCTCATGTTCATTGTCCTTAGGATGTCAGTCCGCATCATCATCAGATGGCGCAACAGTGGTAGAAGCAATAGCCTCATCATCATCACCAAAAGAACCTACAAAGTCATCATCAGAACCATCATCATCCTCGACATCCTCAACATCGCCAACCTCATTCTCAGTGTCCTAGTCAGGCATCTCCTCATCAATAGGAGATCCAGACACATGAATTGAAATAGATTCGAGCACCTATCTTCTATTTATAGCTAGGGGGTTGCAGTACGGTAAGAGGATTGGCAAAAGTAAGTAGCCGCGATATGCATATCAACACCGCATTTATTTACGTTCTATAGCCGCCCACAAGCGGCTACACCCACGCATCCCGACATCGACTCGGCGACTTGGGGTGTTGGGTAACTTCGATGGGAGGGTTGAACGGGTCAGCCGGGTACATCTATTCCTCTGCTAGCTTTGCTTCGTTAATAAGGCCATCGTTCCATCATTTGTATTAATAATATCGAACTGCCATCATACGCATATCTACACGTGCGATCTCCTCTTTGGAGGTGCACATATACTATATATACCATCCCAACACCTTCCTTGGGACAAGGGTGAAGCAGAGTCATACCGTAGTGTATAAGGCCATTTTTTAATAAAAATAAGTGCTTTTTGTTGTTTTTTTTGTGGTAATTAAAGTACAAAAATGGAGCTTTAGTCCCACAAGGGAGTTCTAAAATTTCACTCCTATATGTGGGTTTTTATTCATATGTTATTTATGTTATATGAAGATCACAATAGAATATAGACTTCGCACACACATAGTGGCGCACCCAAATAAATTTGGGCCAATATGTTTCGGAGACTTTTAAGCGGGTGGCACTTGGCCCTTCGACTAATTTACACATGTGACACAATTCTTTATTGTTCTGGCTGTGTCTGTGACAGTTCCAGATCTCTGTCTGTTGGAGTCTCCAACCGAACACATCATTTCTCATACGCCTTCATTCCTATTTACCAATATTTTCGTAAATACTTTTTATCACAGAAAAGAGACGCAAGAGATTTAGTTTCTTCAGTTTGTTGTTACTCTATCCATTAAGTCACTGGAAAAATAATCAAGTCCATTCACCCTTCTTTGTGATCAGTGTATGCATACTTCACGCCTACAAATGTTGCATCTTGCGAGAGTGTTAGTGACAAATCAGTTTGACATACTCCTAAAATTTACTACTTAAACATATTGTATACTCCTATACAAACGACAAACTTAAGAGTATTTATGTTCTATGGGTACTAACATAGCTGCTTTTAATAAGCCATTAACGTTTGTCTCTGTCGATGTTAAATCAACATATAGTTATTATTTTGACAGTATCACAAAATCCTTTGTCTAATATAACAAAAAGTGAACCTTTTGATGAACCTCAATATCCTTATTGATAGAAAGAAGTTTACACTTTTTTAGAACTATCTGATGTAACTTTTTATTCTATCTGACCTAAAACCAGAAACAAATTCTGTCAATTGAGAAAATGCTATTCGGACATTTCATCATGCCATTCTAAATACTATTTATAATCAATTGTTGAATGCATACTTTCCCCTTAAAGTTGCATCTGAAATTTGGAAAAAACATAACAAAACGTATATTTTTGTAGAAACTTCTACACAAAAATTATTGTTACATTTTTTTTTTAATTTTCATATGATTCAAGATAAAGTAATTTCAACTCTAATTCATAATTTTCAAATAATGTTTGATGATCCAAAAAATGAGAAAAATGATCTAATTGAATGATTTATTGTTGGTTCTTTAATTAAAAAATTTCTAATTGAATGATTTATTGTTGGTTCTTTAATGAAGAAGAATTTATAACATAAAAAAGACAATGTCACTTGATGATGTGGTAATACATATTTGGATAGATCTACAGAGAGACCTGATTTAATAAAAGAGTAATCTTCTAGTGTAAATTTTGTTGATTTTAAATTAAGCAAAAATAACAATTCTTCTAATCAATCTAAAAATCATTAGAAGAATAAGAAAAGAAAATGAAATAACAATAAATATAGAGGCAACATAGCATTAAGAAGAAGAATGTTTTTTGTTATGTTTGTGGTAAATTTCTTAAATATATGCATAAAAAGAAGCAAGTGGTCCCGTCTTCTATTCTAAGGAACCAACAACCAATCTTGCAACGGAGAACATGTTTGTGACATTCATCAGCCTGATCAACATGGGATGATTTTAGCATCATGATTGGATCATTGACTCTGGGACTACAATGTAACGACCCACTCTTTTGGGTGTCTAAAAGACCTTAAAGTCGCGAATCGTCACTCATAACTTCCAGGATCAGATTCATGAAATAATACAGAATAGTAAACAATTTCCATTATTGAGCAAATATTTACATGTTTACATGAAAAGCTCCTCTAAGGAGTTACATAACTTTTAAACAGAATTAACTTTTATAGGTGTGAAGATAACCATCACAACTAAACCATCTGGAATAACTCTAGTGTCTTCAACATCTTTTATCTGTACCTTCATGTCCACGCTATCAAGTATATCTGATACCTAAAATGTCGACAAACAAATACGCGATCAACATATTTCTATACTGGTACGAGGATTCAAGCAATAATCACAAGTACGGATATAATCACACTTCTTTATCTTGAATCTAAGAATATAAACTCATTTTCATATTCTAACCCTTATCTGGTCCACTACCTCTAGTGTAATCACTGTCCCTCCGGGGCTCGTGTGCATTACCCTTAAGATCAGTCTGACTCGGATTCAGAATGTAGTTATTTACTTTACATGATACTCATATGAACTTTATAGTTTGCAAGAACTAAATAAACAAGCAATCAGTTTATTTGTCGTTCAATCTCATCGAGAAACTTCGACAATCTTGAAATTCGATACATGTAATCATAAGCGTAACCACGTACCTTATGTCATTGCAGAACCATGTAGAATATATCACATGTACTTTAAGAGTATATCCAAACATCCAAGAAACACACATTCAATCTGAAATATACATACTACATATGTGTCACCATGTATTCGCATTACATTATTCAGATCTAAATTTGCACCTAAACTAGGGTTTAGGGTTATCTCATGTTTGGAACTGGGATTAGGGATACAAACCCTAATTCTATCATATCGTGGTTTCTAAGATTACGATTTCAGTTATGCATATTAGGCGAAACCCTAATTATCAACTTCAAGCACATTAGATTACCCATGACACCTAAATCATATTACTCATCATTATGATTATAGCAAGATGTCTATACTAGTTTCACAACCCTAATAATCATTGTATGAGTTTATTAAACTAGAAACATCATTATTCCTCCTTATCAAAGATTTCTTCATTATGCAGGTCTAGATCAGGTATTAGCCTATCATGAATGAATCTATTCAATTAAGCATCATATTAACCAAAATCTAGATTTCCCTTTACATTAAACACTTCTAAACATGTATTGCACATACTTTTCGAACATGAAGCATAATTAGATTCTGAAACTATTTTATATGAATTCCTCTCATTTTTCTGAGCAAGTTTCATATATAACTTATTGCGAACAGAGCTACGAATAATTTCCTATAATTATTCCATGGTTATTCAGTTATCACCAATCATTAGTTGCCACATCAGCTAAAAAGGCATTACCTTTGTTTAATCTGGCTCGGCTCCTGATTAGGGGGGAATAGACCTTTCCACCCTTCAATCTTGAACATGAGGCTGGGGGTAAAAGAGTCTTTTGACTCTGTTTCATCTCCTTCGTTGCGTAGAGCGCCCCCTGGCCTGGCGCTCACGCCCGACGGCCGTCCGAAAAGCAAGGCTCCGCGCCAGGCTACCGGAGGTGTCCTGGAAGCGCCCTCCCTCTTTCATCCCCTCTCGGATGCGAAGACACCCATAGCTCCCTCGGAGGCCGCCAAAGCTAGGAGATGAATCTCTGCTTCCTCCTTGCACTGTACCAACGGCCGGAGACAAGATCCACAGCTAGAGCCGCTACCTTACTTTGCAGAGGACTCGTAGGTGCGCCAAAGTGCCCCTTTATGGTTTACGTACCTTCTGGCATCAAAGTATGCCCGCTGCTATATCTCGCAATCCTGTTCCTGCTCACAACGTCAACCTGCATGGGCAATGGCCGAGCCAACCCAGGTGGCTGACTCACCCTCCTCTTCGTCTCTATCATCTGCAGGTCCCCGAATGATGCTATCTCTCACCTATTGTCACACCCTCTGGGTGGACGAGGCGTGTAGCAGTGAGAGGGATGGCAGGCTAGGTCTCACGCCTAGGTTAGCGGAATGGCTGTCTGGCTTCACGGAGTTTCCACTTTACTGAAACGAGAGAGAGAGTTTGGGGAAACAGGAACCCTCCGCAGTCCGGGTCGAGTTTTGGGTGATGAGGGCTTCCTCCACAACCTTCTATATATACTTATCTTAATGAAAACCTACTGGTTCCTCTTAAGAAGGGAGAGAGGAAAAGGGAGCAACCATCGAGAAGGAAACTGGGTTTCCTTCCCCCTACGCTCACGATAAGGAAAAGTCCCTTTAAAAGATAAATCTCATTAATAACTTCCATACTTAATAGATTATACTTCCCTCTCGCTTCATGACTCCCCTTCTTAGGAAACCTTCTATTTTACATTGTCCTTTTTCTTAACATGATATAGGATCCTCAATAAAAGGTTACAAATTTTAAACTCGTTAAACTCCTTTCCTAACTAGAGTCCCAAGAGCCATGTAAAAAACCATATTTTCTATTTCTCTTAGGAAACTTACATATTGTTATTTTATTTGGCTTCCAAGCAATAAGTGGATAATCCTTTAATTAAATAGTTGAACCACATATTATCTTGGATTATCTTAGAATTCCTCTCATTATCTTATCTTGTAATTATCCTTCAACATACCAAAAAGGCAACATAAGGTAGCACTATTTGGTGTCCCAACCATTGTGTTTCCAATAATGGAAAGATAAGTTTTCTTTTCATTATCTAACACATTATTATCTTTATTCTCCTTTGGAAAACATTTATCAACATCAAAAGTCACTACTATTTATTAAAGCCTGAATTTCTTTTATCTATTTGTCTTGTACCAAAGCACTTGTGCGACAAAGGCAATTAACATTAGTATTCCACAATAAAATCATTGAGGAATTATCAAATTAATTCATGCATCATATTATATAGTTCAATTTTTACCAAAATTTGAGGATATTACATTCACTCCTCCTTAAAAGGAATTTTGTCCTCAAAATTCACACCCAAAAGAAGAAAAAAAGGTGAATTATAACTCATCTTAGTTTCAAGTCTTAGGGTTAGCACCCTACTTAGACGTCTTTACATATGTTATTATGCAAATTCCACACATTAAGACTAAGATTGGTACTTGAATTCAATTCAATGTATATCTACATCTTTAGTATAGACATCTTATCATCACTTGATGATTTCATTCTTATTTTGTGATTTCATTATTACTTGGTGATTTCTCTTTTCACCTAGGTTTCCAACCTATTATTCATTACTTTCACACAAGGGTGAGGTAACACCTCTGACCCTAGATCATGTTATTACACATTAAATGTAGGATATTTATCCTCATTATCTCAATTTTAAGCATAATGTGTGTCTATCCAATCTCCCTCCCTCATAATGAAATGAAATAAGCATTTGGTTGCAGCCCAAACACAAAGTTCATTCCATTCCAAAAGTGGAGATAGTACATCCACACCTTACCTTTTAATTTCACATATTAAGTTGAATCATACTCTATATGACTCTAAACTTTCTCTCTTAATTTTTATAGCATTCTTCTATCTCATGGAGTCAAGTGTCCCTTTTCTTACTCTTAAGTTAGGGAACAACTTTTCTCATGTTTTCATGACTTCTTTTATATCTTTTATATTTACATCTCATGTATCATTATGAGCCTTATCCCAAACCTTGAGGTCTCTAGGGGTATAGGTACCTTTAGAGTGATATTGTCCTTATGCATCAAGAGAGTGCCTTTCACATTCACCCATTAGGCTACATGATCCTCATGGAGGTAGCTAATCTCCTGAGTCGTGTACCTTGGATAAACCTAGCTGTTATCTCCCGACCACATGGTCATGTGCATTCAGGGCATATCAACTCCCAACCCATCAGTCCTATGTACCTCTAATACACCCTACTTGACCCTAGGATTGCATTAGGACTCTACCCTCCCTAAGGGCTTCTTTTAAGATGTCACACATTATTCTCTTATTTAATTCTTTAACCCAGATTGCCTTCAAATCTCTCTTTTGAGTACACATAATGCAGTGTCGTCCCATCATTGGGCTCGGGCCACCTTCCCTCCAGGGCTTGGTCCCATGTCGGTCTTCCCTCCTGGGCTTGACCTCGGTGATCTTCCCCTCCAGGGGCTTGATCCTAAACAACTGCATTGTGGACTTAGGCCACCTTCCCTCCTGGGCTTGGTGCCTGCCTGGTCTTCCCTCCTGGGCTTGACCATTTCATGACCTTCCCTCCTGGGCTTGGTCGTCCACTTAGGCCACCTTCCCTCCTGGGCTTGGTGCCTTACTGGTCTTCCCTCCTGGGCTTGACCAGCTATGTCACTCAGAGTCGACATCCTTGGGTTCAAAGAATTTAAGTATATATATATATATATATATATATATATATATATATTTAATCCTTAACTCTTCACTCCTCTAGGTGAGGATTAAGTCATCTCAATACTTAATTACATTTATTCACTTACCTTTTAAGGGAAAGTTCTAACCTAGGGTGCCTTCTTGGCTCATAGGAGGGGGTTAGGCTCACTAGCCACAACCTGATCCCAAGATGTAGGTTTTTCCTCCCTCATAGGTCATCTTCCCAGTCTCAGGCTAACCCACCCCAGGTTGTCTCACTAACCCTAAAGGTTTTATAGATATCTCTTTGTTTTCATTAAGTATTACTTTTATCATTATAACATATCAACCCATGTTTTCTCAACCTCTGGATTACCCCCTCATGGTCTCTGTCCATTCAATGAACTTGGGTCACCTTCCCTCCAGGGCTTGGTGCTACCTTGGCCTTCCCCTCTAGGGGCTTGGCCACCATCACTAAACTTCAAGAGACACCATGTGGAGTATGTTATATACCAACTTTTCTTCGATTGGATTTTTATATCTCTTAAGACTTATCACATAAGTTTTATGCTCCTCATGCACACTTGCATGGGAGATTGGGTTACCTAGACCATCCCTTATCTTTCTTATTTATGATTTCAAGTTTCACATGGGCAGTGTCCCATACCACCACACCATGTAGATTATCAATTTTAAGTTTCACATGGGTAGTGTCCCATACCACCACACCATGTGGATTACCAATTTCAAATTTCACATGGGTAGTGTCCCATACCACCACACCATGTTTATTAATTAGGATTAATGTTTAGAGTTAGGGTTAGGGACTATACTCTACCTCTCAGAGTTTTCATATACCTTGACTCTCTAGAGTTTTCATACCCTATTCCAAGTCCTTCCTCTAAGAAAGGGCTTACCCAAACATGTATCTTCCTAGTATCTACCCTCTCTAGAGGGACCTACACGAAAGGCTACATCTTTTCACATTTTACTTCTCTTATTAACATTTTCTTTTCAAAGATTTTAAGCACGAGATGAGAAGTAGAGGAAAATGTGAGATGAGGAACTTAATTTTTCTCTTAAAATTTCTAAGGATAATTTGAAATTATAAACTATTAAGTATTAGTTGATGAATCTGTGCTCTGATACCAAATGTAACGACCCACACTTTTGAGTGTCTAAAAGACCTTAAAGTCGCAAATAGTCACTCATAACTTCCAGGATTAGATTCATGAAATAATACAGAATAGTAAACAATTTCCATTATTGAGAAAATATTTACATGTTTACATGAAAAGCTCCTCTAAGGAGTTACATAACTTTTAAACAGAATTAACTTTTATAGGTGTGAAAATAACCATCACAACTAAACCATATGGAATAACTCTAGTGTCTTCAACATCTTATATATGTACCTTCATGTCCACGCTATCAAGTATATCTGATACCTAAAACGCCGACAAATAAATACGCGATCAGCATATTTCTATTCTGGTACGTGGATTCAAACAATAATCACAAGTATGGATATAATCAAACTTCTTTATCTTGAATCTAAGAATATAAACTCATTTTCATATTCTAATCCTTATCTGGTCCACTACCTCAGGAGTAATCACTGTCCCTCCCGGGCTCGTGTGCATTACCCTTAAGATCAGTCTGACCCGGGTTCAGAATGTATTTATTTACTTTACATGATACTCATATGAACTTTATAGTTTGCAAGAACTAAATAAACAAGCAAGTAGTTTATTTGTCGTTCAATCTCATCGAGAAACATCGACATTCTTGAAATTCGATACATGTAATCATAAGCGTAACCACATACCTTATGCCATTGCAAAACTATGTAGAATATATCACATGTACTTTAAGAGTATATCCAAACATCCAAGCAACACACATTCAATCTGAAATATACATACTACATATGTGTCACCATGTATTCGCATTACATTATTCAGATCTAAATTTGCACCCAAACTAGGGTTTAGGGTTATCTCATGTTTGGAACTGGGATTAGGGATACCAACCCTAATTCTATCATATCGTGGTTTCTAAGATTACAATTTCAGTTATGCATATTAGGCGAAACCCTAATTATCAACTGCAAGCACATTGGATTACCCATGACACCTAAATCATATTACTCATCATTATGATTATAGAAAGATGTCTATACTGGTTTCACAACCCTAATCAACATTGTATGAGTTTATTAAATTATAAACATCATTATTCCTCCTTATCAAATATTTCTTCATTATGCATGTCTAGATCAGGTATTAGCCTATCATGAATGAATCTATTCAATTAAGCATCATATTAACCAAAATCTAGAGATCCCTTTACATTAAACACATCTAAACATGTATTGCACATACTTTTCGAACATGAAGCATAATTAGATTCTGAAACTATTTTATATGAATTCCTCTCATTTTTCTGAGCAAGTTTCATATATAACTTATTGCGAACAGAGCTACGAATAATTTCCTATAATTATTCCATGGTTATTCAGTTATGACCAATCATTAATTGCCACATCAACTAAAAAAGCATTACCTTTGTTTAATCTGGCTCGGCTTCTGATTAGGGGGGAATAGACCTTTCCACCCTTCAATCTTGAACATGAGGCTGGGGGTAAAAGAGTCTTTGGCTCTGTTTCATCTCCTTCGCTGCGTAGAGCGCCCCCTGGCCTGGCGCTCACGTCCGACGGCCGACCGAAAAGCAAGGCTCCGCGCCAGGCTACCGGAGGTGTCCTGGAAGCGCCCTCCCTCTTTCAGCCCCTCTCGGATGAGAAGACACCCATAGCTCCCTTGGAGGCCGCCAAAGCTAGGAGATGAAGCTCTGCTTCCTCCTTGCGCTGTACCAACGACCGGAGATAAGATCCCCATCTAGAGCCACTGCCTTACTTTGCAGGGGACTCGTAGGTGCGCCAAAGTGCCCCTTTATGGTTTGCGTACCTTCTGGCATCAAAGTATGCCTGCTTCTATATCCCGCGATCATGTTCCTGCTCACATCGTCAACCTGCATGGGCCATGGCCGAGCCAACCCAGGTGGCCGACTCGCCCTCCTCTTGGGCTCTATCATCTGCAGGTCCCCGGATGATGCTATATCTCGCCTATTGTCACACCCTCTGGGTGGACGAGGTGTGTAGCAGTGAGAGGGATGGTAGGCTAGGTCTCACGCCTAGGTTAGCGGCATGGCTGTCTGGCTTCACGGAGTTTCCACTTTACTAAAATGAGAGAGAGAGTTTGCGGAAATAGGAACCCTCCGCAGTCCGGGTCGAGTTTTGGGTGATGAGGGCTTCCTCCACAACCTTCTATATATAGCTATCTTAATGAAAATCTAGTGGTTCCTATTAAGAAGGGAGAGAGGAAAAGGGAGCATCCATCGAGAAGGAAATTGGGTTTCCTTCCCCCAACGCTCACGATAAGGAAAAGTCCCTTTAAAAGATAAATCTCATTAATAACTTCCATACTTTAATAGATTATACTTCCCGCTCGCTTCATGACTCCCCTTCTTAGGAAACCTTCTATTTTACATTGTCCTTTTTCTTAACATGATATAGGATCCTCAATAAAAGGTTACAAATTTTAAACTCGTTAAACTCCTTTCCTAACGAGAGTCCCAAGAGCCATGTAAAAAACCATATTTCCTATTTCTCTTAGGAAACTTACAAATTGTTCTTTTATTTGGCTTCCAAGCAATAAGTGGATAATCCTTTAATTAAATATCTGAACCACATATGTTACGACCCCATCTGAGCTTAATTGGTAAACTAGGGTTTACCTAGACAATTGCAAAGATTAATTGGAATAATCATTCTTGAAATCTAATTAATGAGGATAACACAATTAGGATGTTTTAACTATGATAAGAAGTCTAAATGTTCTTTTGTCTTGAGAATTAGGGTTTGAGAAACATAAACCCTAATCGGCCCAAGAATAGGATTTTGATGATGCATGAATACAGAATTTGATAAGTAGAATGTCTCACTAAATGATTTTTAGTATTTTATGTATAACTCTGATTTACTTCAAATTTGGATATGATTTGGATATATTAATGTGAACAACATTGGAAAATATCAGAATTTTTGAAGAATGCTCTGACCTGTTTATCGGCCGAGTTTCAAACTCGACCGATCACATTTCCAGAATTATACAGCAGTGTGGTAATTGAATTTTATCTTTTTATTGGTATATCCAATTGATCTCAAATTTTAACTGTGCTTGAAAAACACTGTTTTAGACACTCTTTTAAATTGGCATAATTTTTGGATGACTTTTTGATCTATACAGTAAGGGTGTCGGTCGAGTTTTGTGCAGGACAAACTCGGCCGAATATATTGCAGACTGCAATATAGCAGTGCACTGTTCTATTTTTAATTATTTATTGGTAACACCAAATGATCTCAAATTTTAACTGAAACTTTATAGATCAATTATTAACAACGTGCTAAATTCCCATAATTGTTGGAGAATGTTTGATCTCTGAAATAAACGAATTACAGTAACTTTTGTATAACTGAATATTCAGCCAATATAATTAAAGTTAAGTGTTGGGTCAATATGCAATTGACCCAAGCAGCTCAATTGACTTATATGAGCAACCACACAAACACACAGCTCTCATTCTTCGTCATTCACTCCAGAGAAATGAAAACCTAGAGAGAGAGGGAGAGTTAGGGCTTGAGTGGAGAAAGTGGGGGAATTGCTGAATTAGGGTTTTGCGATTCCAGGAAGGGTGAAATCAAGTAAGTTTGGATCCTTTGCATAGACTTTTATGGTGAATCTTTTCTCTCATGTCTAGATTCCGTCCATGCTCTGATTTGATCCAAGATGATGTCGAAATTCCCTCTTTTCTCACCCTTTCTTCATAATCCCTCATTTTCAAGGTTCCCGAATTGAATGGAAGAAGAATTGGGAGTTTTGCTAGGGATTTGATAGGAATTCGAGATTCCCTGAGTTGAGCTGCAGTTGTGAGGTGTTTTCACACCTTAGGGTGAGTGGATTCTTCCTTCAAACATTCTAATGCACGAATTTTATTATAGCATCCAAATCCCTAAATGCTTAGCATATAACTCTAAATTCTGAAATGTCCGTTTGACTTAAGATTGTTACAAATTGATATGATTTGGATTCCTTCTCTATTTAAATGATTCCTAAATGGTAGATTCATATCAGAAACGTATACAACACTTCCTAGTGAGAATGCTTTTTAGATTTATATCAAATGATGTAATTAGGGTTTAACCTAATTGAGACATCACTAGTGTTTCAACCTTATTGAAAAGGACTAGTAATCCTATAATTGGTTAGGATGTATCTCATGGGTTATCTTAATTGAATTTTATTCTTGATAAATGATATCTCGGTAAATGATATGGAAAATCTAAATTTAGTTAAGTTTCCATGATTTCATATCTATATTGATTATATAAGATTTGTTGGAAACAGTCTTTATTTAGTGAATGCTTATATCTTATGAGATCATGATAAGAGCCATGTGACAAGTGAATGAGGCAAATGAAACCCTAAGGATAGGGTGTTGGCATGTGATGAATGAATATGGCGAATGAAACCCTAAGGATGGGGTGTTCAATGAATCATGTTATGGTGACATGAAAGGTCTCGATATGAGATGTGGTGATACTTAACTGTTGAATTGAATGTTTCTAGTACATTTAATTTTATATGCTTGTCCTCTCTGAGTTGATATCTACATACAGCAGGGCTTCTTATTTTCAGTACATATCTCGTAAATTGCAGGTAATGAGATATGACATGCCCTAGAAAGGGATGTTACTGAGACATGGTATATGCTGAATACATGAGCTATGATATTTATCTGTTAATTAATTCATAGACCTAGGTGCCCTAACACCGTAGAACCCCTTAGAGGTATCTGCAACTTAGGGGTGGAACTCGTGTTGCAACATCATCCGTGCCTGTGTCACGGACAAACGAGGAAATAGAGGCAGTGTCCAACAACAACGCGTGCGGAGTCACGGTGGCACTGGAGGAAAAAAATGGGGGTTATTCAACATTAATCCGTGCGGAGTCACGGTGGTAACCCCGTAAGACTCTCCGCCTGCGTACTCAGGTTAGAGGAGGAGTCTAGAGCACTCGGAGTAGTGCATTGAGGCCGGAGAGCCTGTAGGCCGGAGAGCCTGTGGTCCTGTGGCAGAGCAGGGCTGGCGTCAGACATAGCATTTCTCGGGTGTGTCGCTAAGTCTTGTACGGTGGGACCGTAGCATGAACTTGCTGCGGATCTTTATATGCAGAGTACACTACATATGTTTAGGGCATAATAATAAAATAAGTATGTAATCATATAGGATCACAGTAAATTAAAGTATTCAAACTTGTGTGCTATTTCTTTATATCTTATTATCTGTTCAAATTATGTGCTATTGCATAGAAATGTGATTATATTCTGCAAATCTGTTATGTTATTAGAACTGCCTTGCTTAGTTCTGCATTTATGTTAAATTCTAAATCGTTTACTCAAAATTATATCTGTAATCACATTAGTGCATTAGTCTGTTTCCATGAAGTACTCATTCACTGAGCGAGTAGGCTCACCCCTCTACTCAAACATTTTTAGGTTTTTTCGTGTGGACTTGGAGATAGTCAGAGCTTCAGTGTAGACCTGCCACAGGAGTCACGTACGAGATTAGTTGAGTCAGTCGGTCCTTGTCACTCTAGGTCCTCAGTAAGAGTTTAGAGAGAGAGTTGTAATTACAATGTGTAATATTGTTCCTCTTTGATATGTATGCTAATTAGCAAGTTTCATGTGCATAATGTGTGAAAGACATCGTGAATGCTTATACATGTATCTTTACTATTAAAGTCTGATTAGTAAAAGAAATGTTCAGAATCCTTTGTTAAGATGATATGTGGTTCAATGCGGGGAAACAAGAGTTTTAAAGAAAAGAAAAGAAAAAGTTAAGGGTGTTCTTTGTGTTGCATACAAATCCCATCTTATGCCCTAATCTCATGATTTGAGGAAATTGTGAGATCAGGGTGTAACAGCTTGGTATCAGAGCTTAGGGTGAGTTGTCAAGGACCATTAAGTTAGTAAGTTAGAGTCCTAAGTGTGGAAGATAGGAGATGTTTGATGTTAGCTTTGGGGATTTGAGTATTTGGATATCCTGGCCCGATATCTAAGTACTTGGATCAGCCAGTACAAGCTACTCTGTCTATTCTCTCACGTATACCCTGGCCAGGTATACAGTGGAAGAATGGGCTAGAGAGGAACCCTAGAAATGTTAGGGTTAGAAAACGAGAAAAGAAACAGGAATTAAGAGCATAAATGTAAAAGGAGATAGAACTTACATTTCATAATGTTGTTTTTGTTGGAAATGTATAGAAATGCTCTTATATGTTTGAATTGAAATGTTCAATACTTTGAAATATGGGTCTTTAATATCTGTTGTACACTATGCAATTGTAGCATTTATTGATTTCATTCTTTGTAACAAGTAGACTAGAATTGACCTTTGAATGAGCTTTTGTTTCTATGGTTTTGCCCGCTGATTCGAGTGAAATTGACATCAGCAGGTCTATTTAGGTTTTCAGTCTGTACGCGTTTCGGCCGAGTTGTATGTGATTCGGCCGAGTTTCCTTAATAGGCAATCGAACAGAAAACTGATCGGCCGAGTTGTATGTAATTCGGCCGAGTTTCCTTTTTCAGGAAATCAAACGGCAAGTTGATCGGCCGAGTTTCAAGCAGATCGGCCGAGTTGTGAAGCAATCGGCCAAGTTTCTGACCAATCGGCCGAGTTTCTGAGCTGTGAGTGGCAGTTCAGGAAGAATGTAATCCTCAGTAGTCCTTGGCTTCAGGACTTCAGGTTTGGCCTGGTCCAGTTGGCAGGATGCGTTACTAGGATCTAATGACTCCTATCAATAGCATAATAAGAATAGAATTGGAATAATTAGACCCACATCAGAGTAAGAATGTATATACAGTAAGATGTTGAAACAGATGGGCAAGATCATAATAACTAAGAATTAGTCGAAACTGATATCTAAGGTTCAACTTTGGGGTCTCAAATGTGAAACCCTTAATTGGGAATAATAGAACATGATAAGAAGTTCATAATCAATTTATTGATTAATATTACATGAAATATACATATGAAATATAGAAAAGATATGTGAAATGTATGTATGGTTCAAGATAGCAAGAATCAATCATGAATAATGAATCATATAATAGAGTATAATGCATTTATGAACTCTAAAGAAAAGGCTAAGTAGAAGAATAGAGTTGAGCTTTCAATAGGTCCATAGAAGTAAAGAGTCTTCAAAAGAGTAAAAGTAAAGAGAATCGTATGAACATGTAATTCATAAGACTAGAACAACAAACTAGTTTCTAAGCAAAGAACATAGGTGTAGTTTAACGAATGAATAAGTCATACAAAGGTAGACTGTATTCAGAAGAGAAAAACTTGATTGAAAGAGAAACTATGTTTGACCCATGCATGATCCACTTGATGTAAAAATGAAGAATATGTAATGTATTCAACATGAGTAAAAACTAATAGAAGGACTATTAATTTAGAATGTTAACTTCACAATAGTATAAAGATAAAGGTGTAAATATGTGCAACATGGTATACATGACCATACATATGAATAAGCAACATGGTCATAAGAGAAAAATTTAGAATTAAAGATGACGGGTTAAAGAGTAGTATATAGTAAGAGGACTATGAAACGTAAGAAAGGGTTTGAAATATGATGGAGAAGTTATAAAATAAAGAGGTTGTGAGATTCAAGCAAGTGCTAATTAATCAAATATCTCTGTTGATAACTAAGTAAATCTACATACGAGAATGTATTAAGGGAATGTTTGAATACAAGAATTCCAAGTCTTAAAATCATCTTCTCTTTCATATATTCCTTTATGAGAGCAAGATGGGAATGAAATGATAAGAGAAAATGAATCATATATGGTGCATAACTACCTTGGTGGGGTCATCTAGTGAATGTAATAGTGACATACAGTATGATGAAGTGCGATAAGAAATAAATTCTTGTGTGATAGCAAGAATGATGAATAATCTATTCCTATCTTAAATGATTCTATGCTAATGATGTTTATTTTATATAATCATATGAAAAGGATAGGTAGCAAAAAGTAAAGAAGTAAGGAATGAGCAGAGAGATATGGGAAAACACTAGCTTTGTGTAATATGAGAATTTGTTTTTACATGTATGATTTTTTTGAAGGCATATTAAGGTATGAAAGTTGGTTCTACATATGATTTCAGTGTATTTGTGTAAGCTATATGTTAAATTAAAGGCATATGATAGTTGTAGTAATTCATACCTGATATTCATCCTAGTATTGTATATTTGTGATATGGTGATATGGTTTGGATGATGTCAAAACACATGGAGAGATACCCTGAACAAGGTAGTCATACGTATTCACTCATATTAATAGAAAGGGGTGATAATTAGATTGTTTGAACAAGTAACCCTAATGAGGCGTAGCTTGTTATACCTAGCTCTAATATAACTGAGTGATGGTAATTGAGTATGATTAATGCTTGAATGACTGATACAATTGTGGATTACCTTATTACTGTTGTTGAAACCCTAAAATGATATAATACGATGGTTAAACTTTGAATTGTGTGTGGGCCCATAACCCACAGATCCCAGGATCGAAACAGGATAGCATGGAATGAGGTGGTAATGCTTCACCTCATGCATCCATGACCCAATGGGGATGCCAAGAGTAGTATTGTGCAATTGATTGTTGAATCTAGTCTTTTAATTCAAGACTGTTTTGCTATTTGAATAGCACTTGATTAAAGTTTAAAACAGTATGGTGAACTTGCTTTTGTCACTTAAAGATGATACAGAACAATAGAACTCTCTGAACAGTGTAAGTTGAGATAGTTGTATCAGAGTATCAGAGTTGCGCAGTGAAAGCGTGGTGGTTTATCTTTGCATTCTATGTTGGACTGTGGCATAAAGAATTTGCTTGATATCATTGAGAACTATTTGAAATATGTTGTAATTTAGTAAAGAATTAAAAGATCTAATGTTGAAAACTACATTCAGGTATGAAATACAAGAGTATAATGACATGGAAGGCTTTAGAAGCCTAGAATAACCTTGAATGTATCTCTCTTGTAGGTTTATGTTTCGAGGACGAAACATTCTAAGGGGGGGAGAGTTGTTACGACCCCATCTGAGCTTAATTGGTAAACTAGGGTTTACCTAGACAATTGCAAAGATTAATTGGAATAATCATTCTTGAAATCTAATTAATGACGATAACACAATTAGGATGTTTTAACTATGATAAGAAGTCTAAATTTTCTTTTGTCTTGAGAATTAGGGTTTGAGAAACATAAACCCTAATCGGCCCAAGAATAGGATTTTGATGATGCATGAATACAGAATTTGATAAGTAGAATGTCTCACTAAATGATTTTTAGTATTTTATGTATAATTCTGATTTACTTCAAATTTGGATATGATTTGGATATATAAAATTTGAACAACATTGGAAAATATCAGAATTTTTAAAGAATGCTCTGACCTGTTTATCGGCCGAGTTTCAAACTCGACCGATCACATTTCCAGAATTATACAGCAGTGTGGTAATTGAATTTTATCTTTTTATTGGTATATCCAATTGATCTCAAATTTTAACTGTGCTTGACAAACACTGTTTTAGACACTCTGTTAAATTGGCATAATTGTTGGATGACTTTTTGATCTCTACAGTAAGGGTGTCGGTCGAGTTTTGTGCAGGACAAACTCGGCCGAATATATTACAGACTGCAATATAGCAGTGCACTGTTCTATTTTTAATTATTTATTGGTAACTCCAAATGATCTCAAATTTTAACTGAAGCTTTATAGATCAATTATTAACAACGTGCTAAATTCCCATAATTGTTGGAGAATGTTTGATCTCTGAAATAAACGAATTACAGTAACTTTTGTATAACTGAATATTCAGCCAATATAATTAAAGTTAAGTGTTGGGTCAATATGCAATTGACCCAAGCAGCTCAATTGACTTATATGAGCAACCACACACACACACAGCTCTCATTCTTCGTCATTCACTCCAGAGAAATGAAAACCTAGAGAGAGAGGGAGAGTTAGGGCTTGAGTGGAGAAAGTGGGGGAATTGCTGAATTAGGGTTTTGCGATTCCAGGAAGGGTGAAATCAAGTAAGTTTGGATCCTTTGCATAGACTTTTATGGTGAATCTTCTCTCTCATGTCTAGATTCCGTCCATGCTCTGATTTGATCCAAGATGATGTCGAAATTCCCTCTTTTCTCACCCTTTCTTCATAATCCCTCATTTTCAAGGTTCCCGAATTGAATGGAAGAAGAATTGGGAGTTTTGCTAGGGATTTGATAGGAATTTGAGATTCCCTGAGTTGAGCTGCAGTTGTGAGGTGTTTTCACACCTTAGGGTGAGTGGGTTCTTCCTTCAAACATTTTAATGCACGAAATTGATTATAGCATCCAAATCAATAAATGCTTCGCATATAACTCTAAATTCTGAAATGTCCGTTTGACTTAAGATTGTTACAAATTGATATGATTTGGATTCCTTCTCTATTTAAATGATTCCTAAATGGTAGATTCATATCAGAAACGTATACAACACTTCCTAGTGAGAATGATTTTTAGATTTATATCAAATGATGTAATTAGGGTTTAACCTAATTGAGACATCACTAGTGTTTCAACCTTATTGAAAAGGACTAGTAATCCTATAATTGGTTAGGATGTATCTCATGGGTTATCTTAATTGAATTTTATTCTTGATAAATGATATCTCGGTAAATGATATGGAAAATATAAATTTAGTTAAGTTTCCATGATTTCATATCTATATTGATTATATAAGATTTGTTGGAAACAGTCTTTATTTAGTGAATGCTTATATCTTATGAGATCATGATAAGAGCCATGTGACAAGTGAATGAGGCAAATGAAACCCTAAGGATAGGGTGTTGGCATGTGATGAATGAATATGGCGAATGAAACCCTAAGGATGGGGTGTTCAATGAATCATGTTATGGTGACATGAAAGGTCTCGATATGAGATGTGGTGATACTTAACTGTTGAATTGAATGTTTCTAGTGCATTTAATTTTATATGGTTGTCCTCTCTGAGTTGATATCTACATGCTACAGGGCTTCTTATTTTCAATACATATCTTGTAAATTGCAGGTAATGAGATATGACATGCCCTAGAAAGGGATGTTACTGAGACATGGTATATGCTGAATACATGAGCTATGATATTTATTTGTTAATTAATTCATAGACCTAGGTGCCCTAACACTGTAGAACCCTAAGAGGTATCTGCAACTTAGGGGTGAAACTCGTGTTGCAACATCATCCGTGCCTGTGTCACGGATAAACGAGGAAATAGAGGCAGTGTCCAACAACAACGCGTGCGGAGTCACGGTGGCACTAGAGGAAAAAAATGGGGGTTATTCAACATTAATCCGTGCGGAGTCACGATGGTAACCCCGTAAGACTCTCCGCCTGTGTACTCAGGTTAGAGGAGGAGTCTAGAGCACTCGGAGTAGTGCATTGAGGCCGGAGAGCCTGTGGTCCTGTGGCAGAGCAGGGATGGCGTCAGACTTAGCATTTCCCGGGTGTGTCGCTAAGTCTTGTACGGTGGGACCGTAGCATGAACTTGCTGCAGATCTTTATATGCAGAGTACACTGCATATATTTAGGGCATAATAATAAAATAAGTATGTAATCATATAGGATCACAGTAAATTAAAGTATTCAAACTTGTGTGCTATTTCTTTATATCTGATTATCTGTTCAAATTATGTGCTATTGCATAGAAATGTGATTATATTCTGCAAATCTGTTATGTTATTAGAACTGCCTTGCTTAGTTCTGCATTTATGTTAAATTCTAAATCGTTTACTCAAAATTATATCTGTAATCACATTAGTGCATTAGTCTGTTTCCATGAAGTACTCATTCACTGAGCGAGTAGGCTCACCCCTCTACTCAAACATTTTTAGGTTTTTTCGCATGGACTTGGAGATAGTCAGAGCTTCAGTGTAGACCTGCCACAGGAGTCACGTACGAGATTAGTTGAGTCAGTCGGTCCTTGTCACTCTAGGTCCTCAGTAAGAGTTTAGAGAGAGAGTTGTAATTACAATGTGTAATATTGTTCCTCTTTGATATGTATGCTAATTAGCAAGTTTCATGTGCATAATGTGTGAAAGACATCGTGAATGCTTATACATGTATCTTTACTATTAAAGTCTGATTAGTAAAAGAAATGTTCAGATTCCTTTGTTAAGATGATATGTGGTTCAATGCGGGGAAACAAGAGTTTTAAAGAAAAGAAAAGAAAAAGTTAAGGGTGTTCTTTGTGTTGCATACAAATCCCATCTTATGCCCTAATCTCATGATTTGAGGAAATTGTGAGATCGGGGTGTAACAACATATTATCTTGGATTATCTTAGAAATCCTCTCATTATCTTAACTTGTAATTATCCTTCAACATACCAAAAAGGCAACCCAAGGTAGCACTATTTGGTGTCCCAACCATTGTGTTTCCAATAATGGAAAGATACGTTTTCTTTTCATTATCTAACACATTATTATCTTTATTCTCCTTTGGAAAACATTTATCAATATCAAAAGTCACTGCTATTTATTAAAGACTGCATTCCTTTTATCTATTTGTCTTGTACCAAAGCACTTGTGCGACAAAGGCAATTAACATTACTATTCCGCCAATAAAATCATTGAGGAATTATCAAATTAATTCATGCATCATATTATATAGTTCAATTTTTACCAAAATTTGAGGATATTACAACGTGCTACATTAGTGGAAATAGAAATGCCTTCATGACCTACTGATAAGTAGGAAGGATGGGTATCAGGTTGCCATGGGCAACTCAAGTTCTTCCCTTGTGACAAGAAAGGACAACATCATGATCAAGATGACATTTGGAAAAATTCTATTGATAAAAAATGTGTTGTACATTCCAGACATTAGGATTAATTTGATCTCGATGTCTCAACTTTTTAAGTTTTAGATTAATATGTATTGTGATCCTGATAAGGACATTCTTTCTAAATCGCGAGACAACCTGGGTATGGGGAATTATTCAAATGACATTTTTTCTAAGTGTACCGCTTTTCTACTAATGACAATTTATCCTTCTACTTATATCAGTCGCTCCTTTGATATTGGACATAATTTTCTTGGACATGTTAATTTTATATTTGTACAACACATGAAATATGTAGTTTTTTTTAAAAGATATACACAATATTGTTGATTTAAATAACAAATGTCAAGTATATGTTGAAACTAAATCTACAAAGAAACTATGTCCTCAAATTTTATATATAAGTTCTAAATTACTAGATTTAGTTCACACGGATCTTGAAAGTTTAAAAGAAAATATGTCTAGACGTGGGAAAAGATTCTATATCATATTTGTAGACAAATTTTCATGCTATAAAATATTATACTTGTTACATTCAAAAGATGAAGCTTTTGAGATATTTATTAAATATATAACAAAAGTAGAGAATCAACTTAATAGGAATATAAAATGTCTTCACTCGAACAGGGATGGTGAATATGATCACTACAGGAAAAATTAGCAATAATGACGGAAAAAGTTGGTCGTAGATGTGGAAAAGTTTGTCGTGATAACTATTAACGATGAGAAAAAAAAGTCGTCGTGTCTTGTCGTTACTGCAATGACAAATAATTTCATTTCATCACTAATGCAAATAAGGACGACTTATATAGTTTGTCGTTAATGACTCTAACGACGATATTAATTGTTTAACGTTAATAGTAATCACGACCACAAAATCTTGTCGTAAATACTAGTAACGACATTTAGCTAGTTGGGTCACAGGTGTCAATTGCGACGTTTTTTTTTTCGTCGTAGTTAGCAATAATAGCAAAAAAAAATAGCAACAAGGACAACCAACATTGGTCGTCGTTAACAGTAGTAACAACAACATAGTTTAGTCACCAATACCAGTAGCGACCGACTACTACTTTCATCAAAAAGGTCAATTACGACGTCTTTTTTCCGTCGTATTTATCTATAACGATAAAAAAAAAGTTTTTTCATACTAAATTTCTTAAAGGTTTTATGATGTATGCAACAATCATATATACTATCATGTTAAGGCTTCACTATTTCTCTATAAAATGTAAAAGTGTACATGTTTGTGATAGCATATTATAAGAATTGTTAAAGTATGAATGTTTTGAATTCTTTTTCTATGGACCATATGTAGAAAATGATAAGGTCAAACACCTTATGATTTAGTGAAATATGTTTTCAATATTTAAAAGTATAAGTAAAAAGAATTATAGTGTACAAAATTTGTATGTAGAAAATGGTACCAAGTGCCCAGGGCATGCAAAGATTGTCGTAATGTTGGAATATTCAGCATGGAGTTCTAAACATACATTTTATACTTACCATGAACTTCTAAATCATTTTATATATTGAATATGGATAAGGGAAGAGCAATTGTATCTTTTATGGGATCTTTAATAGTCAATATAAAAAGGAAGGGTACTTACTTTTTCAGTGGTCGTGTTTAGTATTCCTTGCACCAAAGAAATGGAGTTCTCATATAAACACATAGAATATGAAGAAACCATATATAGTTGGATACCAGAATTGATTGTGCAATATATAATGTGAACATTATTTGTCAACTCTCAATGATAAATGAGTACCTACGTAAAAAAAAATTAATGTGTTATAAACATTGTCCATGAAATGCACATATCTTCGGATGTGCGTCGGACACATAAAGCCGAATGTGCAACGGACACATATTTCTGTATGTGTAACAGGCACATTTTCCGTATGTGCAACGGGGCATATTTTGCATATGCTCACTCGAAAACCAAAACAACAATTATATCATACGTTGAAAAGCAAAACAGTGGGCGTTGAGATGGATAGAGGGGATAGAGGGGATAGAGAAAGTTTTCCATGTAGTATTTCAATACAATACTTTATTGAATCTTCTCCAAGTGTAATCAACAAAATGAACCTAAAAATGTAAAGAAGTATCAATTAGAACAACAATATTGAAACTTACAATAGTTCCACATATTAAAGAAAAAATGTATTTACTCATGATTTAAAACTTACTTATTTTTTTATAGAAGAAGATCAACTCCAACCAAACATGCAAGCCTCACAATATGATATAGTAATATGCATATATTTCTCTCAAAATTCTTTGTTCATTATGCAATGAATTTCTATCAGAAGTGAGCACTCCTTTGAAGAGATGTAAGTTGTCACTCATGAAGTCATTCGAGTGAAGAATGCATTGTTGATTGTCAAGATACTCATACAAGCACGATAGGGGAAGCATCTCCAGTTAATATTCAGAATAATTTGATTCATTGATAGGTAAAATTGATGATGTTGATGAATCATGGCTCATTGATAGAAGACCATCACAAAGTCATGTTTTCTTGTTCTTGTGCCAATGAGAAATAGGTAGTCTCAATACAAGACTTTATTGAACCCTTTTCAAGTAGAATCAACAAAATAAACCTGAAAATGTAAATAAGTGTCAGACATAAGAACAATATTTGAACTTACTATAATTCCATACTTACTATGTTTCTATATATTAAGAAAAAAATGTGTTTTCTAGTGATTTGAAACATACATGTTTTTCTTTGAAAACCAAGTTCAGCCAAACATATAAGCTTCACAGTCTGATATATTGATATGAATATATTCTTCTCAAACATATGTTTTGGATACATAAAGAGCTTCTTTCGTAATTGAGCACTTCTTTATAGAGATGTAAGGTATAAGGAAGTCTCTTGAGTGAAAAATACCTTATGGATTGCCAAGACACTCCTTTATACATGTTTGTGATAGCATATTATAAGAATTATGAAAGTATGAATGTTTTGAATTCTTTTTCCATGGACCATATGTAGAAAATGATAAGGTCGAGCATCTTATGATTTAGTGAACTATGTTTTCAATATTTAAAACTATAAGTAAAACGAATTATAGTGTACAAAATTCGTATTTGGTACCAAGTGGGCATGCAAAGATTGTCGTAATGTTGGAATATTCAGCATGGAGTTCTAAACATACATTTTATACTTACCATGACCTTCTAAATCATTTTATATATTGAATATAGATAAGGGAAGAGCAATTGTATCTTTTATGGGATCTTTAATAGTCAATATAAAAAGGAAGGGTACTTACTTCTTCAGTGGTCGTGTTTAGTATTCCTTGCACCAAAGAAATGGAGTTCTCATATAATCACATAGAATATGAAGAAACTATATATAGTTGGATACCAGAACTGATTGTGCAATATATAATGTGAACATTATTTGTCATCTTTCAATGATAAATGAGTACCTACATAAAAAAAAATTAATGTGTTAGAAACATTGTCCATGAAATGCACATATCTCCGGATGTGCGTCGGACACATAAAGCCGAATGTGCAACAGACACATATTTCTGTATGTGTAACAGGCACATTTTCCGTATGTGCAACGAGGCATATTTTTCATATGCTCACTCGAAAACCAAAACAACAATTATATCATACGTTGAAAAGCAAAACAACGGGCGTTGAGATGGATAGAGGGGATAGAGGGGATAGAGAAAGTTTTCCATGTAGTATTTCAGTACAATACTTTATTGAATCTTCTCCAAGTGTAATCAACAAAATGAACCTAAAAATGTAAAGAAGTATCAATTAGAACAACAATATTGAAACTTACAATAGTTCCACATATTAAAGAAAAAATGTATTTACTCATGATTTAAAACTTACTTTTTTTTTATAGAATAAGATCAACTCCAACCAAACATGCAAGCCTCACAATATGATATAGTAATATGCATATATTTCTCTCAAAATTCTTTGTTCATTATGCAATGAATTTATATCAGAAGTGAGCACTCCTTTGAAGAGATGTAAGTTGTCACTCATGAAGTCATTCGAGTGAAGAATGCATTGTTGATTGTCAAGATACTCATACAAGCACGATAGGGGAAGCATCTCCAGTTAATATTCTGAATAATTTGATTCAGTGATAGGTAAAATTGATGATGTTGATGAATCATGGCTCATTGATAGAGGACCATCACAAAGTCATTATTTCTTGTTCTTGTGCCAATGAGAAATAGGTAGTCTCAATACAAGACTTTATTGAACCCTTTTCAAGTAGAATCAACAAAATAAACCTGAAAATGTAAATAAGTGTCAGACATAAGAACAATATTTGAACTTACTATAATTCCATACTTACTATGTTTCTATATATTAAGAAAAAAAATGTGTTTTCTGGTGATTTGAAACATACATGTTTTTCTTTGAAAACCAAATTCTGCCAAACATGTAAGCTTCACAGTCTGATATATTGATATGAATATATTCTTCTCATACATTGAATATGAATAAGGGAAGGGAAATTGTATCTTTTATGGGATCTTTAATAGTCAATATAAAAAGGAAGGGTACTTACTTCTTCAGTGGTCGTGTTTAGTATTCCTTGCACCAAAGAAATGGAGTTCTCATATAAACACATAGAATATGAAGAAACCATATATAGTTGGATACCAGAATTGATTGTGCAATATATAATGTGAACATTATTTGTCAACTCTCAATGATAAATGAGTACCTACGTAAAAAAAATTAATGTGTTAGAAACATTGTCCATGAAATGCACATATCTCCGGATGTGCGTCGGACACATAAAGCTGAATGTGCAACGGACACATATTTCTGTATGTGTAACAGGCACATTTTCCGTATGTGCAACGGGGCATATTTTTCATATGCTCACTCGAAAACCAAAACAACAATTATATCATACGTTGAAAAGCAAAACAACGGGCGTTGAGATGGATAGAGGGGATAGAGGGGATAGAGAAAGTTTTCCATGTAGTATTTCAGTACAACACTTTATTGAATCTTCTCCAAGTGTAATCAATAAAATGAACCTAAAAATGTAAAGAAGTATCAATTAGAACAACAATATTGAAACTTACAATAGTTCCACATATTAAAGAAAAAATGTATTTACTCATGATTTAAAACTTACTTAATTTTTTATAGAAGGTCAACTCCAACCAAACATGCAAGCCTCACAATATGATATAGTAATATGCATATATTTCTCTCAAAATTCTTTGTTCGTCATGCAATGAATTTCTATCAGAAGTGAGCACTCCTTTGAAGAGACGTAAGTTGTCACTCATGAAGTCATTCGAGTGAAGAATGCATTGTTGATTGTCAAGATACCCATACAAGCACAATAGGGGAAGCATCTCTAGTTAATATTCTGAATAATTTCATTCATTGATAGGTAAAATTGATGATGTTGATGAATCATGGCTCATTGATAGAAGACCATCACAAAGTCATGTTTTCTTGTTCTTGTGCCAATGAGAAATAGGTAGTTTCAATACAAGACTTTATTGAGCCTTTTTCAAGTAGAATCAGCAAAATAAACCTGAAAATGTAAATAAATGTCAGACATAAGAACAATATTTGAACTTACTATAATTTCATGTATTAAGAAAAAAAATGTTCTTTTTGGTGATTTGAAACTTACATATTTTTCTTTGAAGACCGACCAAATCCAGCCACATGTAAGCTTCACAGTCTGATATATTAATATGCATATATTCTTCTCAAACATATTTGTTGGATACATTAAGAGCTTCTTTCAGAATTGAGCTTCTTTCAGAATTGAGCACTTTCAGAATTGAGCACTCCTTTATAGAGATGTAAGTTATAAGGAAGTCTCTTGAGTGAAAAATACCTTATGGCTTGCCAAGACACTCATACAAGCATGATCGGGGAAAAAATCTCCATATCATATATAGAATAATTTGATTCACTAATAGGTGAAACTGACAATGTTGATGAATCATGATTCATTAATATAAGACCATCACAAACTCATGATTTGGTGTTTTTGCACCAAAAGTTAGCTATAAGAGAGAGAAAATTGAAAAACAAAATGGTAGTCATTGAGATGGTCAACATATACATAAGGTTTTGCATATAATGTTTTAATAAGCCTTAGTTAAAACTCAACAAAATAAACCTCAAAATGCCAAGCAGTATAGGAACATATATTGAAACTAATTATGATTGAATGCATAAGATATGCAACTGATCTTGAATGCTTAAATGTGTAAATTCTCAACTTCATGCATACACAAAAATATAGCATTCCCACATATAGTTAGAATCAACTACCCTAGTCAACATTTGTATTTTGGTAGATATCACATTTCCTATATTTTGGTACTTCCAAAAAATAATCAAGTATGATTACAAGCATTTTGGTTGGAAAATATTAAAATGTTTTTACTCCACTTTCATGTTAGAGTATCTACAAAAAAGGCTTCAATTTTCCTTTCCATCCAAAAAAAACCACTTGAGTCATTCCTTTGTTGACTTGTCAATGGATCACTTGCAACATCACCTACAATTGTGAAATAAGAAAATTTCATATGTGATAGATGATTATAATTTTATTTTTTAATATGTCTTAAGATAATTAGTTGGTTCACCTCTAACAAAATATGCGTCAACACTACCCAAATCTTCTTGCATTTTTTCTCAAAATATCATAATCCTGCAATGTCGATAACGAACAAATAAAAATAAGAAAAAGGTAAAAGCATAACATAAACTGCACAATAATCTCATTAACAAATTAAAGAAACCTCATATAGGTGGAGAACTATCACAACCATCATCATCCTCATCAAGTTGAACAAGTTGCTGAAAATTGGGATTGTTGACTATCATCTCAAGTAGATTTTCCACTTTGCTCAACCGACTTTGTGTAGCGTGCTTTTCAACTTCACTTGCTTTCAAGGCTTTTTCTTGAGCATTAAAAGCTTCTTCCTTCTCTTTCAATGCTTTCTCCTTTGATTTTATCTCATCCAAGAGGGCATTCTTGGTTTTGTATGGACCTCTAACATCTCTAGGTTTCACTCCTCCACCATAACCAGATATGTATTTTCTTGTTCGTGGTTCTCCATATACTTTTTCTACAACCTCTACATGATGAAGTGATGGTTCAGCTTGTTGGATGTTGAGAAATTTTTCCTATAACTTAAGTAATTAGTGACTGCAAACATACAAATGGTGACATGATCATGTATGTTGGATTACTTACATGAACATGAGATACCTCCATATTAGCCAATGTATCACCCTTCTTGTGGCTTTCAAAATATATTGTTCCAAAGTTAGGTGCATTCCCGTCTTTTCCTCCCTAACATTACCACAAATTAGGTAATAAACATAAAAACACATATGAAGAATGGATAAAAACAACATATTTAAACAACCTTCTGCCAGGAAATTTCTCTAAGAGGCATGCTACCACTGCGATGAAGTAGCTTCTTATTTAGTCCTTCTCTGTTCTTTGTATTTCTCTTACTCAAGGCCTACATTTTTATTAGTAGAAATTCATTAGGATGATAATTATACAAGTATAAGTTCAAGTAACTAACATATATGAAATTGATCATTCATGATATTACAAAAAACTTTTCACTATGGAAAACTTCCTTTACAAGCCATTCCCAGTCACTATTAACTTCAATTGACATAGGCTTCTTTAATAGTTGTTGCTTCATGTCTAGCCCTTTAACCATGTGATGCATTGCTGCCCGCCATTTCACCCATAACTCTTTCATATGCTTTATTGTGTGACCTTTAAAATCATCCATGTTGTTGTTGGAAAATTTATCCTAAACAAGTGAAATATATATGTAGTAATGATATTATTGTCTTATGAATATTTAAGAAACAAGATAAATATAAAATGATTAGTTTTACTCACCACAGCTGCTGCCCACATGTGATCTTTTTGTCTTTCAGTTATTTCATTCCAAGAATGAACTTTCAAGGGACAAATATTTCGATCACGAACAATCCTCCCCAAGTGTCTACTCCATACCTTATGGTTCTTTCCAACATGACGACCTTGATAGAAGGTGATATCAATCTTATTACCTTCTTTAAGCCTAGCAAGCTTTTTACATTTGTTACTTCCTCGACGCCTTACTAGCTTTTCAAAGACATGGGCTATGATGAAGTACAAAATTCAATTATATATTCATGTTATATCACATAAAAAAGAAAAAAAGGCTGTTGAATAACAAAATATAATGGGAAAATGACTAGACATAAATATATGAAGTATGAAATTTCATTGGTGCATGTCAATACTTCACATTAATGAAAATCAGTAGCAACAAAAATATTGTTTTATCCTTCAAAATAATAAAAAAATATAATGAAGGAAAGTGATCATACAATGTTCAGTAGCCATGTGGTCTTGCTGTTGATTAGGAGATTCTTCAAGAGGAGAATGAACTAAATCAACTGGTGGAGGAGAACTTTCATCTTGTGGAGCAACAATTTCAGTTGGTGAAGCAACACTCTCAACTGGTGGATGAACATTTTCAACTGGTGTAGCACTTTCAATTGGTGAAGATGGAACATTATTTTTGGAGGTAGAAGCATTCCAAGTTTTTGGAAGAAAAGTTCTTGTTAAATCTAACAAATGACCATTATATAAATCATCCATACCATCGGTGTTACCTCCTTTGAGATTTTGCAAACTACTTCTAAGTGCCAATCCATGAACACGCCTCTTTCCAATTACACTTAGTTGTTGTGGAAAGATATAATTCTTGGACTTAGATTTAGTCTTAACATCTTTGTCATTCTTTGACTGTCTTGTAGCCATTGTCTTGTACCACTGTTGTCTAGAATTAGAATCTCAATTTCTAATAAATGCAGCTGATCAGAACATTGAAAGTGATAATTCTTATAGAAAAATTGATAACAACAATGCACTGCATTAAGTAAAAGATCAAATGACATAGTGAAACATTTTTATGAAAAAAGATTGTCCAAAACTTCATAAAAATATATAAAAACATAAGTTTTTTTAGATAAAATCACTACAATTAATTGTTTGAGAAAAAATGTTTCTAAGAAACATTGTCTATATCAATTGGATCTTGTGCATCATCCTCGTCAACTAGCTCAAACTTGTCACGTGGCTCAACCATTATGACAGCATGCCATCCCTTATTATTGTGATTATCAACATAAAACACTTGAGATGCTTGAGTGGCTAATACAAATGGTTCAGTAGTATTCCAAATACGACTGCAATTAACACTTGTAAAATCATACTCATCCATCTTTAATCCTTTAACTTTATCGGCAACATCAAATTAATCACATCGAAACAATGTAACACGGTTATCACCCAAGTATTGTATTTGTATAATCTCGATTAATTTTCCAAAATAATCCATGATCCCACCACTATCATCATCACCTTCCACAACCACTCCACTACATTGTGACCTTAATTTTTCCTCATGAGCCTTAGTATGAAATCGATATCCATTCACCACATAGCCATAGAAACTTGTCACAAATTTAGATGGACCCCTTGACAATGAAAGTAACTCTTCTATCTTTTTTCTTTTATCATTCTCATATTGATCAGCAACCTAGATAAGTTATAGTTGTTAGTATGTATATCGTCATATTGAGAAAAATAAATAACTTACTTTTGTCTTGAACCACTCAATGAAATTCTCATTTAATTGCTTAGAAGATATTTGTTCTGGATTTACTCCTTGTGTTTGATAGTATTCTCTACATTAAATTTTCAAGAATATATGATGAGTTAGATATAGTCTTACAACACATTATTAAATAAATGACAAATAAACATTACTAGAAATCACTTACTCAATGAAAGGTTCAACTTCTTCACAATTGTTAAGAATGTATATATGAACTTGCTCTAATTCTTGTGCATCAAGGTCCCTTGTTGTTCCACAACCTAACCCTCTTCCCTTGGATGCAAAAGTAGATAAACATGTAGATTCCTTGACATCGTTATCATAATTTCGATCAAGGCGATTGAACTTCGTCTCTACTTTATGTAAATATCTTGAACACAGATTCATACATTCTTCAGATATGTACCCTTCTGCTATAGAGCCCTCAGGGAGGGCCCTATTGCGGATATAGGACTTCAAGGTATAAATATTTCTCTCTATAGGATACATCCAGTGACCATGAACCGGTCCACATAGCATAGCCTCATGTGCCAAATGAATAGGAAGATTCAACATCACATCAAAAAATGATGGTGGAAATATCTGCTCCAACTTACAAAGAGTAATCGGAATTTGAGTTTCAATTTGCTTCAAATCCCTCATATTTAGACACTTTGATCCCAACACCTGAAAAAACCGAGACAACTCAAGAATCGGCTCATACACAGCCTTAGGAAGAAGACCACACAATGCAAGAGGAAGTATGTGATGTAAAAGAACATGATGGTCATGACTTTTCAATCCTGAAAGTTTAGTCTCTTTCATGTTCACACATTGTGAAATGTTTGAGGAAAACCCATATGGGACCTTCATATCCTTCAAAAATCTACAGAACTTGCGTTTTCCATCTTGAGATAGTATGAATGGTGCAACTGGTAATAATATTATCCCTTCTCTTATTATGGGGTGCAGTTCTTTTCTAATGTTCATTGCTTGTAAATCAAGACGAGATTTGTAGCTGTCCTTTGTCTTATTCTTAACATTCAAAAGAGTTGCAAGAATACTATCACATATGTTTTTCTCTATATGCATTACATCTAGAGTGTGTCGTATTAATAGATCTTTCCAATATGGAAGTTTGAAGAAAATGCTTTTTTTGTTCCAATTGTCCCCCCTACTCTTGTGAGATGTCTTTTTGAAATCTTTACCTAAAATATTCCCTTCAAGATTCTGAACCTGATTAAGGATGTCATCACCAGTTAGTGGATCCATTGGTGTGCCATTCTCAATAGTGCCATCAAATGTAGATTTATTTTTTCTCCACTTGTGATTCATAGGCAAATAACGTCGATGACCCATGAAGCATTCTTTCCCACCATTACCTAGACGAATTGAATGAGTACCCTTGTGGCAACATGGACAAGCAAGTTTTCCCTTAGTGCTCCATCCAGATAAAATCCCATACGCAGGAAAATCATTAATAGTCCATAGAAGAGCTGCACGAAGATTGAAATTTTGTCGCATACTTGCATCAAATGTTTGTATTCCATTATTCCAAAACTATGACAACTCATCTATTAGAGGTTGCAAATAAACATCAATAGCATTACCAGGACCACTAGGACCAGGAATAAGCATAGACAAAGTCAGATTGGGTTGCTTCATTATCATCCAAGGAGGCAAATTATATGGAATAAGAACAACTGGCCAAATGCTATATGATGGTCTAGAATTGTTGAATGGATGAAATCCATCACTAGCTAGGCCAAGTCTAACATTTCTGGTTTCTACAGCAAAACTTTCATGAAGTTCATTAAATTTCTTCCATGCCAATGAATCAGCTGGATGTTTCATATCACCATTATCACCCTTGTCATGATGCCACCTCATAAGTGCAGATGTTTTAGTGGACATAAACAAATTCTGAAGACGAGGCTTTAGAGGAAAGTAACGTAATATTTTTGTTGGTATTTTTTTACCATTTGCTTTTACTTTCTCTACCCCACTACACTTGTCATGTTTCCATCTAGAAGTATTGCAAATTTTACAACTATCAAGATAATGGTCTTCCTTCCAAAATAACATGCAATTATTTACACATGCATCAATCTTGTCATATGAGCAGCCAAGATCTTTAATAGTCTTCTTTGCTTCATAATAAGAGGTGGGTAAAGTTGAGTCTTCTGGAAATAACTCATCTTTTAACAATTCAAGTAGCATTGTAAAATACTGATTACTCCATCTCCCAAGACTCTTGATGTGAAGCAACTTGATTAAGGCAGACAACTTTGAACTCTTTGAGCCCTTATAAAGAGGTTGTTTGAGATCATTTAGCAACCTAATAAACCTTTGAGCATCGCAATTAGGTTCCTCTTCTAAATTATCATGGTTTAAAGATCCTATATCTCCAACATTTCTCTCAATACTAGAATGACTTGGATGCATATCTTCAAGAAGCTCTAGCATCTCATCATCAGTCTCACTGTCTCGTTCCTTCTCACTATTTTCAACATCTAGATCAGATTCAATTTCATTCCCCATCTCACCATGATGATACCAAAAGGTATAACTCCTCATGAAACCATACACCATTAAATGTGTTTTAACCAAAGTACGATTCATAGCCACGGTATTAACACAACGAACACATGGGCATCTGATTTCATTTAGGCCAATTCTTTGACATGCATACTTTAGAAACTCTTCAACACCAAATTCATATGTTGGATCATCCAGTCGGTCATCAACAAGTCTAATCCATTGCTTATTTGGTGCCATTTTCTACATAAAAATAGAGTTATATTAAATATAAATATATGAATTGTGATTAGATATCGTTAAAAAAATACAAGTCAAAATATTTTTCAAGTAATACATCAGTTTTTTTTGCATCATTTATTTCTTGGTGCATATGTATCTTCCTTTCTATTTTTTATTACCTAGAGCAAAACATTGCTCTAGATATAGTCAATTATATTTAGTAGTACTAAACTACTAGATTTTAACCATTCAATTGAGAAAATTATCAAATTTGACATGGAGTGCATATTCATACAAAAATATATTTATATGGAGTCAAGCATGTTTGATTTGAATACAAAAATTGATAGTGTTCAATAAGGTAAACTTATATAGAAAGAAAGCATGTATCATCACAATAGACTAGAAGACACATGATGAGAAGTAAACTTATAGTAGTTAATAAACAACTTTATATCTTCCAAAGAGATGGCACCCAGATGGTAAAAGTATTGATGTAAGACCAAGAGGTCTCAGGTTAAAAACCCCCCGGCCACGGGATGAATGAATGGCCATTTTTTTAAAAAAGCTTCATATCTAAAATAAGCTAGGAAATAGTCATCATGGATATCCTAGTGACAAGCCGAGCATTGACTTTATTTATTGCGATACTATAATTTTGATCACAAATAATTAAGAAAATAAATTTTAGTACATGTTTAAAGGATAGTAACGTCGGATGTTTAGATGATTCAAGAAAATAAATTTCAATACATATTCAAATTTCATTATAAGTTGGGGGTGATTTTATTTATTTCAAATGATCCCCATTTATTTTAGCGACTATGGGTATGAGTCAAAATCCACATAACTTTAAATAAAAAATGCGCCATACATAGACCAACATACAATACGGGTATATGAGTATATTGTTTGATACTAAATGTCAAATATGAATATGTTTTTAAACCAAAAATGACTAAACTTATGCCTAAAATGTACGAACTGCATTTAGTTCACTATTACCATTTTAATTTAATATGTTGGTTGTATAAGAAACCTTCTTATTTTGAGGGGTTTTGGGTGTGAGAATTATTCAAGTACATGTTTTGTTAAAATTAGTTGTTTTGCTACTATATTGGTACTAGTATAAAATTTATACATGAAAGCAAAGGACTAATGAGAAATTAAATTTTAGCGAGTTGACCAATCTAAAATAAGACTTGACGGATCTGAAAAAAGATTAAAGCAACTACTAGTGATTTTTGCAATGAATCAATATACCACCATTTAAAAGACAGTGAGAAACTGATCATGCTACGTTTTGTTTGCTGTAAAAGACCATGCAACTATATATAAGGTCCTTCACAAACTACATTAAAAATCTATACAGAACATCCTTATATCGTTGATCATTCTCCGGTTACGTATATTCATCAGCTGTATGAAAAGAATATGTGCAACTGTGGGGGGATATTGCAAGAAGATAATGAAAAATAAAACTAAAATAAGGAGTTTTCAGTATAGGGAACAAGCAGTTCATGAATTTGTAAATAAAATTACAGCAAACATTACCTTTTCCAATTCTGAAAGCCACACTCCGAAATGAGCACAATAGAACTAACGATCAAGACACCCGCACTGAAATCGTTATGACTAACGGTTGTAATTTGCTAAAAATATGATCAACCTCTTTAATAGCGCAACAAGCTTGGCGTCTAGAGCAGCGTAACCGAAACTAAAAAAGAGGTGCCGATTTTCGGACTAGATTCTGAAGACGAAGGTGCGGCTGCAGGGCACCGTGGTAATAGCCCTCGAACTGGAGTCGGAGGAGGATGTGCCGTCTGAAGATCGAACGTGGGAGCAACGTAGCCGAAACTAGAAAAGAGGTACAGATTTTCGGACTAGATTCAGAAGAAGAAGGTGCGGCTACAGGGCACCGTGGTACTGGCCGTTGAACTGGAGTCGGAGGAGGATGTGTCGTCTAAAGAATGAACGTGGATGGGAGTAGTGGTCCCTGTGGTCGCGCATAGGAGTATGGAGAAGCATTCATCGCCGGATCGCGTCGGAGCACCGAGAGAAGCCTCTGCGGCTAGGGCTGCGGCTTCTTGAGGTTTGGGATATTGCGGAAGATTGGTAGTGGGGAGTCGGGGGTGTGTTGCCGTGGACTGCTCTGTTTATTTGTCGTTAAAAGGCTTTAAGCCTTTTAGAAGATTTGGAATTAAAAAAATGAATGGAGTAAGCTCGTATTGAGATGGCGCTAGATGTGAAATGATAAAAAACATTCACCTCTTTATCACAGTGTACATATTTCAGAATCATCGGGATGTCCATACATCTTTTTAAATTAGCCACCAAATTTTTTACTTGAGAGATTAAAATGATTGCTATTTTCTATTTTAGTAATATTATAATAAACTGTCGGGGAGGAGTGGTACAGGTGGTTTGGCACGGTGTCCCCTCATGAAAGGACCCATGTTCGATACCCAGCGGCCACCTCCGAAATGATACATGTCGCGCAGGCCGACCAACTGTGCGCTTTAATCGGTTCCTGAGTGGGTGGGCTGCTCAGGGACCCGAGAGTTTACGTTGTTTGGGGGATCACAAAAGTGGCGTTTCTACGGGGGCGGTTCTCTCGTACTCCAAAAAAAATATAATAAACTATAGTTTAGTATATATAATTTATTCATATGAACAGACTGGCTGAAGATAGATATGAGTTTTAACGACGACAATTTTGTACAATTTACGTCAGAAAAATGATTTGGTCGTTAAAACTTGTGATAACAACGGCCAAAATAATTACTTGTCGTTATTAGCGTAGCAATTACGTCAGGATTGTAAAGCTGTCGTAATTTTTGACGTTAATACACCAGTTTCTTGTAGTGGATTGTTCTCCATTTAATGATTATTGTATAACTCATGTCATTACACATGAATACACCCCTCCATATTTACCTCAATCAAATTGAATTGTTGAATGTAAAAGTATAACTATGATAGAGATGATGATTTCAATTTAATTAAATTAGAAGCACCTAAAAAATTGTGGGGGGAAGCGATTTTATCATCTTTTTTTATTACAAAACACATTCCTAGTAGGAAGACAAATAAGAATCTATATGAATTGTGGGAAGGAATTCCTCATAATTTAAAATATTTCTAAGAGTGGGGGTATTTGGCTAAAGTCTTATTAATGGAACCTAAGAGAAAAAACTAGGATCTAGATCTCTAGATTGTAATTTTACAGGATATGAAAAAATAGTGTATCGTATGTTCTCTTTGTTTTTAGAAGTAGGATCAATATTATGGTAGCTAATACTATTTTTTAATATAAAAATGCAAATATTTTTAGTGTGTCTTTCATATGAAAACTCTTATGGATAATTTATTTAATCCTTCAAATGAAATTTTAGAGAATATACCAAGTATATCCAATAGAAATAATGTATTAGAACCTAATGATGTAGAAGTTAGAAGATCCACTAGGATGAGGAAGGAAAATAATCTTGGTAATAACTTCTATTCTTTTATTATATATAAAGACCCTCATCTTATAATGATGCTATTAATTCATATCATCCCTAATGTAAGAAAGCAACTAATAGTGAGATTGGATTTATATTATCTAATCTCACATGGGAATTAGTGCATCTTATACCATGTATTAAACTAATAGGATGTAAGTGGATATTCAAAAGAAAATTTAAACTGCTGGGACTATAGATAAATGCAAAGCTTGAATAGTTTCTAAGAGATATAAATAACAAAAGGATTTTTAACTATTTTGATACTTTTGCTCCTATAACCAGAATTCATTCGATCATAATTTTAGTTGCATTGACATATTTTAAGAAACTAATACATAAAATGGATATCAAAACTTCTTTCTTGAATATAGTTTTAGATGATTTGATATATATATATATATATACATATATATATATATACATATATATACATACATACATATGTATACATACATACATATATAGATAGTTAGATAGATAGATAGATAGATCAACTGAAAAGTTATATAGTTTAGGAAAAAGAACATATGATATACATACAAATTAAATCTCTCTATAGTTTGAAACAATGTCCTAAACAATGACATGGAAATTTGATGGAAGTCATTATATCATATGGGTTCCATATAAATAATGGAGACAATGCATATATTATAAAGTTGATAGTCAAGGTTGTATGTTATCTATCTTTATGTGGATGACATGCTTATCTTTGGTACTAATATTCAAACTATCAGTAATACTACAAGTTTCTTGGCTTCCAACTTTGACATGAAAATATGGGAGAAGTAGACATAATTTTGTGAATTAAACTTCTTAAAACTGATGATTGTTTCATGCTCTATAAAGAACATTAGATTGAGAAAATCCTTAGTAGATTATCCATGTTTGAGTGTAAGCTACTCAACACACCTTTTAATTCATATTTATATCTTAAAAAAGATAACATTACTGGTGTTCAACAAATCAAATATGCACAAGTAATTGAAATCCTAATGTATTTAATGAACTATATGATTCATGTGTTTTTAGTCATTATGACATGCACAATTTTCCTTGATTTCATGTGTAGATTAGTCATTTATTTAATTAATTATGCATGAAATGTCATAGATGGCCTATTTCTATTGAATGCATCATATTATATGATTTTAATTGTTTTATGTAATATTTTACGCATCCCAAGTACTTATGTTGTTTTTGTATATTTTCACGTACAAGGAAGATCCAAAGACTCGATGTTATCGACCTGGTAATAGTCGATGCTACCGACAGCTGAAGTCGGTGGTACCGAAACAACATCAATAAGCCCCAACATGAATTCAGAAAACTCGGTGCTACCAAGTTTTCCACTCGGTGCTACCGAGTTGACTTCAGGGAGCAGTTCAAAAATCACAAAACTCGATGCTATCGAGTCCATTTGATAGTATCGACAGGATTGGGATCACACGACTAAACCTAAGTGACTCGGTACTACTAACTCACCTAGTCAGTACTACCTATTCTGCCCGATCAGGCCATCTGAAGATTTCACTCTAATCCAATGGTAGATGTTATTTCGTACCATAAGTGCCTTCTATGAGTTAGGGGTATGACACCAATATCAAAGGAGGCATCCATTTTATTACACAACAACTAGAGAGAGGAGAAGAATTGAGTACCAAAATCTTCAACCAATGAGATCTGAGCACCTCCGGAGGATGATTCTGCAGCTGGAAGACAGCAAAATTCATGTACGATGGAGAGGATCTTCCGGACAGGAAGAGATTTAGGGGTTACCTTAGTTTCCTAATATTTCCCATGTTTTCTTCTTTCTTTCCATGTATTTGTTGATGAAAACCATATAAGGCTAAAAACCTTTATTCCTTAGGATCTGGGAGTAGCCCAGATATATACTGTCATTGATTTTTATGCATTAGTATTAGTTTTATCTCTTTTTACTAGATATAAATCTATGAAAGCTTTATGTTCTACTTATGCTTGATCACCCTGAGTGGATTGATAGATTCTTAGTCATCTCGGGAAGAGGGTAAGGGTCAAAAAGCATAGATTTACCCGTATACTATGTCCTTTGGGAAAAGTGGAGTATAAATGGGAGGAGAAACCTAGAGAATAATAATAAAACATCTAACTAATCAACCAATAACTGTGGAAGTGGGATTGGCATTAGATTAGGTAGTGAATTACACTGTGGGAGCAGGTAATTATGCCTACATGCTCCTTAACCAGGGATTGAGATAATAGATGTTAGTGTGTGTGAGGTCAATTATTAGTGTTGTCCATGGTGAAACTACTGTCTTAAGAAATTCATTCCATCTCTGATTAATTCAACCTTTAATTTTATTTTGTTTCTACCTTTATTCTTTAACTTAAACCAATTCAACCTTTTACAATTGGCTTAGCTGATTTGACTGCAGTTAGTAGTAGTCTACTGGAAAAACGCTTCCCCGTGTTTGACTCGAGCCTCACAAGGCCTTATTACTTCGATACATTCACTTGCATATTACAAATGGTAAACTAGTGTCAAGTTTTTGGCGCCATTGCTGAGGAAGCAGCAACATCCGGTACTACGAGTGTTGTGGTCAATAACTTTAGGCCAATTTTTTTTTATTTGTATCATTTTTAAATTTTTCTTCAAAGTTGAATCATAAGATCTTTTTGATACATTAGAAATTTCTTATGCTAGTACCTACTTTCTACTATTTCAGGGAATCCATTGTGTGGTGCGTACCAGAGCCATAGAACACAGAGAACAATCCTCACCTGGCTTTGGACAAGCAGAGCTCTTACAATGACAAAGGGAGTTTAGTAGATCTGTGGATAGGTTCAACCGAACCCCTCCACCTGAGAGACATGCGACACCAGAAGAACCAGAATTAGTAGAAATGGAGGGAGAAGAAGAACTGACAATATGGGAAAGGATAAAGGCTTTTTCATCTATGGCCTAGAAAGGGCCCATCAAAAGGCAATCCATCCAGCTACAAGATAGATCCTAGACTTATTGCCTCAGTCAAATATCAAGTGTTCCATGGCTATCCTTCTGAAGATATAGTGACGCATATCAACAATTTTGTGGAGAACTATGATATGGTCAAGATAGATAGGGTCCCAGCTACTACAATATATCTTAAGTTGTTTTCATCTTCACTGACGGATAGTGCAAAGTCATGGTTCAAAAATCTTGATGATGATATCATCGAGACATGGGATCAAATGATAGATGCATTCTTTGAGTGCTACTTACCTCCACAGAAGATGAATGACCTAGTGAAGAAGATTCACAACTTCAAACAACAAGTCGATGAGTCGTATTCAGAGGCATGGGAGAGGTTTTAGAATATGCTGAGGAAGGTGCCTCATCATGGCATTGATCTATTGGGGCAGGCCAAGATCTTCTATTATGGCCTACACAAAGGGGAGATAACAACTCTTGACAGTGAATGAGATCCTCAAGAACATGTCTAAAAACCAATCATGGGGAGAAGAAAGAGAGCCACCGGAAACCATTAAAAGTGTCGGGAAATCCAAGGTGATATCTTCTCTGAATGAGAAGTTATATCTGATTGCTAAGAAGCTCTGCGCTATAGAAAACTTTCCTACTGAGGAAGAAGAAGAAGAGGCAATATAGGAACAATGACTATTCTTGGAGGAAGGACCCCAAATTTTCTTAGAAGGATCCTAACAACTTCCAAAATGACCCATCACACTATTATAACATAATGAAAAAAAATTGATACTCCAATTTTATTTCATAAACGTTTGACGTCCTGAGACAATTTTTATATTTACATCATGTTTCATGAAATGATTCCCTCCATCTAACCAAACAAACTAACATAAGTGTTCTTTTCCTTTTGTTCCCTTCCCCTTCCCTCTCCTTCCTTCCCTTCTCTTCTCATTCATCAATTATGTATCAAACATACAATTAATGAAACGCCTTCACAAGAGCCGCATACCATTGAAAATCATACATGGAGTTGAGATGAAAAATCCTTTACTATTTTTCCGCATACTATATCAAATGATACTTAGGCATTAACACTGGTGTTTATTATAGGAGTAGTAGTGCCCGTCTGAGCGTGTTCGATAAGTCAATAACGTGTGCTTGGTCTGCGGAAAGATGACACAATGGTTAATCTTCAACGTTGTACTTAAATTCCCAGTCATGAAAACTAGTGATAGCTACAGAACATCATCCACCATTTTCCAAATTTCAGTCCGATCGCGAGTGCCGACGAGTCGACGCGGATAGTTGCCCTCCTGAAGAAGAAATATCTTTTTATGTGACTATAAACTTGCCCGTTTCCATTCGACAGCTCAAGTTCACACAGAGAAGCTGCAGCGGCAACCGGTAGCGACTCTTTATCTTTTTAAACAGAGAAAAATATGTCGTCCTTGGGTATGGTGATGCAAGGTACAATCATTGACAGGCTCATCCCGTGTATCTATTCATGAATTCAAATTTTTTTGTTGTCGTTCCCAGATCTACATGTGGCCCACGAGTGATCATGTTATCCTATCTTCCTCTCTGGTCTCGGATGATGATTAAATTGACTAGGTGATGACAGGGGCGGAGCCAGAGGGGGCAAGAAGGGGCCATCTCCCCCCCCCCCCCCTCCAACCACCCAAAAATAATCGAAAAATAGTTAACATATATGTATATATAAATATATTTTTAAGTACATGTTATAGTATATATGACGTTCAACACACACCAACTATAAATGCTTTGTAGCCCATTGGTCAGGTGTTTTACTCCTCACATGTACGACGTGAGTTCGAACTTGTGTGCAACACATTTATTATATGTGCAGGTTCAAGCCTGTGTGATTACGTATATTTATTTTTGGCCCCACTAATGTTCAAGTCCGGGCTCCGCCACTTAGTGATGGCATCTATTGGATATCGCCTTGGAGTTTCGGTATTCCATTTTCTTACAACGCCATTAATTAACGGTATTGGAATTGTGTTATTTTCTTCTATGAAAACTGGAATCAAGTACTTACTGGCTAAATATGTGACTACACTCTTCAATTCCCGCTCCACCTAGGGCTAGTTTGTTTGACGTTGTTGAGTGTAGTAGAAAATTGGTAATGTAGAAGTATACAGTAAGTTTACATTTTAATCAGCCCACTACACCCTGAGTAAAGAACGGATTATACTGTATATACTTCTAGGAGAAGGGACGCGTGTACAAATAGTTGGGGTTAAATGTCTGAGAAGATAGTTGAAACGAAGGAAATCGCTTGTCGCCTTATTGAAGAAGTAACCGTGATGACCCGTTCCACCCAAGTCAGCCGGGGTGGGGGTGGGTGATGGGAGGCGCCGGCGTTCGAATGAACGTGACCGAGTTGCTTGCGAGCACGACACTTGAATAATATACGCTTTCTATTGGCATTATTAGCGGCGCCCAATCCTATTGGCATATTATAACGTTTCCTCCACGTTATAAATACAGTACGAGAGCTCCGAGCTTCTTCATCGATAAGCTCTCACCCCAAGCAACACCACTACAATCCATCGTGCTCAGCAGCTCTCTCCTCTTCGACATATATAGCAGTTCCAATGGCCGAGGAGAAGAAGCACCACAACCCGTTCCACCGCCACAGCAAGGACGGCGAGGAGAAGCCCGTCGACTCCAAGAAGGAGGCCAAGCACCACAAGCACCTCGAGCAGCTCGGCGGGTTAGGAGCCATTGCGGCTGGAGCTTACGCCCTGGTATACGACAATCCTGCCGTTTAGTTGATTTGTTGCCTTTGTATTAACCCTGCTTGTTTTCATTACTAACCCTGCTGGTTTTCATTGTCGCTGGCCATCAGCATGAGAAGCACCAGGCCAAGAAAGACCCCGAGAACGCCCAGAAGCACAAGATCGGAGAAGGGGTCGCTGCGGCAGTTGCCATAGGCAGTGGCGCGTTCGCATTCCACGAGCACCACCAGAAGAAGGACGCCAAAGAGGCACAGAAGCACGGATGCTGATCTATGATAACACACTTCAACATCTATGTGCTTTAATTCAGATACTAAGCAGCTAGATAGCCGCTGAAGGAGAAGAACACCGCCAATACTGGCGATCGAGCTGTTCGTTCGCATATAATCTGCACATGCTTGTGGCGTCCTACTATATATGAGTTTTAGAAAACCCTATTTAATAATGCGTAGTGGTGTACGGTTGGTCGTACATTCTTACGTCACTGTATTTCGATTAAATACCAATACATTCCAGCAATTCAAATTGAATAAACTTCATGTCTGTTGTGTTTCTATGGTTGGAAGGAATTTGAAGACTTTTTTTTTTGCATTTCATTATAAAATCATAAGTTTAAGTTTATATGGTTGGAAGGAATTTGAAGACTCTTTTTTTCCATTTCATTATAAAATCATAAGTCTGGATTGGCCAAATCATTTGAAGCCAAAGAGAATTCGTATGTGCTCCATGGAAGCCAATACGGATACATGCCATGACATGCCACAAGTGAATCCTCGATTCATGTTTATCCAACTATCCTCTTTTATGCCATGGCTAATTGTACTAGCTACGACATTAGCAAAATTTAGCATCAAAGTGCACATGATAGGCCATCATAATACACAATCAGCTTTAAAATTTTGCGTAAATAAGATCAAGTCCATATGATCACACAATGTGGCGTACATAACTTTATATAGCTTCATCTTGTGGGGTAATAAGATGGGTCCAAATGGTCTCTAGGCTGAAAAAGATGGAGATTTGAAGTAGGCCCAACTGCCTAAATTATGGAATTGCGCCAAGCAACGAGACCATAAGTATAATATCCTTAATTTAGGTAAAATTCAATTACGTAAATGAGTTGATAAGTAAATTTCTCCAATGGTATTATTCATAGAATAATAATGTCTTGTGGTATAAGTTAATGAACTAAAATGAACTTCATTTGTAATAATCCATTAACAATGTTGTACATAAGAAAGAATAAAAAATCCTATAATTAAGAGATTTCTAAAAATAATGGACAATTGGTATTCTAAATGTGGTATTATGTGGAATACTGTGGAAAAGAGAATTTTTGTGTATAAATGAAAGATGATGGTGTAAAGACTTCATTCTTACAATCGAATATTTACAAAATTGCATTAGAAAATATAAATAAACCTTTATTTTACAATCATACTTTACATTAGAGCTGCAAAAGCTTTACATAAGACAACAAAATTATGAATATCCATCTATTCCTATCTACTCTTCAACGGTGGACAACTCTTGTGCGTCTCTTCTAGGTCTTCTATGGTCACCTGCTCATGAGTTCCCAGAGGGAACAAAAATCACACATGGGCCCCAATAAGGGAAATTCAGGTCAACGAAGCTGGTACAAAATCAAAATTTGGAAAGTAAAATAGTATGAACCTATCTACAAGGATTTGATGATAAAATACAAGGATTGAATAATGTAGGCAAGTATCAAAAGGTAGCAATAGATTTTCAACTTAAATAAGATTGAATATCTAAACTTTGAAACTAGTCATTCAATTTTCAACAGTTAGAACATGTCAATGTCTAGTTGTTGGAGCGGCCATGTGTTCTCTCATATAAAGAACAACCAACACAATAACTAAAATTTCCAGTATACTGAGGGACCATATGTCCTTTAACTCTGTGCAGAGGCGTGGAACCATAATTCCACTAAACTAAGGGCACTAACCTATCCTTTTTCGATGTTTAAACATTGTGCTACTATTTTCCAAGAATAAGTGTTCGTGGCTTTCAAAAGGTAAGATAAAGTACAAAAATCAGTTTCGACCAACCAACCTATCTAGTTGTACATGAAATCAATGAGGGAAATAATTTCCAATTATAAATAGAAATTTCATACCTTTGAATGTATCCAAAGTGCAACAATTCCAAGTATCGACATCAAGGGACAATCAAGAGATATCTACAAATTTATAGATATATTTGTCACAATATGGCTTGGGATCAATTGGTATTCAATTTTTGTTTTTTATTCATGACTAGGGTTTTCCATTTAGGAGTGTTATTGATATTTTCTCATTATTCTCATTCTAGAGTTTTTGGCTAGGTTATAAATATATCTATGTATATTCAATAATACATAATTGTCATATTAAATTTTCTAAATATTGTATCCTAAAATGTTATTCTCTCTAATGTGTAATACAATTTTACTTAGTTACTAGGCTCGAAATATGTTCATCAACCTTAGAAGAAATATTTAGGGTTGAAATCATATACAATCCAATGCATACTAGCTATATACTCATACTTGTATGTAAACAAAAGTATACCAATATGTAAATGAAGGAATCCTCATATAATAAATCAAGAAGTGTTATCTTAGATTTTTTTTATATATGTGGTTATATAATATCAAATGAGTTCTCCTCCATATTATCCTTCTAATTTCCATTAGGGTAACATTGTCTTATGTTAAAGTAGTTCATAAGTCAAAATCTTATGACTGATTGTACTCAAACATGGATATTTTAGGGTTTGTACTAGGAATAAGGATATTGTTTTCATAATTATTGATGTTACTATTTCTCATATTAATACACCTTTATAGGTCAATACTCATGAGGAAAATATTTACATGACAAATCAATTAGGCTAGGCTATCATCATGTCCACATTTATATCTACAATGCTACATACCTATTCCTTGACAATGTTAATACCGTACATGTTATAAATACTCATTATAATCATTCCTGGCTCTTATACAATTAATATAAGTTTAGAGGTGTATGTTTATGCACTAGTATGTATTACATATGTACTCAATTTTACTCATTTAGTAGTATTATCTAATGACTAGTTTCATATCTAGATTAGTCTTATAATACATCATATATGATGTTGGTATGTATGCACAGAGAGCCAATCATGTAATGATTGTAATGGCATAATTTGTAAATGATTTGATTAATAAAGGCAAGCTTACAATTTATTCTGTTTATTTCAGTTATGAGATAATGAAGTAACATAATGAATGTCTAGAGAATGATGTTACTCAATGACATATGTCTTCAAATACGTTACTTGAGGAAATGAGATCATATGGATGTTAAGAGTACATATATATTCTCATTATGTCCCTAATTAGTTGTTATTGTGGAAGGTTCATAGACAACAATAACACATAAAGTCAAAATCTGAGTTGGTTGATGATAGAATCTCATTAGTCATGGTATGGCAATATCAAACCAAGCACATAGATACATGTTAGAGAATAGTGTATGAGACAGATCCACTATGAGACTGACACATGGAAGCCATCATCTTGGAACTCAAAGTCAGTTCTCATAATGATGGTGGTGGTTGTGGTTATTAGACCTGGAATCACTGCACTCATCAAATGCATTCGGTACACTTTGACATGATCAAACACAATCCTGAAATATGGGTTGTTATAATGGTGATGATTGGGTAACTATGACACATGGGGATATAATGTGAGTGATAGAGATAGGATTTGTCCCTCCTACAAGAATATGATATCCTAGGCCTCTTGATTGGCGAGACTGAGAAATCTATGGCCATGCACATGTGAGTCTATATGTGATATTGAGCTTATATATATCTCAGAAAATCTGCTCTTGGTTCAAGAAACAATATTAAATGATCAAGAAGGTGACTACTTCATGCCTCAAGTTCAATATGGATATCAGTTACAAAGGAACTATACAAGTACTGTAGCACCATACACATACTGTAGGTTGAAGTTGCTCCCCAACTTTCCATTTACTTGGGTAGCATTCATGTGTGACTAGGCACCAGTCATTGTTTGTGATGTCATAAGTTGTTATGGACATTCACTTCCAACGTAATATGGGACCTATAGGGTCAAACACATAGGTCTTGACCTACAAGAGGAGTTTAATCTTGAATGACAATTGAATTAATAAAGCATTTAGGCAATTCATTCATACAACAAATCAACTGGCTACACTACTAGATGATCGGGTCACAAGGTGAGACAACTGTATAGAGTACCAAACGATCATATTAAAGGTTGAAATGGGCCTTTGGAGAGCTAGGATGATTCAAGTTGAAATTGGCTATGGGTTGAATTGATCGAATCGACTCAGATCGGCTCACCAAACGACCGTCTGGGTGAGAGAGACAACCATATCACATAGGTGAGATAGCTCAGTTGGGCTGAGGAAAGGTTCTAGATAGTTTCCTATATTTGTTTTGATTGCAGATTATTTGTAGTGAAAGGAATAATGTTTAGAATAATTGAGAAATGAATTGTCAATTTTGTATGCAATTGGGAAACTATGACACGACCGTTCACAATATGAGATGACTATCTCACAGTATGAGATGACCGTCTCACATACCAGACAAATATTTTGGTTGTTGTAGGTTGCAAAAATTTAAGACCTTCTGGTCCCTTCTACTCCTTCACATATTGGGAACCCTGGTCCAAATCCCACCTATAAATAGAGGGGTACTAGGGGCTTCCTAGAATGCAACACAAATGATTGAAAATTAGTTGCTCCCATAATTATTTTCCTCTCTAGTTGTGGTAACCAAGAGAGTCCAAGCAAGTCCTACCCGACTAGGGAGTGATAGCTACAGGAGGGAACAACTGATGATCATTGTTGTAGGAGACCAAGTTGGTGACTAGTACACTAAGGGGATGGACAACTTTTTCCTGTGCATTCTAGTAGGATGACAAGAGTTCTAGGTGGTCTGTGTGGACTTCTCTAGAGGCGGGAGGCTGTTGTCTACCGCTAGGAGGACAACATCAACCACCAGTCCGTTGTGAGAGGAGTTGTTGCAGATGATGACATTCGAGATTGTAGTGTGTGGTGCAGACCAAGAGGCGCAATAGTCAGACAAGTCTCAATGCAACTAGAAGATAGTTGTACATCTAGGATAATGAGGAGATGTCATTGGACTAGGTATATCTTCAAAACCGTTCTTCCTATATTATGGTAATTGACACAATTTATAGGCTTATGTGGAAAATGGTAGATAAAATTCTTGTTTACACTGCCTATCATGTAGCCATATTTCTCAATACTAGTATCAGAACCAACTTCACTTTACTATATTATGGGATAATTGATATGATAAGATTTTGATTTTGTAATTCTTTTATTGCATGTGATGTGAATAATATCTCATCCAATCAAATACCAAGATAATCCCAAACTAATATATATATATATATATACATATATATACATATATATGTATGTATTTATGTATGTATATATGATATATATATGCAATTTACACAAGTAATCCTAAAAGTGGTTTCAATGGTAGATGTTTAGCATGCTTATGGCTAATAACCCCTATTATCTATCCATGGTTGTGTGATAGTTATTTCTATTTATCTCAATGTGTGCATAGAGACTCTATCTTATCTTCCCAATGTAAAGTTAATTCTCTCCTGCCTTTGCTCCCCTCAAATGTAACTTGAGGTTTACCAATAACTATGTAATAGTACGATAGTTTATTTTCCTATTTTAAGGAAGAAGAGAGATGCCAACTGACTTCCTAGAGGAACTGAGATGACCGGATGGTAGGGCCAAGATGATCATCTAGCAGGGCTGAGACAACTGAATGGAAACCTGACAAGGATCCTGAAAGACCAGATGAGATGACCATTTAGAGGAGCCAAACGATCAGCTATAGGACAACCAACCTGTCATTTGGAGGATCTAGATGACTAGACGAAGGTGACCAACTGACCAACCAAGTGGTGAGTGTATCGGTTCAAAGGTTGAACCAGTCAACGCAGACCGACAATCAGGATGTAAGGAGTGGGACCCGATAGTGGGCCCACTCAATGGTACTGTTACGACCCGCGTCGAGCTTATCCTGTAAGTATGTTGTTAAGCATGTATTTTAGCTGCTTTGCTAAGTTGTAAGCTGGTTTTTTTGTTAATAACGTTTAAAACGGATATGAGATGTGTGTAGTGTAAATCCTAGCCCTTATAACGTGTAGGATCTTGCGCTTGAGGCGTTGCCAGAGAAATCGTTCGAATCCGACCTTCGAGTCAAAAGTTGTATGTTTTTGGAGCTTTGAGGGACCAGTTTGTAATTTCTGAAACCTATGGGAAAAATTGCATTTCGGCCCCCTTGCCTTTTCTTTCCCTTATCCCTTCTCTTCTTCGTTCTTTTCTTCCGTAAACCGCCTAAGCGGCTGAAACGAGCGACATACTCGATCTTTCTTTCCCTTCCTTCTTCGCGTGAGAGAGAGAGAGAGAGAGCAGAGAGGGTAAGGGTGTTTGGAGCCCTGGTTTTGCTCCGGCCAGCAGCTGCGGCCCTCCTTCTTCTCCCCTCCTTCCATCTTCTCCGCTGGATTGATCCAGCTAGTAGCAGGAGCTACGTAGCAGCAGGAGCTGTGTTAGCTCAGAGGTGGCCAGGAGAATAGGGCGCGAAGAGCAGCCCTAGCTCGTCCTTCTTTCTCCCTCCAAACAGTTCTTGGTGGTGTGCACCAATTGCGGGCAATTTGCAGCGCAAATCAGAGGTTTTGCCCGTCGATTCGAGTGAAATCGACATTAGCAGGTTCATTTTAGTTTTCAGTCTGTACGCGATTCGGCCGAGTTGTATTTGATTCGGCCGAGTTTCCTTAATAGGCAATCAAACAGCAAACTGATCGGACGAGTTGTATGTGATTCGACCGAGTTTCTTTTACAGGAAATCAAACAGCAAGTTGATCGGTCGAGTTTCAAGTGGATCAGCCGAGTTGTGAAGCAATCGGCCGAGTTTCTGACCAATCGGCCGAGTTTCAGAGCTGTGAGTGGTAGTTCATTCAGAAATCATTATTTAACTCAATTTAAGTGCTTAATTGCTTTAGTATCAGTTGGTATAACTTCTAAACAGTTTAACACATACAATAGTTTATTATAGATTCAATGGAACTTGAGATACGTAATATGATTGATGAAAAAGATAGAATTTCCTGTTTTACAGTTGCAATGCATATGCTGAATAAAGATGGTTGTTTAGTAATGAATTTGAATAAGTGGCATTGAATCATGTTAAAAGATGACAGATGATATATATATATATGAGTTTTTAAGAGATGTTCATAATGTGAAATAAGTATGAAATGTGTTTTTCCTGTTTAATTGTTGATATGTTAATCAGTTAATAGACTTAGGTGCCCTAACACCGTAGAACCCCTTTGAGAGGTCTGCACCAGGGGGTGAAACTCGTGTTGCAACAATAACTGTGCGGAGTCACAGGCATGAGGATAGAGAGAGGCAGTGTTCAACAATAATCCGTGCGTGTGTCACGGTGGCACTGGAGTATATAGGGGTTATTCAACATTAATCCGTGCTTGTGTCACGGTGGTAACCCGGTAAGACTCTCCGCCTGTGTGCTCAGGTTTGAGGAGGAGTCTAGAGTTCACTCTTTTGAGAGTGTAGTGAGGCCTTGTGAGCCTGAGGCCTTGTGAGCCTGAGAGTCCTGCAGCAGACCAGGGCTGGCAGTCAGACTTAGCATTTCCCGGGTGTGTCGCTAAGTCTTGTACGGTGGGATCGTAGTTCACTACAGATCTTTATATGCAGAGTACACTGCATATGTTTAGGGCATAAAAATGATAAATATGTAATCATATAGGATCACAGAAAGTTTTATATGTTAATTGATTTGAACTTCTATGCCTTTTCCCTATAACTGTTTAATTGTTAAAATATCTGATGTTGTATAGAAATGAGATTGTTATCTGTTAATCTGCTATGTCATTAGAAATGCCCGGTTTAGTACTATACTTATTCTTTATTTCAAATTTATATATCTGATGAGTTGTTTAGTGATAGCTAAGTGAAATTCTATTCACTGAGCGAGTAGGCTCATCCCTCTACTCAAACATTTTTAGGTCAGCATCAGCAACAGGAATCAGAAGGATCGTTTCATCCTAACGCCTAGTCTATAGAAGGTTTGTAGTTAGTCTAGTTAGAGGTCTCTTAGTCCTTTCCCCTCGATCCTTGGAACATGGTGTGGGTGAGAGAGAATGTGTATGTGGAATGTGTATAAAGATGTAAATTAATTGGTATGCTTTACCTTATGTCGAATAATGTAATATGTTGTAGACTATGTTTATATTTCTAGTCAGTTTAATAGAAATGCTTATGCAGTTTGTTTAGCTTTAGTTTACAGCATAAATCTGGTTATCCTTTTAATGTCTTTAAAACATTTTAAAATGTGATGAGTGGTTGGCTTGTGTGTAAATCCCATCCGTCGCGCCCTAATCTCATGGTTTGTGGCTAGTGTGAGATCGGGGCGTGACAATTTTTGGTATCAGAGCCTAGGTTGAGTACATAGTTACTTAGAGTCCAAGTCAGGGGACGATAAGAGACCAATAGGATTAAGGTTTAGGTGTCTTTCTTCTATCTGTAGTTTTCTAACAGGAAATATTCTGTTATATCATTGCAGATGGCAGGAAGAGGCTTTGATCGTGATGATCAGGCCGAGAGCCGTGTTGGCCCTAATCCACTGGACATGGGTCCAGGTGGAGGTGATCATGTTGATGAAGCATCTCAGATGTACAGGATGTTTCTGGAGACCAGAGAGAGGTACAAGGCTGATAGGCGAGATTATTCTTCTACCAGTAGTAAGGATCTGATGAGATCGTATGAGCTTGTAAAGAAGCTTGGTGGTACAGAATTCAGTGGTACTACAGATCCAGTAGAGGCTGATGAATGGTTTAGACAGATAGAGAAGGTCTTTCGCCTGATGGAGCTTTCAGAAGACAAAAAGATTAATCATGCAGTCTATCTTTTGACAGGCGATGCAGAGTTGTGGTGGCGTGGTGTGGAGGAAAAGAGGAGAGGTACAGAGCTTTCTTGGCAGGACTTCTCTGAAGAGTTTCATCTTAAATTCTATCCACCCACTTTTATTAATGAGAAAATCAGGCAGTTACAGAACATTAAGCAGGGGAACATGTCAGTTACTGAGTATGAAGCACTTTTCACCCGGTTAGCAAACTTTTGCCCGCAACTTGTTCCCGACAACATAGAAAGATGCAGAAGGTTTCAAGAAGGGCTGAGGCCAGAGATTCGACATACAGTTTCTGCTACTAGTAGAAGGAACAGAGAGAACTTTGGCGAGTTTGTTGAGGCTGCGAGACAGGTTGAAGAATCTGTGAATGCTGACAAGGTGCCTGAGTCTAAGAAGAGATCTACAGATTTCAGTAGAGGACAGTCCAGTAGTGGATACAGAGGTGGATGTAGAGGTTTCTTTTCTAAACTTGGGCGTGGCTTTAGCTGTTTCAGCAGACAGAGATCTGAGGATGTCACTACATCTAGAGGAAGAGGGGGATACAACCCAGGAAGATGGGGCAGTGCCGCTAGTGGACAGTCTTATGGATCGTCAATGTCAGTGACAGGTCCCCAGAGACAAGAGATACCGCCATGTAACAAATGTGGAAGACCACATACTGGACAATGTTGGGGTCCAAGTTGTTATGTCTGTGGACAAATAGGACACCTCAAAAGGGAATGTCCTCAGCTTCAAAAAGCAGCATCACAAGCTTTCCAGCCTCACCACCCTGATGTTCTGAGTTCTTTTGTGGCTTCTGGTTTTAGAGGTGGTGGAGTGCCTAGTGGAAGGAGTGGTCAGAGAGGACAGTGTGGCAGAGGGAGAGCTTCAGCACGTTTCTTCTCTTTGACACCTCAGGAAGGTATAATCTCTTCACAAGTTGTTACAGGAGAGATGCTTTTGTTTAATAGTATACTAGTTTCAGTTTTGATAGATCCGGGTGCTACTCACTCTTTCATACGACGTTCTTTAGTTGGTAAACTTAATTTGTTAACTCAAGAGTTGGTAGATGAGTTAGTGTTGAGAGTTCCACTAGGTGGACCAACAGTTCTGACTGAGTTCTGTCCCGGATGCTTGTTATCTTTTAGAGGTTATACTTTTGCTGCTAATCTCATACCCTTAGATGTCAATACTTTTCAAGTCATCTTGGGTATGGATTGCCTTGAGTTATATCGAGTGCAACTCGATTGTTGGAAGAAGGAAGCTACCTTTCAACTAGGTGAATTTTCTTGTGTCTTTACTGGAGACAGGAAAGTTCTGCCTACGTGCATAGTATCATCTACTGTAGCTGATAAGATGCTACAGAAAGGATGTGAAGCGTTCCTTGCTCATGTGGTTGACACTAGAGCAGAGAAGAGCACCACCAGTGTTTATGATGTGCCGGTAGTTAGTGAGTTCTCTGATGTTTTCCCAGAAGAGTTGCCAGGCTTACCTCCTGTCAGAGACATTGATTTTGAGATTCAGGTATATCCAGGCAGTCATCCAGTTGCACTTCCAGCCTACAGAATGGCACCTGTAGAGTTGAAGGAACTCAAGGTGCAGTTGCAGAAGTTACTGGATAAGGGTTTCATTAGACCCAGTTCTTCACCGTGGGGTGCTCCAGTCCTGTTTGTTAAGAAAAAGGATGGTACCTTGCGTCTCTGTATAGATTACAGACAATTGAACAAGATCACTATTAAGAACAAGTATCCATTGCCGAGAATAGATGATCTGTTTGATCAGTTGCGTGGAGTGACGATCTTCTCTAAAATAGATTTGAGATCTGGATATCATCAGCTCAGAGTGAAGGCTTCTGATATTCCCAAGACAACTTTCAGAACTAGGTATGGGCATTATGAGTTTTTGGTCATGTCGTTTGGGCTGACCACTGCCCCAGCAGCCTTTATGGATATGATGAATCGGATTTTCAGACCGTTCCTAGATCAATTTATTGTATTCTTTATAGATGATATACTGATCTACTCCAGAGATGATGTACAACATGAACAACACCTGAGAGTAGTGTTGCAGTTGTTGAGACAACATCAGCTGTATGCTAAGTTTAGCAAGTGCGAGTTCTGGTTGGCTGAGGTAGCATTTCTTGGACATGTTATCTCGAGAGATGGAGTTAGTGTTGATCCTAAGAAAGTTGATTCTGTGCTTCAGTGGGAACGGCCTAAGACTCCTACTGAGATTAGAAGTTTCTTGGGATTAGCAAGCTATTACAGAAGGTTTATACAGAACTTCAGTGTGCTAGCATCACCCTTGACACACTTGACGAGGAAGGATGCACCGTTTGTTTGGTCTGATAACTGTGAGAAAAGTTTTCAGATCTTGAAGAGGAAATTGACTTCAGCACCAGTGTTGGTTTTTCCAGAGGTAGATAAAGGTTATACAGTGTTCTGCGACGCTTCCAGGAGAGGTTTGGGCTGTGTGCTGATGTAGGAAGGCAAAGTTGTGGCTTACGCATCTAGACAACTTAAGAAGAATGAAGAGAATTACCCTACTCATGATCTGGAATTGGCTGCTATAGTTCATGCTCTTAAGACATGGCGTCACTATCTGTATGGTGAGACATGTCAGGTGTTTACGGACCATAAGATCCTGAAGTATATCTTCACTCAGAAGGATTTGAATTTGAGACAGCGCAGATGGATTGAGCTGATCAAAGACTATGATGTGACAATCGATTACCATCCTGGTAAAGCGAATGTTGTGGCAGACGCCTTGAGTAGAAAGTCGAGTTCAACAGCTGATGCATTTTCTATGGCATGTTTCAAGAGAGACTTGCTTGTAGATATGTGAAAGTTGAACTTAGACTTGGATGTGATTGGACAAAGTGGATTAATTGCTCAGATGCAGGTCAAACCTACTTTCTATAATCAGATCAAGGAATTACAGCAGAGTGATGACGAGTTATGGCAAGTTATGCAGGATATGTCAGAAGGTAAGAGAACAGAATTCAGGTTTTCTGACGATGGTGTGTTGTATCTTCATGATAGGTTGTGTGTACCTGGGAATAGTGAGCTGAAAGAGCAAATTCTTGAAGAAGCGCATGCTTCTATGTATGCTATGCATCCAGGTAACACAAAGATGTACAGGAACCTCAAGGAGCTGTACTGGTGGTCTGGTATAAAGAATGATGTGGCTGAGTACGTGGCTAGATGCGGAGTGTGTCAGCAGGTTAAAGCTGAGCATCAGAAACCTGATGGTACCTTGCAGTCGCTTCCTATACCAGAATGGAAATGGGAACACATCACGATGGATTTTGTGGTAGGGTTACCCAGGACGCCTAGAGGTTCGGACTCGATATGGGTGATTGTGGATAGACTAACTAAGTCTGCTCACTTTCTCCCTGTCAAGTCAACCTTTGATGTTCCAAAGTTGGCCAAGATTTATGTGGATGAGGTAATCATATTGCATGGAATTCCAGTTTCCATTATTTCTGACAGAGATCCAAAGTTTACATCCAGATTCTGGAATCAGTTACATCGTGCGTTGGGCACAAGGCTGAAGTTCAGTACAACATTTCACCCGCAGACAGATGGTCAATCTGAGAGGACCATTCAGACTCTTGAAGACATGCTGAGAGCATGCGTTCTACAGTTCAGAGGTAACTGGGAAGAACACTTAAGCCTGATGGAGTTTGCATATAACAACAGCTACCATTCTAGCCTTGGAATGGCCCCATATGAAGCTTTATATGGTAGGAAGTGTAGATCGCCAGTTTGTTGGTACGAGGTTGGTGAGAAAGAAATTCTTGGACCTGAGATAGTTGATATAACTACAGAGAAGATATCTGTGATCAGGGATCAGTTGAAAGCTGCTCAGGACAGACAGAAAAGTTATGCAGAGAGACGACGTCGACCTCTTGAGTTTGAGGTTGGTGACAAGGTTTATCTGAAGGTTTCATCGTGGAAGGGAGTGCTAAGGTTTGGCAAGAGGGGTAAGTTGACCCCTAGGTACATGGGCCCATATCCTATTGTTGAGAGGATTGGACCTGTAGCCTACAGGCTAGATCTGCCGTCTGAGTTGGCAAATCTTCATGATGTGTTTCATGTGTCTATGTTGAAGAAATGTCACCCCGGTACAGAGAAAATATTAGATTCAGATCTGGCACAGCTTAGGACAGATGTGTCCTATGTGGAAGGACCAGTGCAGATAGTCGATCACCGGATTAAGAAGCTTAAGAACCGCGAGATACCTTTAGTGAAGGTTTTGTGGAGGAATCATAACCTTGAAGAAGCTACATGGGAGCTTGAGTCTGAGATGCGTAGCAAGTTTCCTTTTCTCTTTTAAGAATTTCGGGATGAAATTCTTATAAGGGAGGGAGATTGTTACGACCCGCGTCGAGCTTATCCTGTAAGTATGCTGTTAAGCATTGTATTTTAGCTGCTTTGCTAAGTTGTAAGCTGGTTTTTTTGTTAATAACGTTTAAAACGGATATGAGATGTGCGTAGTGTAAATCCTAGCCCTTATAACGTGTAGGATCTTGCGCTTGAGGCATTGCCAGAGAAATCATTCGAATCCGACCTTCGAGTCAAAAGTTTTATGTTTTTGGAGCTTTGAGGGACCAGTTTGTAATTTCTGAAACCTATGGGAGAAATTGCATTTCGGCCCCCTTGCCTTTTCTTTCCGTTATCCCTTCTCTTCTTCGTTCTTTTCTTCCGTAAACCGCCTAAGCGGCTGAAACGAGCGACAGACTCGATCTTTCTTTCCCTTCCTTCTTCGCGTGAGAGAGAGAGAGAGAGCAGAGAGGGGAAGGGCGTTTGGAGCCCTGGTTTTGCTCCGGCCAGTAGCTGCGGCCCTCCTTCTTCTCCCCTCCTTCCATCTTCTCCGCTGGATTGATCCAGCTAGTAGCAGGAGCTACGTAGCAGCAGGAGCTGCGTTAGCTTAGAGGTGACCAGGAGAATAGGGCGCGAAGAGCAGCCCTAGCTCGTCCTTCTTTCTCCCTCCAACTAGTTCTTGGTGGTGTGCACCAGTTGCGGGCGATTTGCAGCGCAAATTGGAGGTTTTGCCCGTCGATTCGAGTGAAATCGACATTAGCAGGTTCGTTTTAGTTTTCAGTCTATACGCGATTCGGACGAGTTGTATTTGATTTGGCCGAGTTTCCTTAATAGGCAATCGAACAGCAAACTGATCGGCCGAGTTGTATGTGATTCGGCCGAGTTTCTTTTACAGGAAATCAAACAGCAAGTTGATCGGTCGAGTTTCAAGTGGATCGGCCGAGTTGTGAAGCAATCGGCCGAGTTTCTGACCAATCGGCTGAGTTTCAGAGCTGTGAGTGGCAGTTCATTCAGAAATCATTATTTAACTCAATTTAAGTGCTTAATTGCTTTAGTATCAGTTGGTATAACTTCTAAACAGTTTATCACATACAATAGTTTATTATAGATTCAATGGAACTTGAGATACGTAATATGATTGATGAAAAAGATGGAATTTCCTGTTTTATAGTTGCAATGCATATGCTGAATAAAGATGGTTGTTTAGCAATGAATTTGAATAAGTGGCATGGAGTCATGTTAAAAGATGACAAATGATATATATATGAGTTTTTAAGAGATGTTCAGAATGTGAAATAAGTATGAAATGTATTTTTCCTATTTAATTGTTTATATGTTAATCAGTTAATAGACTTAGGTGCCCTAACACCGTAGAACCCCTTTGAGAGGTCTGCACCAGGGGGGTGAAACTCGTGTTGCAACAATAACTGTGCGGAGTCACAGGCACGAGGATAGAGAGAGGCAATGTTCAACAATAATCCGTGCTTGTGTCACGGTGGCACTAGAGTATATAGGGGTTATTCAACATTAATCTGTGCTTGTGTCACTGTGGTAACCCGGTAAGACTCTCCGCCTGTGTGCTCAGGTTTGAGGAGGAGTCTAGACTTCACTCTTTTGAGAGTGTAGTGAGGCCTTGTGAGCCTGAGGCCTTGTGAGCCTGAGAGTCTTGCAGCAGACCAGGGCTGGAAGTCAGACTTAGCATTTCCCAGGTGTGTCGCTAAGTCTTGTACGGTGGGATCGTAGTTCGCTACAGATCTTTATATGCAGAGTACACTGCATATGTTTAGGGCATAAAAATGATAAATATGTAATCATATAGGATCACAGAAAGTTTTATATGTTAATGGATTTGAACTTCTATGCCTTTTCCCTATAACTGTTTAATTGTTAAAATATCTGATGTTGTATAGAAATGAGATTGTTATCTGTTAATCTGCTATGTCATTAGAAATGCCCGGTTTAGTACTGTACTTATGCTTTATTTCAAATGTATATATCTAATGAGTTGTTTAGTGATAGCTAAGTGAAATGCTATTCACTGAGCGAGTAGGCTCATCCCTCTACTCAAACATTTTCAGGTCAGCATCAGCAATAGGAATCGGAAGGATCGTTTCATCCTAACGCCTAGTCTATAGAAGGTTTGTAGTTAGTCTAGTTAGAGGTCTCTTAGTCCTTTCCCCTCGATCCTTGGAACATGGTGTGGGTGAGAGAGAATGTGTATGTGGAATGTGTATAAAGATGTAAATTAATTGGTATGCTTTACCTTATGTCGAATAATGTAATATGCTATAGACTGTGTTTATATTTCTAATCAGTTTAATAGAAATGCTTCTGCAGTTTGTTTAGCTTTAGTTTACAACATAAATCTGGTTATCCTTTTAATGTCTTTAAAACGTTTTAAAATGTGATGAGTGGTTGGCTTGTGTGTAAATCCCATCCGTCATGCCCTAATCTCGTGGTTTGTGGCTAGTGTGAGATCGGGGCGTGACAGGTACAAATATGAGCCATGAAATAATTAAGCAGCGGAAAACACAAATATTTACAATGTTACAAACTATGTCCATGTACATAACTTTCTCACCCTAAGGGTGGTACATGAAATGAAAACATTACATCTATATACACATGATATCATATGCAGAGGGTAACAAGGCTACCTCAAGCTATCCTTATGTTCACCAAAGAGTTTACAATCATCCTGCATCTCTATCCTATAAAGAACATAAACCTGGGTGGAGGGAACACCTAGGAAAATAGGAAACAAAAGAGTATGAGTCAGCAAAAGCTAAGTATGTCCATTAGAAGATTAACGGGGGCATTATTTATTTCAAAAGTAAAGTAAGAGGTTCCCATGAAAGAGGGGGCCATTAAAGCTCAGTAAGTTTCAATTAGAAGTAACAAGAGAATGAATTTACAAAAGAATGAGGCAATATAATTAAGCAATTGAGAGAACACATCTTGCCATTAACATCCATAATAACACAACAATCATAATCATTTGCATACAGATATATTTAGACAAATAGTAAAGTACGACCAAGACACCACTGGATCTTTGGTCTAAGAAAATGGGTGGAATAACACACCATTGGAAGAAATAGTGTGCCCCTGTATAAGAGAGGTGGAAATAGCACACCCTGGGAGGAAATAGCGTGTCCTAATGGTTGTGCTCATGCACCATATGATAAATATCTAGCTAAATTACCAATATGCATAAATAGAGTGGCAAGATACGATATAAGCCATCAATCATATTTTCAAATCCAAATAAATTACAAGTGGGGTCATTGACCCAATTCAACATGATGATAGTAATTTCAAAACAATAATAATAATTATGATTGAGAGTATATGATTTGTTCAATAAATAGAACAAGAGCAAGTATTTCAAAAGTTGCCTCATTATGGGAACATTTAGTCATATAATTGCCCAATTATAAATAGGGAGGAGTACATACCTGGTCTTGAGGCTAACTAACTCTATCCCTAAGGGTGAAATTCACCATTTGTCCTTCTCAACCTAGAAGTTTATTGTACATACATTAATATATCATCTCTGATTCATAATTGAGATCATAACTAAGGCTAATATTTGTTTTCTCGTCTCAAATTAGGATTTAGATGTACCCATATGTGTGTCATTATCATTTTGGCTATGTATTGATATTTCAAGTTATTCTTTATCAATATTCATGACTAAGAGTTGAGTTTCTTTCTCTAATAACCGTTTCTAGTTGCAAATGACCATATTCCTTTGTAACATCATCATTAGTATGCATATTATAATGTGTACACATTTTATTATCTAACTCTTAAATATGTGGTAAATACAAATATGCACCATATTGGTAGAATGATTATAGTAGATTTTTGTATGGACCACTAAGATGTTATCTAAAGTGGATTTTGGTAAAACAATATCCACATATATGATCATAAAAGAGTGTCTTCATAAAAGTTGCCTCTCTTTTATACCCCCATTGATTACTAAAATGACCAACATAGATAAAGTAGTTCCAAGTATCATCAGATAAACTTGTGAATCTAGGGCTTTTAGTTCATATATGGCAATATTAAGGTGATGCATCAACAAGGTTATATTTTTATTATCATGACCATGATTATATTTAACATTTTGTCTTCCTTATTTAATTATATGTATGATATATGTGTGATAGCTATTTCCTTAAATGATAAATTACAAATGTATTGGTTACTCGTAAAAGAACTCTATTATGCATAACCACAAGATGAGTATTGGGTAGTTGATCAAGAGGTCTACATTATTGTATTAAACTAGCTTTACATCTCTAAGATTGATTACCATCCAATCTATCTTTTATGTAGTATATAATATACAAAGATATGTATTCCAAGTTCATTGGTGTTAACAATTAGGCATATTTTGTATAGACCTATGTATTGAGATGTACATACTAATTTGATAAAGTGGATTGGTTAGCTACTCGAATGGCTTTCATTATAGTCTTTCCTTTATGTTATATGATTTTATTCAGATGTACCATTACTCCTAAAGTTGAATGTGAATCTAAAATGCAGAGCAATGGAAGTTTACCTTCTCACCAACATGGATTGAACTTGTCTTCCACAATGATTTTCTTTATGGAGTGTACATGTTGAGGTAGGCATGAATCTTGTTCATGGAGTCAGTGGGTGCTGATTCAAACAATAAGATGCCCAATCCCTAGGGGTCATTATTGCATGCTTCCAGTGGTTGTGTCCAGGTGATATTGTTCCCATACTATCTTCGTTATTGGTGTGAGGGGCGAGCGACCACGACCATGGTTCTACACTGCCCAAATTTGGCCCCTATACCATGAATTTGTTCTTGCGCTAGCATTCCTCATGTATGTTGGGAAAAAACCATAGGGGAAGGTGACATGGAGCTTTGGCATTGAGGTTGTAATGGGATAGGGTTTGAAGTTGCAGGCTGAAGATGGAGACATCATGCTGATCTCTAATTGATGGTTGAATTTAGTGCTGGCCTAACGACACAACAACACTAGAGGGAGGCGTAGGGGTGCCCAACGGTATGAGCATGGGAAGGAAGTGTGTCTGATATGTGATAGATCCACATGACCAAAAGGGAAAGGGTTCAAATGTCTGAGGAGGAACAATGGCATCATTATGTTTTTTGTAGTGTCAGTAATGTTGTGTCGTGGTTGCTGGCGAGACCTAGCATGACCATTAATGTCGAGATCTAGTACTGCTGCAGACTAATCAACATCTAGTTGATGAGGAGGAAGGGATTACAATGGGTGATGGAGGTGGATGTAGTGGTCTAAGAACACATTAGCGACTAGAGGACATTACAACATGTGTGGCAATGAGATCTGCTGATTCATAGCGATCATGGCAGATCGATATCAAGTCATGGAGCCTTGCAACCTATGTAGATTGGAATTAGGTGTGCGACTGGGTGGGGGATGGCATGGTCAGGTGTGGAGTCTTGAACGACGGTGGCGAGGAATAGAAGAGAGTTTGGGGATAATGTCTCTTCAACAACTACTTGTTCTTATTACGGGGCGCCAAGGTGGTGCCTTGCGACAACTTATTTCCTCAGGGGTGTAGGGTACTGGAGGAGAAGGATAGGCAGCTAGGGTTAGGTGTGGGAGATGAGAGTATGGGAAGGTCGGGAGAGGAGATATATGAGAGTGGGAAAGAAGAGGAACACCAGTAAGGATCAACACCTGGAGAAACTGCCGCGTAGGTATGATGCGGAGAAAGGAGAAATGGCTGCCAGCTACAACCATTATGAAAACCAAGCTAGCGAAAGGCGTGCTCAAGGGTCATGTGCGGAGGAAGGAAATGGTGTAGATGTTATAGCATAATAAATGAACAATATTGAACGAAATACAATGAATCTATTAAATAAATGAATCCTTATGTGGTCCATATTTACTTCATTGAAGCAATTGGATGAGTAAACATTATGGAAGTGATATTAAATTTGTCATGTTAACTAACTAGGATACAAGGAAACTGATTTAATAATTACTTTTACTTTTAGAAAATGCTTGACATTTTATTTTATTATTTGTAGGTCTATTACAACATTAATGTATTTAACATATTTATTAATCATTTTATTACACTATTATATATATATATCTATATATATAATTCTTTGCACTAATTAAACTTAGTATAATTCTAGAGTGTCAAATGAGGGCCACCAATTACTAATTCATGAATTTTGTATAATTAACCCCATTGGTTGATTTAATCAATTAATTAACTGTTAATCATTTGTATTCACTTAATTTTTTTCCTCAGCTCCAATTACTCCTAACTAATGTAAATCAAGGAAGAAAAAGAATTCAATATTATCATAATTAAAAATGAGCTGAAGGAAAGGAGATGTGGTGTAAAATACTCAAATTTGAGTATGTTACAACACTCCACCCAATAAAAGGGATTTTGTCCCCAAAATCCACTCAATCACGTCCTAAAGCACCATTATGACTAACATCAACCGTTAAGGTTTTCCCACCTAAAAACTTAGCCAACTTATGAGTACGAATTTTTTATTGAGTTATTTTAGGGTATCCAATTAATGTTAAATGTATCTATCTTAGATATGTTTCATCACCCTAATTAGGGAATACTTATATGTGTATGACTTTTAGTTGAGGAAATTTCCCAAGCATTACATGTTATATATGAAACATTAAGTTCATGTAGTCCTTAAGTTAAGTTGCATTTCTGATGAGTAAATGTACATGAATCTGCCCCTTAAAAGAGTTAGTCTATGATCTAACTAATTGTGAGATATAATAGGGTAGGTCAATTAGGTCATTCATATCTAAACTTATTCTTCATACTTACTACTTATCACTTAGTTATAGGTTACACATTAGACCAAACTAGTCATAGGGTCTCTTCTAAAGATTTTCTACACTAACAAGTCTATCTATTACTACCACTTCCTTGTGATGGTGACTTGGTTCCAAAAACATCGATGAAATATGAAAAAGTTTGATAATGATAAGTTAATAATGAACATAAGTTTGACGATGAACACCTTGCAAAGGGAATCCAGCATGGCACCAAAATCAATCTGGAAACTGAGTCGACCACTTTCTACCACCTACAACATATACTATCACCGTAACACCACTTCATCTTCGCAAAAGAGGTTTCTCTACACATGTCATAAGGGAATACAATAGTCATACCCAAATTCTAGGTTAGGAGGAGATGCAAGTTTATTCCAGCATGCAATTCATTTGTTGTAGGTCCTACTAGACACAACCCTATTATCCCACCATTCTCTTAATCGTGACATAGGCCATGACATACAAAAACATCATTTATTAATAAGATCATGTAACCATAATATGAATAGATTAGGGTTTTTACTTCCCTGTTTGATTTACATTCATGGTGTCAATACAAGCCCATGTGAACTAGCTAGTCAAACTACACATCATATACACTAATTATTAGGTGGCAATGAGAGTGTGGTCAACTCTTTAAGGTTCAATACTAGATTTACCTACATCACCTAACCTTGGTACCAGTGTACATATAAAATTTAAGAAAAAGGGTGTCCACTATAGCTTATAACATGATTGTTCCTATGTTATTCCTCAAATAAAAATAATATGGCATAAAGTTTTATTATGCGATCCCACTACATGATCACTCCATTATAGGACAAGGGAGATAGCATCATCCCTACCTTAATAGTGTGTGAGGGATGAACTCTCAAAGATAGTTACTTGAAATTTATATCTTCCTTTGACAAATCCTTATTTATGAGGCATCCCAAGTTTATCTAGGATAGTATCCAACCCTTGTATGATGAGTTTCATTCAAAAATATGTTGAGATAACATCATGTTGTAGGCAAGACAAGCCTAACCTTTAAGGATCTAGTTCATATCATCACAAACTATCACAGAGAATCTCAAAATCTAAAACTCATGCCAAAATTCTAAGTTTGTACCCATGCACGCCCAATCTACATAATTCGTGTGTCATAAGCATTCTAGAAAACAACAAAGGCAAAAGGTTTAATGACATTATGTGTGTTCAAGTCAACCTACTCTCTATAGTAGATGAATTGTACCCTCCTAAGGTGGGAGGTAGAGGCCACATGATATGCATCGTTTGTACACCAATTCACTAGAAAAATTATCCTAGAGTTTAATCCTTTTTTACTTTCTGATTAAGGCTAGTATAGAAGGGTCGATCCCATAGGACAAAACTTTTAAGATCTATTTCTCCTAAACTCGATTTATTTTTAAAATTGTTTCTTTTTGGTATTTTTGAAAGATTTGTGTAAAGTAAAGTCCAATTTGAGAGAGGTTAAATATTCTAATGCAAGAAAGTAAATTGCAAGAAGAATAAAATGTTACACTAATTCAAAGAAAATAAAAGATTATTCTAAATAAGAGAAAGTAAAAGAAGAAATTATTAGCATAAAAGATTATCTAACAAAAGTAAAATGCTGAAAATTAAAGGACAACCTTGAAAGCAATGAATCAAAAGTAATTTGAAATTAAAGAGGAATGCATCGAGGCTTAGGGGTTTTCACCACCTTAGCCCTTATGAAAACAAAATCAAACGATACACGACAATAAGAAGAAAGCAGGTATGTGATTATTTGTAAATAAAACACAAAAGAGGAACTCTACGTGAACCCATTGGTCCTATTGTTCACGTGTCCTTGTTCTTCATCTTAAAGGGGATTTTTCCAAAGTTGTATCCAAATCCCCATGAATTTCGTTTAGGTGTTCTAAATCTTAGTTTCCACAGTCGCATCCACCGGGATTAACAAGCGATATAAATGATTAATTACGTCATCCAAATCGGGAATTTCTAAATAAAAAACCATTCATCTAAATAATCGTGTAAAAACTCGATCTTATAATCACATGGCTCAGGGGTTATTCCCCTTGCCTTGATAAAGAAACTACTCGCTACTCATGGCGAGGATGGCAGAAACTAGGAAAGAAAGTAAAAGAGTCATAGACCACAATTCTAGATCTCCATAGAGTCAAAGGCGGTAATGATTAAATGACTCATTTGCATTTTCTCCCACTCCAAGAGAAATACAGAAAAAGATGAACCAGAGAAAGGAGATCCAGAACTAAAATAAAAGAACGAACTTTATGAAAGAATTGATCTTTATTGCTCTTAAAAGGAAGATTACTCTAAGATGAAATGACAAAATTCCGCTATTGATTGCGTTCAAAAAGAACTTGGGACATCTTTCTTAGTGGAGTATCCCCTTCTTGTATAGGAGAAGGAGGGATGGAAACCCTAGATAGAAGATTCTCTAGAAGACTCCTGGTCGGCAGATAAAAACTTTTTGGATTTGGTCAACAGAAGAAACAGTTGATTGCTTTTAATTTTGTTGATCATTCACATTCTTTTTGATGTAGATTCCCGCAACAGAAATTTCGAGCATATTTTTTCACTAGTCATAAGTTTGGAAACGGTCCTAAAATATATTCTTTCTGTAGATAATTCAATTTCCTTTCCAAAATATACTTGCCCAATAAATTTCACCTTAGGATGTGAGAGTTATGGCAATTTTGGTGCGAGGTGTATATTTAAATCAAGCACGGAGGGAAGTTGTGCAAAATATCTTCTAAGGGAAATTAGTCATTGAGCTATTTTCCTACAAAAAACCAACCAAATATAATTAAAACTCAAAATAAATAGAAAAATATAAACTAATATAATTAATTATAAAACTAAGAAGATAAATAAAAAACCCTAAAAAGATATCCAAAAGATGCTAGTAAAAGGGATAAATATATATTTATCAAAATACCCCAGACTTGAATCTTTGATTGTCCTTAAGAAAATAAAATCACAAATAAAGTCCAATTTATACTCCCAATATGTCATTCCTCTCCCTTGTAACATCACTATAATCCTTACCTACAATTTTTGGCCAAGTGACCCAATCTCCTAGAACCACGTAGAATAAAGTTCTATATTCCCTATCAAAATAATTATCACATCTTGCTTCAAAAACAAGATTTTGTAGAAAAATAGGCTTCCTCTTATATTGCTTTGACACTCTCAATTTCTAAATATTTTTTTCTTAGTTATTTGCACAAGAACAGGAAGAAGGAGGGGGTGTGAACAAGTGAAGAAGAAATAACAAAAGATTTGTTTCTTTGATCCCTCCCCTATTCAACTTGGGACTTTGATTTGCGGCGTTGTGGCTACATTGGTCACAATTTTTTATCTTGAGCACTTTGACATCTTTTGATGGTATGCCCCTTTATGGGGTATGGAATTTATTTTTTGGAAGCGTGCCACCCCGGACTTGATTTTTGTCCGGTGGTAATTCTTTGCTTCTCTTTTCTAGAAGAAAAATAGAGGGAATGAAGAGATGTTCTTGTGTTTATAAATTTCAACATTTTTTTAGAGAGTGTCATTGATCTAGTTAGAATATTTCTATAATTCACATCATACAAGTTTTATAACAAGATAATTCATTTGTTTAAATATACGGAAAAATTATGCTTGGTTCTGATCGATTCCTTATGACTTGCCAACTATTCCAATGAGTGATGTTATTAGGGGTCCTAGGTTACATTGTGGTTTCAAACATGGTAATTTGTGATAGATTTTGCAAAAAGTTTACAAAATTCAATTTGGGGTACAATGATATATGTCTACTTAATGAACCGACTAGATAATGGCCATTTTACAACTAAGGAAAAGAATTAGCCGACTAGATAAAGGCCATAAACTAAAGCAACTACATGAAAAATGATGGAAAGGGAAAATAAAGAAAATAAGGGAAAAGATAGGGGGTGGAATAGAATCGTACCACCCACCTCCACCCCAAACTTAGACTTTTGCTCATCCCGAGCAAAACCTAAATCAGAGATGGAGGGAGAAAATCACTTTGGCAAAGGAAAGTGCAAAGACGAAGGAGGATTGTAGTAGTAGTTCCCCAAATAACAGGAGTTGGGGGTAGGGTAGGCCTGATGGGGTAGATGGCTCGCAATTTTTTCCTTTTTTTTGAACAAAAACTAAAATTGAAGCACAAGTGTTAGCTAAAACAAATATAGAAGAATTTTGCAAAAATTTAATGATTGGATTTCCTCCCAATAAGTTCCTAGTTTTATGTCGAAGTCCTGACAGAGCTGGATCATGGAGCCATTTCAGGCTCGGGAGGGGGGTGGGGGCTCATGGAAGTTGAGGTCTTCAAGTAAGGAGAGTTGATGTGTCTCAAAAGGTAGGAAATCCTCAATGGTGAGGTACTATTTAAGTAGATGTCCATTGACCTTAAATTCCCCCAAAACCTTGTCCCAAAGAAGAAAAGTGCCATGAGGGTTGGCACGCTTGACAAGGTAGGGCCCATACCATCTAGATTAAAGTTTTCTAGGAAAAGTCTTAATATAGAATTGTACATTAGAACTTGATCGCCCTACCTAATGTCCTTTCTCCTGATATGACCATCATGCCATAGTTTCGTTTTGTCTTTTTAAATCCTAGAATTTTCATAGGCAGTCATTCAAAGCTCATCTAATTCTTGCATTTGTAAAAAATGGTTTTTACCTGCAACAGTTAAGTCAAAATTGAGAGTTTTGATGGCTCAATTGGTCTTATCCTCTAATTTTATGGGTAGATGGCATGAGTTCCCATAAATCAGTTTGAAGGGAGTGGTGCCTATGGGAGTTTTATAGGTTGTCCTATATGCCTACAAGGTATCATTGAGTTTTATAGCCCAATCAGTCCTAGTGCGATTAACCATTTTCTGTAGGATATATTTTATTTGCCTATTTGAACCCTCAACCTGACCACTAGTTTGAGGGTGATACGGGGTGGCGACCTTATAGTGGACTCCATGCCATTTCAACAAGGACTCGAAGATCTTCTCTAGAAAATGGGAGCCTCCATCAGATACTACGGTATGAGGTACCCCAAATTGAGGAAAAGTGATATCTTTGAAGAGGTTCTTCATAGGCTTGGAATCACATGTTTTTGTGGGGATGGCTTCAACCCATTTGGAATCATAGTCAACAACCACCAAGATGTATTTGTAACTACAAGAAGAAGGGAATGGGCCCATATAGTCTACTTCCCACACATCGAAAATTTCAATCTCCTACCAAGAAGTCATGGGCATTTGGTCTCTCTTAGATATGTTTCCAGTCCTTTGACATTCATCACAAGTAAGGAAAAAATGGTATGAATCTTTAAATAGAGTAGGCCAGACGAACCCAGATTGCAAGACCTTCCTAGCCATTTTCTGAGAACTCATGTGCCCATCGGTGGGGCCAACATTGCATTGATCAAGTATGTCATGAACCTCTTCCTTAGTAATGCACCTACGATAAAGTCCATCCAAACATAATCTAAAAAAAATTAGTCTTAGAATGCCCCTTATATTCAAGGTACAATACACCCGTGGTTAGAAAATTTACATAATCCGCAAACCAAGGATATTGGGATTCCATCTTCATTGGGAAGGGAATCATTTATTGGTATACCATTATCATCAAAGAAATCAAGGTGACTAAGATGGTCGGCAACAACATTTTCGCAACCCTTCTTGTCTAAGATCTCTAGGTCAATTCCTTAAGTAGAAGGACCGACCGAAGGAGGGGTTTGGCATCCTTTTTGGTCATCAAATATCTAATAGTCAGATGGTCTATGTAAACGATGACTTTGGAACCTGCCAAATATGAGCATAATTTGTCAAAGGCATATACTATGGCTAGAATTTCCTTTTCAGGAGTTGTGTAAATCTGCTAGGCTTCATCCAAGGTCTTAGATGCGTAGTAGATCACATGGTGCTTTTTATCAACACGTTGTCCTAGAATAGCACCGATGATGTAATCACTCGCATCATACATTAACTCAAAGGGTAGGGACCAGTATGGGTCCCTAATGATGGGAGTAGAAATGAGTGCATCCTTTAAACAAAGAAAATTGGCCATGCAATCTTTATAAAAACAAAAGGATTGCCTTTTTAGAGGAGATTGGTTAGGGGTTTGGTGATCTTTGAAAAATCATGAAAGAATTGTCTATAAAAACCCGTGTTTCCAAGGAAGGCATGAACATCCTTGACGAAAGAGGGTTGTTGGAGTTTTGATATGACCTCGATCTTGGCTCTATCTACTTCAATGCGATGATTGCTCACCCTATGGCCTAAAACAATTCCTTCCGTCACCATAAAGTGACACTTCTCCCAATTGAGGATCAAGTGTGCTTCTTTGCATTTTTTCAAAACCTGAGATAAATGATGGAAACAAGATTCAAAACTATCTCCATAGATAGAGAAATTATCCATTAAAACCTCCATGATAGTTTCTATCAATCCAACAAAGATAACAGACATGCACCACTGAAAGGTAGTTGGGGCATTGCATAACCCGAACTACATTCTCCTGAATGTAGAAGTACCAAAAGGGAAAATGAAAGTCATTTTTTCTTTGTCGTCCAGATGAATGGAAATTTGATAGAAACCTGAATATCCATCAAGATAGCAAAAATATTGTTGATGGGTGAGGCACTCTAGTACTTGATCCAGGAAAGGAAGGGGGAAATGACCCTTCCTGGTGGCCTTATTCAGTTTCCTATAGTCAATATACATCCTCCACCCAGTGACAGTGTCGGTGGGAATAAGCTCATTATTATCATTTTTCACGACCGTGGTACCCCCTTTCTTTGGGACAACCTGAACTGGGCTAACCCAAGGGGAGCCTGAGATGGGTAGATGATCCCTGAAATCAAAATCTTGATAACCTCTAGACGCACCACCTCTTTCATGTTGGGGTTCAATTTCCATTTAGGGTCTCTAGAAGGTTTGTATTCTTCTACCATAGGAATTTTATGCATGCAAATGGATTGATCTATTCCTGTAAAATCAGCCATATTGTATCCAAAGGCAGATCTCCTCTTCCTAAGTTCTGTCATTAGCTTGGTTTCCTATTCATGGGTGAGATCAGAGTTAATGATGATAGGATAAAGCTTTTTATCATCAAGAAAAGAATACTTAAGACCTTCAGGTAGGGGTTTCATGTTAGGTGCCTTGGGGGTTTTAGGTTTTGCATCCACAATGGAGACCATTTTTAGGTCTTCAAACTCCTCATCATGAATCTCCTCAAAGGTGTTGAGATGATGTCTAAATTTCTCCAATTGAGCATCTTCTAATCCACAGTCAATAGGGGTTACAAGGGCCTTTTGGAGGGGATCTTCAACTAGTTCCCATTCTTGTCTCAATTGTTGCATCTTCTCAATACAATCAAGAAGATATACCTCTTCGTAGGTAATGAGATAGTGTGAGACCCATGTCCCAATGATCCAACCCTATTCTAGGGTTGTATCTTGTGTCATTTTGTACATTTATCACATTCAAATGTAATAGAATTACATGTTATTCCCCCTAATATGAATATCAATGCAATTTGTGCTTATGGATGTTCTTTGCACTATTTTCAGGTATTTGGACCACAATGGATGGACGAATGTGATGGAGGGGCCCAAAGAAGGCCCCAAAGCTCGCCCAACCTACCCTAGTGGACAAAGAGTCATCACCAAGCAAGGACATCCAAAATTGACAAAGTTTGAAGTTCATTAGCCTACTCACGCCTTCACCACGACCGTTATGTTTATTGCCAAGGAGCAGCAATTCAAATAGGAGAAATGGCCAGAATCACCACGGGCATGGCCCTCGGCCACGAACATGACATGCCAGAGTCACCACGGCCGTGGCCAAGTCCCACGGCAGTTATGTTTATTGCCAAGGAGCAGCAATTCCAATAGGAGAAATGGCCAGAATCACCACGGGCATGGCCCTCGGCCACGACCATGACAAGCCAGAGTCACCACGGCTGTGGCCACTGCCCACGGCCGTAATGTGTATTGCCAGAAATCAACATGAGAATGTTCGCCAGATGCCATGCCCATGGCCGCACACCACTCCCGTGGCCCAACCTCTTCACCACGGCCGTGGCTCCTCACCACGGTCGTATTGATCCACTCCATTCATTTCTAGTTTCCCTTCACCATGACCGTACCACCTGACCACGACCATGTTATACCGTCTTCACCATGGCTTTGGCCCTTCACCACAGTCGTGGTGGCCCTCTTTCTAGCAGACTTTTCCACTATTTTTCCTATTATACCCCCACTTAGCCCTAGCTCCTATATAAGCACTAGTTGCTTCTAGGGCTCGAGAGAGAGCACCCCCTAGCTACTACCCAGCTGCTCCCTTGCCTCCATTACTCCCATCCACCTACTTTCCTTGCATTTAATCCCATTTCCACCAACTTTCCACTCATTTTCACCATAGAAACCTAATTTCTCTAGGTTTCTATCCATCCATTCCACCATTTCCATGCTCTTGGGCACCATTGGAGGAGGAGGCTCGTGGCTGGCAGCAAGGAGGTGAAGAAGTCAAGATTCATCAAGCATCCATGGCGTTTCCTATTCTCTTTCCCTTCTCCTTTATTTCTATTTGGATCGTGTATAGCTAAGCCCCCCACTTGGGTGGGCTGTTTGGGACAAAAATGTGACTTTGATACCATGTTGGGGGAAAATAATTTGTAATGAACATATTTCACTTCTATGATGATTGCCTTTGCTTGTATCTCATTTCCCATTACTTGTGCATGTGATTGTTGTTTAATTACATTGATTGCTTGTCTTGTGGTGTTTGAAGACATTTGCCTCTAGGATGTTTTGGTTTCTATGTAGCTACCATAGGATTGGATCCTAGGTCCTTAATTCGGATCCCTAGCTATCCCCCTATCTTCCTACATAATCACCTTCTTCCTACATGCAAATGTGAGTTCTAAGTGACTAGTATAAGTGTGATTAGTGCAATTTCCTAGGATTTCCTAAAGGTTGAGGTGGCTAGTGGCATGAGGTCAAATAACCTCATCTCTACTCCCATCCTTACCCTTGGTCCTCAATTGACTAATACCACTTATCCTAGAGACCTAGACTTGGTAAGTCCTATGAGAATTACACCTAGCCCTAGTTCTCCAACTAGTAGCATAGGGTACATCCTCATAGCACCCACCTTGTTGTTTGGTTTGGTAGTCTAGAATGAAATATGCTAATTGCTTATTATGGTGGCATCCCCCAATTAATGTCAAGGTCACATTCCCAGACGGCCCACCTCCTTCATCTAATTGCTTAAAACCTTAATTGCTCTGTTTGCTTATTAATGCTAGTGTAGTTCAATTGCTTTAGTTAACTTAGTTGATTGCCTAGTGTTTCTAGCTAAGTGTTAATTTAGGTCTTCGATCTTCATTAGTGGTTAACTTAGGCTCTCAATTGCTAGTTGCTTGCTTAGTCTAGTGTAGTTTGTTCTTGCTCTTGTTTAGATAGCTTGTTAACTTAGATTGCTAATTTAGCCCATTTGATAACTTTGTTTCATATTGCATTTCTTACTTGCTCGCTTAGCTTATTCAACAACCAACCAACCTTTAAACCCTAAAAACCTTACTCTCCACAAAAGGAACATAGCTTACGCCTTCTAACTCTAGTTCCCCCTCTATCTCCGTGGATCGACCATGTTCTTACATTCTCTTGTAAAACAAAGTGACAATCTACACGGACCAAGATGCGTTGAAGTATCTAATGTCCAAGAAAGACTCAAAACCAAGGTTGACCCGATGGATTTTATTGCTCCAATAATTTGACATAGAAATTGTGGATAAGAAAGGAGTAGAAAATGGTGCAGTAGATCATCTCTCCCACCTTGATGGACCTTTTGATATGACAAGTGCAATCAAAGAGACAATGCCACATGAACAACTCATCTTAATCTCATCTGCCCAAAAGCCATGGTACAAGCACATATCGAATTTCCTAGCCAGTGGGAGGATACCGAGCATGTGGACAAGAGAGGAAAGCAAGAGATTGTTTGCTATGGTCAAGAACTACATTTGGGATGACCCTCACCTCTTCAAGTACTGCCCGGACCAACTCATTAGGAGGTGTATTCCAGAGATGGAGCAGCAAGAAGTCTTATCTATGTGCCATTCCGGAGTGTGTGGAGGTCATTTTGGAGGGAAACACACGGCCGCCAAAATTCTTCAATGTGGATTCTACTGGCCAACATTGTTCAAAGATGCTCATGACTTTTGCAAGAGTTGCTTCAAGTGCCAAAAAGTGGGCACTATCTCAAAGAGGGACATGATGCCTTTATCACCTATTCTGGTGGTAGAAGTGTTTGATGTTTGGGGGATTGACTTTATGGGTCCTTTCCCTCCTTCTTTTGGGTATGTCTACATCTTGGTCGTCGTAGACTATGTATCAAAATGGATTGAGGCTGTGGCAACAAGGACACATGATCACAAGGTGGTGTGTGATTTCATGAAATCCAACATCTTTAGCCGTTTCGGTGTTCTAAGGGCTATGATTAGTGATGGCGGGAGTCATTTCATCCACCACACCTTTGAAGGGTTGCTAAAGAGACATGGAGTGAACCATCGTGTAGCTACTCCTTACCACCCTCAAACGAGTGGTCACGTTGAGTTGGCAAATCGGGAGATAAAGCTCATTTTGCAGAAGACGGTGCGACCGGACCACAAGGATTGATCACTTCGCCTCAATGAAGCTTTATGGGCATATAGGACTGCATACAAAGCCCCGATTGGCACTACACCGTTCAAGCTTGTCTATGGTAAGAGTTGCCATTTGCCGGTTGAGATGTAACACAAGGCACTTTGGGCCTTGAAGAAGATGGACTTTGATGAAGAGAGTGCCAGAATGAAAAGAAAGTTTCAATTGCATGAGCTAGAAGAAATGTGGCATGGAGCATATGAAATGTCAAAGAGCTACAAAGAAAGAACCAGGTTTCTACATGACAAGATCATAAAAAAGAAGGAGTTTGAGCCCGGGAAGTGGGTATGGCTCTAAAATTCTAGAATGAAGTTCTTCCCCGTGAAACTCCAATCTAGATGGGAAGGACCATATCTTGTAAAAAAGGTGTACCCATCCGGGGCAGTGGTTATATGTGCAAAAGAAGGAGCTAAGGAATTTGTCGTCAATGGGAAAAGGTTGAAACCTATTGTTGAAGTCGGCCCGGATAAGGCCAATCAAGATTTTGATATTTTTATGTTTGTAGAGGAAGAATCCGATGAAGAAGAATGCTTGGATGAGGATGAAAAAGGGATCTACTACAAGGATCTATTCAAGATTCCAAAAAAATGAAAAAGTCCAACAATCAATAAGCCTGGTTGAAGGCGTTAAATTTAGCGCTAGTGGGAGGCAACCCACGTGGTTTGAGATTCTCGAACCTTTTCCTTTTCAATACTTTAGTTTTCTTTACACCAATACACACACACATTTGTGCTTGATGTTTTTGTTTGAGTTTTTGATGAAATGGCAGATGATACACACTTAGGAGAGAAATATCAAAGAAAAAAATGAAATGTTGTTGAGTTGAGGCTGTCCAAGAGCCCAACACAGCCGTGGCACAAGGCCACGGCCGTAATGTTTATTGGTCGAAAGTTACAGGAGCCAACAAGAATTTTAGAGATTTGGCCCACGACCGTGGCACACTCAGAGAAATACGACCGTGTCCTTCGACCATGGCCGTGTTGAGGACAGACGAGGCTCCTTTAGTGACAACACGCCCGTGGGCTGATGCCACACCCGTTCTTTGAGGGAATTACCACGACTGTGGCCGAACCGGGTTCAGCAAAACTTTATATAAACTCTCCGAACCACTCTTCTTCTTTTCTTCTTCTTCCCCGCATAGAGCTACGACCGTGACGCTGTGAACACCACTGTAGGCACTCATCCTCCACCTCCAGCTCTCCAAAACACCCCCAATCACCCTCCTTTCTCCACAAAATCTCTTCCCAGCCATCCTCCTCCATTTTCCACCACAAATCCACCCCCAGTCGAACCTCCTTCTCCACCTTCTTCTCAAAACTGCCCAACCACATTCCCTACCTAAAACCTCCACGAAATCCCACTTTTCATACACCAAACCCAAATTAAACCCCCCAATCACTTTCCTACCTCTCCATTCCACCCCCAATCCACTCCCATACCACTCCCTACTCATTTTCGAAATTTCAACCTAAACCATGAAGAAGGAAGGGAAGATGGTGAGGACTGGGGCGAAGGCAACCCTAAACGTCATCAATGGAGGGTGGCATTCCAAAAATGCCTCCACTGACGTCACCACACCAACCCACACACCATCTCCACTCACCTCCGCATCCCACTCATCTGACGGCATCCACCTCAGCGACGAGACCTATGTGGGAGGAGAGGAAGAAGAAGAAGAGGAGTCCGAGGAGGCTATCCCCGCTCAATTGGTTGACGAAGTGGTACCAGAAGCTGCCCTGAGAACCCGACGAACAAAAGTGGAGCCATCCACATCATGCCTATCCACATCCCGTGCATTAGAGGGCCAGGATGAGCAGTCGCAGTCCGTGCGGCAATTGCTGCCCGGGGAGGAGCAACTTGCACAGTGGTACACTCTGGATACCACTTCGGGTTCACAAACCTACACGCCGGCGGATGATGAAAATAGTGAAGATGAGGATATGGAACTGTGCATGGAGGATGATAATGTTCTGGAAAAGATGGAGGAGGAACGACTAAAAATCTTGGGCAAGGTGCCCGAGGGAACTTCATATGGGAGGGGGCTGAGGCAAAGGCATATCTCTCACAAATACCCAGAGTGCTTGATGAGACGAATAGTCGCCATGAGGTATGGCAGTGAGAAGATACTTGATACCTTGGGCATCAAGGAGGCTGTAGAAGAGAGCTTGAAGACCGTGGGGCTATGGCATGTTCTCTTCATGTCCCAAACATCATATGCCCAGATGACCAAGGAGTTCTTTGCTACACTGGAAAAGATAAGAGTGAGAGGAAAAGATGCTTTGAAGTTTGCCATCTTAGGCCATTTCTACACTCTCACATCGAAGGACTTGAACAACATTTTTGTGGCAAGTCTGGAGAAAGCCAAGGAACTTGATGATGGCTTGTTGGAAAAAGATTCAAAGTATGATTACGTGCTTTTCTGGAAACAAATGATAGGCAGAGATGGGTATTATGCAGAGAGGGTGAAGACTTCAGCTCTAAGTAACCCTCTCATCCGCTATACACAAAAAGTCCTTGCTAACACCATCTGGGAAGATATGACAATCAGGGCACGATCTCACAAAAAGAAATGTTTGTCCTGAAAGCCATGACAGAAAGGCAGCATGTCAGCCTAGGAGTGCTACTTATTGACCATATGAAGTCCATACCCTACAAGAGCAAGACTCCATTTGTCATGGGAGGGTTGGTCACTTCAATTGCACTCGGGTTGGGCCATGATCTCTCTGGGCTCGAAGATGGGTGTCCTATAGATTATGTTGATATGGATTATCTCATCCGCTCACTCACCATCTAGAAGGATGACAATAGGCTGATTTATCTTACTACCAGTCTACCGGATCTCGATTTGGAGCTCCCATACCACGCGGTGCCTCTTCTATCTGTGTTGGGAATATACTACAAGCTGAGAGACAAAATAGCAAAATGGGAGAGAGATCACCCCAGAGAGACCTACGTCAGGGGAGCCGCTGTCTCACATGAAGAAATGGCAGAGTCAAATGTGTAGGGGCAGGAGCATCCAATTGAAGAATAAGAGAAACCCCGGTGAAGACGAAGGAGGGATGAGGGAACATCCCAGCTACAGCAGCCCTCGAGCAACGCCTATGACATGTCACACATCCAGGCACAACTTGAGGATTTTTATTAGATACAGCAGCAGATGCAGCTCACCCAGTAGCACATGTGGTAAGACCAACAGCAATTACACTACCAGGTCAACCACATGTACCACTACAACCATGCCCAGGCAGCAAGGAACCCCAAATGGGGTGAAGATTTTTGGGGTGGTGCAGCAGAATATCCAGCAACCTACCCTCCGCCCCAGGACGCATACTAGGGACAATACTACCAGAACCAACATCCTCTGACAGGTGCCGTCCCTCCTCCAAATCACCCCCAGGGGCTGGACCAGTCCTCGTAGCAGCACTGACACTTCCCCTATCTACCCTAAGCTATAGTTTCATGCTGAGGACATCATGATTCTAAAGTTTGGGGTGGGTAGGGTGGTACACCCCTCCCTTCTCTCTATCTAGTGATTTTTGTTCTACATCTTGCCATTTAGTTTAGTTTTCATTTTATTGCTTTTTTTTCATATCCATGCATGTCATGTAGTTTTCATTCTCGTCATTTTTGCATAATTTTTCAAAATTTCAGCCATGCATTGCATCTCATGTAGGTTTTTGCTAATTTTTGCATGTTTTAGCTAGGATTTACTTGCTTTTTACCTAAAATTGTGTTTGAATATGATTTAGTGCAATTTGGCACCATTTTGGCCAATTTTTCCCAGATTTGATGTTTCTTGTCCAAAAAGACTCAATCTTTACCATATTGAATGAAATTGCTTATCTTTGACAAATACAAGATGATATGCTATGATGAAGTGCTAGGTGGTATCAACGAGTGACTTCTTACATGCTCGTCACCTCCCTTGGGAATGTGTTGGTTTGATTGAATTATGATCTGAGCAAGCATAGAACGTTTAATGTTTGTGGAGTTACTTGATTGATATATGGATTTCATTTGGTTCATTCATGTGATGTGATATCTATGGTGAAGTGTTGGACTAGTTTTCATGTGGGAGACCTTATGTGGAAGATTATTCCAAGTGACCCCTCTTTGACTCGACCACTCTTTCATCATCTTCATACCTCTCTGCCTCATAAAAAGATGCTAAAGTGCACATATTAGCCGTGGCCACCTCCAAAAGTTTGGGGTGGCCACATCTCTATCTCCCCACTTCACTCTATCCACCATATGCCCTATCTACACCAAGGGCAAAGAAAAAGAAAAAAATAAAATAAAATAAAAGGATGCTCCTATTTAAGAGAATTCAAATAAAGAAAAGATGAGTGCTCTATGCAATAGCACTCCAAATCTTACCACAACCCTTTCTTCATTCTTTCATACCCATGGAGCTAGGAAACATTAAACCTAGCTCAGTTTATCCCTTTCTGTAGCCATGTGGGTCATTTGGCATGACTTGAAGCATAAGGTTGAACGCATGAAGGTGAAACAACACTCCTAGTCATCGGCGATTAACATCATCATGAAACGGTCTACCCGGAACCTTATGGATGAGATATTGATAACTTGTGCACCCCATGCATTATATGCAAAGTTCATGTGCTTTGTGCTCTCTTCATGGTGGGTTTGTGAAAGTAGAAGAGGAGGGAAGTGATTTGCATGTACCTAGTCACCATTGATCCCATTTAGCATTTGTCACCCATCATATTGCATTTGTCATATCTTTTGATTGTGGAAAATGGAAAAGAGATTGAGTTGGAGCATACTTGAGGACACATATGTTTCAAGTTTGGGGTGGTGATCCTACCCTATTCTAGGGCTGTATCTTGTGTCATTTTGTACATTTATCACATTCAAATGTAATAGAATTACATGTTATTCCCCCTAATATGAATATCAATTCAATTTGTGCTTATGGATGTTCTTTGCACTATTTTCAGGTATTTGGACCACAATGGATGGACGAATGTGATGGAGGGGCCCAAAGAAGGCCCCAAAGCTCGCCCAACCTACCCTAGTGGCCAGAGAGTCATCACCAAGCAAGGACATCCAAAATTGACAAAGTTTGAAGTTCATCAGCCTGCTCATGCCTTCACCACGACCGTTATGTTTATTGCCAAGGAGCAGCAATTCCAACTGGAGAAATGGCCAGAATCACCACGGGCATGGCCCTCGACCATGACCATCAGAAGCCAGAGTCACCACGGCCGTGGCCAAGTCCCACGGCCGTTATGTTTATTGCCAAGGAGCATCAATTCCAATAGGAGAAATGGCCAGAATCACCACGGGCATGGCCCTCAGCCATGACCATGACAAGCTAGAGTCACCACGGTCGTGGCCACTGCCCACAGCCGTAATGTGTATTGCCAGAAATCAACATGAGAATGTTTGCCAGATGCCACGCCCGTGGCCACACACCACGCACGTGGCCCAACCTCTTCACCATGGTCGTGGCTCCTCACCACGGTCGTATTGATCCACTCCATTCATTTCCAGTTTCCCTTCACCATGACCGTACCACCTGACCATGGCCATGTTATACCGTCTTCACCACGGCTGTGGCCCTTCACCACGGTCGTGGTGGCCCTCTTTCCAGCAGACTTTTCCACTGTTTTTCCTATTATACCCCCTATTAGCCCTAGCTCCTATATAAGCACTAGTTGCTTCTAGGGCTCTAGGGAGAGCACTTCCTAGCCCCCCCAGCTGCTCCCTTGCATCCATTACTCCCATCCACCTACTTCCTTGCATTTAATCCCATTTCCACCCACTTTCCACTCATTTCCACCATAGAAACCTAGTTTCTCTAGGTTTCTATCCATCCATTCCACCATTTCCATGCTCTTGGGCACCATTGGAGGAGGAGGATCGTAGCTGGCAGCAAGGAGGTGAAGAAGTCAAGCTTCATCAAGCATCCTTGGCATTTCCTACTCTCTTTCCCTTCTCCTTTGTTTCTATTTTGATCATGTATAGCTAAGCCCCCCCTTGGGTGGGCTGTTTGGGGCAAAAATGTGACTTTGATACCATGTTGGGGGAATATAATTTGTAATGAACATATTTCACTTCTATGATGATTGCCTTTGCTTGTATCTCATTTCCCATTACTTGTGCATGTGATTGTTCTTTAATTACACTAATTGCTTGCCTTGTGGTGTTTGAAGACATTTGCCTCTAGGATGTTTTGGTTTCTATGTAGATATCATAGGAATGGCTCCTAGGTCCTTAATTCGGATCCCTAGATATCCCCCTATCTTCCTACATAATCACTTTCTTCCTACATGAAAATGTGAGTTCTAAGTGACTAGTATAAGTGTAATTAGTGCAATTGCCTAGGATTTCCTAAAGGCTGAGGTGGCTAGTGGCATGAGGTCAAATATCCTCATCTCTACTCCCATCCTTACCCTTGGTCCTCAATTGACTAATATCACTTATCCTAGAGACCTAAACTTGGTAAGTCCTATGAGAATTACACCTAGCCCTAGTTCTCCAACTAGTAGCACAGGGTACATCCTCATAGCACCCACCTTGTTGTTTGGTTTGGTAGTCTAGAATGGAATATGTTAATTGCTTATTACGGTGACATCCCCCAATTAATGTCAAGGTCACATTCCCAAATGGCCCACCTCCTTCATCTAATTGCTTGAAACCTTAATTGCTTTGTTTGCTTATTAATGCTAGTGTAGTTCAATTGCTTTAGTTAACTTAGTTAATTGCCTGGTTTTGCTAGCTAAGTGTTAATTTAGGTCTTTGATCTTGATTAGTGGTTAACTTAGGCTCTCAATTGCTAGTTGCTTGCTTAGTCTAGTATAGTTTGTTCTTGCGCTTGTTTAGATAGCTTGTTGACTTAGATTGCTAATTTAGCTTTTTGATAACTTAGTTTCATATTGCTTTTCCTACTTGCCCACTTAGCTTAATCAACAACCACCCAACCTTTAAACCCTAAAAACCTTACTCTCTGCAATAGGAACGTAGCCCACACCGTCTAACTCTAGTGCCCCCTCTATCTCCGTGGATCGACCCTGTACTTGCCGCCTCACCTATACTACGACACAACCCCGTGCGCTTGCGGGCGTAGTGTCTTAGTAGACGTAGGTAGTTAGTGTAGGTCTTACAAATTTCGAAAGCATAAGATCCCACATCTCGTGCACTCCGATCTCATGGGGTGTAAAAGCAACACTAGCGGGGACGCAGCACCCAACAAGAGATATAACCTCCAACAATGTTTATTGATTCCAACATTTTTAGGTAATGAGTCAGTTTAAGCAATTTAATCATATATAACAAATAAGCTCAACAACACTAATGATTAACAAAATACATAAAGGAGAAAATAATAACTATCTTCATTAGCTAGACTATTATCATATCCCTATTCATAGTATAAGGAGTCTAGCAGCATGAGCATCTCTAACATCATGAATAAGTCTAGTATCATATGATAGCTAACAACATCAGCATGTCGAACAGGTTGAACATATCAACATCATAAGAAGAGCTAACAACATAAGCACAACTATTTGGATACACATGATTAGCAGTATATGCATCTATAGTTACAAAGGCATGGCTAGCATGCTAAGCATAACTAACAACATGAGATAGCTAGCATCATGATTATAATCAACAGTAGCAGTATAGTTATAAACATAAGCATAGATACTTTATATACGCATATACAATCTTAAGAATATATATAACCTAAGTATATCTACTATCTCTTAATTGCACTAAGAATCATCTTAATGTAAAGATAAAAAAACAATGGTTATCATCTAATGTGAAATGTCATCTATAACCCTAAAAAAATATACTACATGGCTGTGCTACATCTTTTATTTCTCCCTAGGGAGTTTGAGTCATACCACCCAAAGTCCAACCGACCCTTGCAAAGGGCTATTCAGTTCCGTACAAGATCTAGGAGTTCTAGTATCCTAAGATCTCTAGGTCAGTATGAGTAAAAGGACTGCAAAACAATGACATATAGTCCTATAACTAGCCCACCTTGGTATAGGTCACGGTGCTCGCATCCATGGTATTCAAAACCCTCTAATCTAAGGTACAACCATAGTTGTCTGCATTCAAATCAAATGTCTTAGGCATGGCCATACACATCTTCCATAACTTACATTGTGGATGACAAGGATATATCCTCAACTTGCCACCCCCACATACTCAACAATATGTGCTCTGAGTTTCCCTTAGGAATACTCATTTCACCATCTAGCAAGTTCTAACACTAAAGATGGCTCTACATCACAGGGCACTACATGATTAGAGTTGCACTTGATTACTTATGCCAATTGGGTGAATTAAGGTTGCATCAAATAAGTGAACATACATACTCTAATTTACTTCTAGCAAGTATATACATATCACAACTTCAAAAGATATAAAACTTGTGAAACATAATTCCTCATCTTATCATCATATGGTACTATTCACTTGCCATTCATGAGACTACACTAGTCATCATTCTATTACAAGATATAAATTCTTTTCAGAATATCATAGGGTATCAACCCTTATCAACACAATAAGAGTACACCCCATACAAGGATCAACCAAGTCCAAAGGTCATTAAGACCATCATATTATTCCCTACAAGATCATCATTATCTTTGCATGCCTTATAACAAGGCTCAACAACATCACTTACATATAATACACTAGATGAACACAATATTGCATTAATGCATTGGGAGATATTCATAAACAATCATAGTAGGGTTATATTAACATTAAGAACATTCCTTTATTACTTCAACATGCAAGGAATCTAGATATGATTAACCCTTATCATATTCATAATGCGTAGGTTTAGCATAAGAAAGTATCAAGCATGTGGCTATGATAATCACCAATTAATACATTAAGGTTATGATCATATAAGGTGATCATTCCACCATCATACCATCATATAAGAAGGTTAAACATAAATACTCATCTTTATCTATTTATATTAGAGTCAGGATCAACAAGATAAATTATATTAATGTTACTAATCAACACTCATACCCAAATCCTAACTCACAACATCCCCATTGGATCATCGATGCATAAGGTGAAGTATCACCATCATATTCCATACTATTCTCAAGTATGAACCCACACATAAATCAAGGTGTAACCACTGGGTTATAGCATACTAGGGTTTCAACAATAGTAAGAGAGTACTCCATGATTATATTAATCATTCAAGGACTATTCATGCCCAATTACCATCATTTAGTTATATTAAAGCTAGGTATAACAAGCTATACCTCATTAAGGTTACACATTAATTTATTATGGCGATTATCAATCATAATCATACGAGGGTAAGGGTAAGACTACAAGTTTAAGGCATTGAACCATCAAATTCTCATCATTAAAATCATAACATTGCACTATAGGATTCACCCAAAACAATGGGAATATTGAGGCATCAACTTCTAACCATTAAATGTTGAAAAGGTAAACCCATTGTTCATTTACATAAGTAAATATCTTGAAAAAACTTCCTATGAAGTCATTGAGTTGTAATCTAGAAAGATTCACCATCTAACCCTAGACATCCCTTGATTAACAACATAAAACGTTCCATTGAGAGTAGGTTAAAACCCACAAGCGATTGTTTATTTAAAATAGGTAATCAATAAATGAGGTTCTTAAGTTGAGCTCATAAAGGAAACCATTTAAATCAATTATTAAGACAAACATACTACAGATAGGCATCATTCCAATTTATTGGATGAAGACACATTAGATCTTAACCATTAGGTCAAGTTCATATATTAAAACCATCAATTGGAGTATAGGTGCAACCATTACATCAAATGACCCAAGAAACCATTGGTTTAAGGCTTACTTGATGCTGCATATACATTATTAACTCATCATAGGTTGTAGGGACCTGATCTACGATCACTAGTGACCATTAAATCACCATAGGTAGTTAGATCAGTACTATATTCATTAATCACCATCAAATATCAAGCTAATGTCACCATTGATTGATAACATCAGTAGGGTGCTTAGTTGTTGATCATTAAGCTTATAATTAGGCCAACACCTGGCCTAAGGGGTGAAAATCAGTTGACACCCTTTGTCACCACCATCAGTTGGCATGAAGACAACACAATCTGTTGTTGCAATGGTACTACCATTAAGTCATGTTTATAGAAGAAATTAGCTTTAAACCCTAAAATTGACAATTGGTTGATAGGTGCTTAGCACCATAGGTTGTCAAACCAACATGATCCAAGTCATATTATACCTTAGGAAGAATGTACACATCAATACAAGGTTCATATAGAATTGAAATCAGAATAGGGAGCATTATAAAAATCAAAATCCAAGTCAAGCATATCTTTTTAGTTCATGGATCATCATTTTCAAGAAAGAACATGAGCTAGAAAGTTTATGGTAAGAAATAAATGTGGAGAAAGTTATAGAACTTTCCTCTAATGAGAAGATGAAATCCCAAATAGAAGAAATCTCGAGCAGGTAGGGTATAAAATCCAAGCATAAGCTGTGAACTCGTCCATCTGGCACCTTTCTTCATCAAATGAGCAAACCCTGAGCAAAAGGAGTAAGAAAGGTAGGGTTTTAGTTCTTTAGAGTAATTTATACCATGGAAAGTAAGATTCTGACCTGGAGGAAGGTCTAAGGAATGATACCAAATAAATAACTGGAGGAAAGAAGGGGATTCTTACTCTTTTAGTTCAAGATCACTAGAAGGAAGCTTTTTGAACCATAAAAGGAAGTCAATTGCAATCCTAGATTCTTTTTCCAAGAAGAACCCCTCTTTCTTCTTCCTTGGATAGGAAATTCATAGTATCACAGAGGGAGAACAAGGTTTGTAGAAGGTGGGTAGTAGTGGAGAGCAGATCACTCGTTTAGGTGCTCAGGGATTAGTATATGAAACTTTAAGATAAAGAAAAAGAAAATGTTGAAGTTCTAGTATCTTTCCAAGTCCATGGCCTTAAACTATTAAGAATATACAAGCATACACACAATCATATCTTACACCATCCATATAGACCTGCATAGCTTTCCTTTGTCAATTTTCCAAGCCAAAACAAATAAATCATTAGTTGATAGCTCCTAAAGGTAGCTCATCCATAAAGGGGTAAACCCTAAAATACCCTTGGAGAAAACACCTTCAAACCAAGGTTTAAATAGGCACCCCATGGTTCAAAAAGATGAATAATGATGAGACAATATCCAAGGAAGATAATGCAAGTGATAAATTTCAAATAAAACCACTTAATTGGGTAAATTGTATAAAAGTCTAAAATGTGCATAAAATTGCATAACTTGCTCAAATAGTGTACAAATTGGACCAAATTTGAAACTTAAGTTTGTATTATGATTTAAAAGAATATCTCAAGGTTATATTAGGGTTATGAGAATTAAATTATGATAATTAAGCTTGTTTAACACTTTCAGCAAGGTTAGGGGTCTCACAACCATAAACCCTAATAGGGATTTCGCCCCCAAAATCCAAGGTACACATGGATGGACACTTCTCATGCACATAATCCTATATATTACACATGGTTACTTATATATTATTGTAATATCACATTGCTCTTATGAGGTCATGTTCTTCTCTTTCAATTTACACATATCTTATCTTGGGTCAGCAGAAAGACCCCCACATAAGAAGACATTTGCAAATATGGAACATAGAAATTTGTTGTGACACATGTACAATTCTAATAGTAACTTTAAACTTTAAATTCTAGCTATCATCCTAAAATTATATCTATTGTATCAACACATTACTCAAAAGTCATACTCACTGGCTCTTATCAAACATAAAACATTATGTATCTCTTATCATATGTAACTTTACAAGGTTTAATCTCTATGCTCCTTTAATAGTTGTTGTAATTAACAACTCAATCAACCATGTAGGCATCCCCTAATTTTCAAGAACTATGAGGAATATGTTTTTAGACGATTCTCCAATCATCTCAATGGTGGACTGACCATCTGTTTGATTGAAGAATCATACACTTGTCTATAACTGTTGAAAAATATAACTTCTCGATTGACATTGTTAGGGGTAGAGAAATGACATTGTCTTCATCATATCAGGATTCCCACAACAAAATTAATAGAGATATCAAAACTCCAAGATGATACTCTAGTCAACCCCCAACTCACTCTTACTAGAATTGTCATACATAAGTACAATTGCTTCATCATTCTTAAGGTTTAGCAAATATGTTAACCATGCTATTAACCATCTCTGAAATACTTTGAGATGTCATCATTCAAAGATTTTCACAACTTATGAGACATTACCTGAACACTCTGTTCTTCCTATTCATAAATTCTATTGGTACATTGGTTAGTATGAAGGACATAACCATAAACTCATCACAATCATGTAACTTATGTCATCCACTATAACTCTTATGCATTGATATTTGATCCTAGGTTTATCTTAAAGGAACACAGTAGCACATGTATACTGATCAACAAACCATCTATCCTTGATAGTGGTCTTGCCCACCTATCACTAGACCATACACAACATTATAGAATTACTTTTGTTTTTCCTTCCAAACACCATTTATAGGGTCATAATCAACTCTCTCTCTCTCTAAGGGAGATGAACACTTGGAATGTTCATTTAATAAACATATCCAACCTTCACATACTTCCCATACCGTTGATACATCTTGGATACTATGATTCATTACCTTGATATCCACCTCATGTGCTATAAGGAACTCACATCCTTATCTCATCCACTTTTACCAACATAACAAATATCAAGACACATAAGATGAGTCTTCTTAATTATTGGAAGGCTAAAAAACAAGCTTATCACAAAATTTATTATCTTGGAACCATAGTCCAAACAACCTTGTGCTACAATAAGATATCCACCCTCATGTTTACAATGAATCCACACATACAAAGTGGCAATGATCCACTTGAAAGTTGTGCCCTGGAAAAGAAAGACCCAAAGGGAAACACACTTCCCACATCATAGCAACATTGTTCAAGGGTCACTAGCAAAAAGGTAACTGATTCTATTTTCATTATGCAAGTTACAACTTCTTATGTATCATTTTACCCTTTTCATTTTGGGTTCCTTGCCATTAGCATAGGAATCATAATGATCAACATATCTCATTACTCCTTCCTTGATGACTATTTATCACACTTGGGTATGTTCTCTTATTTTATTATGTTTTTCAACCACTTATCAACAGGTAAATCATCATATTCCACATTTTCTTAAGTAAACATGGATCATCTACCTTGATTTCTTTCAAATGCCATGCTTATTTTACATTAACACTTTGTTACATACATAGGTTGGTCTGAGATTAACTCAGGTTCCACCTAATTCCTTTGTCTTTGTTCCCATTCATCTTCTCATTTTATACTTATCATAGGAATTCTCTCCATCTTATGTGAATTTCATACCTTGAATCACTTTATAAGAATATACTTTTTTGTCTTTTACTTTATTATCTTCTTGAATTTCATCTTCAAGAACTCCTCTTTTACTTATTTGTATTCAGATTTAGATTTCATTGTGTTGTATCTTTCTCTTATAGTTACCAAACATTCAAGTTTTGATAGTTAATGATGTAATGCTCATCTTCTCTTGAGGTAATATTGAGTTATCTGCACCATGATTTTTGATTCATTATGCTCTTTAGATTGTTTCAAAATGACTACTTTATCAGATTAATAGAAAAGATAACAATCTAAAAGTTCCATACTTACCTTTTCTTCAATAATTGAATACCTGGCCAGGGCACCAAAATACTAAGATTAGACAATATGCACCATATTTTTATGTCATATTCCTAATTTTTACATCATGGTAGTCCTAAATCCTAGTGTCCTAGTAGACTCAGTGAACCTAAAGCTTGGATACCAACTTGTGACATCCCGTTACACTAAATGAGATTACTCAAAACATAAAAAACAATCAATCACTAATTAATCACATATCCAAAAATATGGGTAAATTAAAACTGATTTCATTATCAACACCCGCTCAAAAACATTTGCATAAGAGCCCAACATCATTCATATATTCATACTATGCCAAGAATTTGATACAACTTGTTCTATCATCTTAGCCACAACATATATACATAGGATAATAATATTTGTATATGCCACAAAAACAAGCATTAACTTGCTAACAAAAGTCGAATTCGTTTGAAGCACCATATAAAAATTATTCCTGCCCAGACCTGAGAGTACATGGATGAATCTAGGACACACTAGACATATAATAAACTTTTTCAAAGATTCATTACTATAGTTCCTCTTTACTTTCACGGTTCTGTTGTTGTTACTGCCAATTACCTAAGAGGATGTGTTGAACCACAAGGGGGAGACCCATGTCCCAGCAAGAGATATAACCTCCAACAACATTTATTGATTCCAACATTTTTAGGTAATGAGACAATTTAAGCATTTTAATCGTATATAACAAATAAGTTCAACAACACTAATGATTAACAAAATACATAAAGGAGCATATAATAACTATCTTCATTAGCTAGACCATTCTCTTATCCCTAATAAAAGTATAAGGAGTCTAGCAGCATGAGCATCTCTAACATCATGAATAAGTCTAGTATCATATGCATAGCTAACAGGTTGAACATATCAACATCATAAGAAGAGCTAACAACATAAGCACAACTATATGATACACATGATTAGCAGTCTATGTCTCTCTATCTACAAAGGCATGGCTAACATGCTAAACATAACTAACAACATGAGATAGCTAGCATCATGATTATAATCAATAGTAGTAGTATAGTTATCAACATAAGCATAGCTTCTGTATGTATGCATCTACAATCTTATGCATATCCACAACCTAAGTATATCTACTATCTCTTAATTGCACTAAGCATCATCTTTATGTAAAGATAACAAACAAGGGTTATCATCCAATGTGAAACGTCGTGTATAACCCTAAAAATATATTCAACATAATTGTATTACATCTTTTATTTCACCCTAGGGAATTTGAGTCGTACCACCCAAAGTCCAACTGACCCATACAAAGGGCTATTCGGTTCCTTACAAGATCTAGGAGTGTCGGTATCCTAAGATCTCTTCCCCTAAGTTAGTCAAGTAAAAGGCAGTGACATATAGTCAAAATATAAAATAGTGACATATAGTCTTATAACTAACCCACCTTGGTGCAGGTCACGACGCTAGCATCCAGGGTATTCAAAACCCTCAAATCTGAGGTACAACCATAGTTGTCCTCATTCACAATAAATGTTTGAGGCATGACCATAGCCATCCTCCATAACTTGCATTGTGGATGACAAGGATATATCCACAACTTGCCACCCCCACATACTCAATAGTATGTGCTCCGACAATCCCTTATGAATACTCATTTCACCATCCATCAAGTTCTGACACTAAAGATGGCTCTATGACACAAGGCACTACATGATTAGAGTTGCACTTGATTAGTTATGCCAATTGGGTGAATTAAGGCTGCATCAAACAAGTGGACATACAAACCCTAATTCACTTCTAGCAAGCATATAAATATCACAACTTCAAAAGATATAAAATGTGTAAAACATAATTTCTCATTTTCTCATCACATGGTACTATTCACTTGCCATTCACGAGACTACACTAGTCATCATACTATCACAAGATATAAATCCTTTTCACAATATCACAGGGTATCAACCCTTATCAACCCAAGAGGATTACACCTCAATCAGGGCTCAACCATGCCCAAAGGTCATTAAAACCATCATACTATTCCCTATAAGATCTCATTATCTTTGCATGCCTTATAACAAGGCTCAACAACATCACTTACATATAATACACCGGATCAACACAATATTGCATAAATGCACTGGGAGATATTCATAAATAATCATATTAGGGTTATATTAACATTAATACCATTCCTTTATTACCTCAACATGCAAGGAATCTAGATATGATTAACCCTCATCATATTCATAATGTACAAGTTTATCATAAGAAAGTATCAACCATGTGGCAATGATAACCACCAATTAATACATTAAGGTTATGATCATATAAGGAGATTATTCCACCATCATACCATCATATAAGAAGGTTAAACATCAATACTAATCTTTATCTATTTGCATTAGAGTTAGGTTCAACAAGATAAATTATGTTAATGTCACTAATCAACACTCATACCCAAACCCTAACTCACGACATCCCCATTGGATCATGGATGCATAAGGTGAGGTATCACCATCACATTCCATACTATTCTCAAGTATGAACCCACACATAAATCAAGGTGTAACCATCGGGTTATAGCATACTAGGGTTTCAACAACAGTAAGAGAGTACTTAATGATTGTATTAATCATTCAAGGACTATTGATACCCAATTACCATCATTTATTTATATTAAAGATAGGTTTCACAAGCTATACCTCATTAAGGTTACCCATTAATTCATTATGGCGATTATCAATCATAATCATACGAGGGTAAGGGTAAGACTACAAGTGTAAGGCATTGAACCATAAAATTCTCATCATTAGGTTCATAACATTACACTATAGGCTTCACCCAAAATAGTGGGAATACTGAGGCGTCAACTTCTAACCATTAAATATTGAAAAGGTAAATCCATTTGTCGTTTACATAAGTAAACATCTTGAACAAACCACCTATGAAGTCATTGAGTTTTTCTCTTGAAAGAGTCACCATATAACCCTAGACATCCCTTGATTAACAACATAAAAAGTTCCATTGAGAGTAGGGTAAAACCCATAAGCGATTGTTCATTTAAAATAGTTCGTCAGTAAATGAGCTTATTAAGTTGATCTCATAAAGGAAACCATTTAAATCCCTTTATTAGGACCAACATATTATAGTTAGGCATCATTCCAATTTATTGGATGAATAAACATTAGATCTTAATCATTAGGTCAACTTCATATATTAAAACCATAAATTGGAGTATAGGTCCAATCATTGCATCAAATGACCCAAGAAACCATTGGTTTAAGGCTGAATTGATGCTTCATATACATGATTAACACATCATAGGTTATGGGTTCCTGATCTATCATCACTATGACAATTAAGTCACCATAGGTTGTTAGATCAGTACTATATTCATTAATCACCATCAAATATCAAGCTAATGTCACCATTGATTGATAGCATTATTAGGGTGCTTAGTTGTTGATCATTAAGCTTATAATTAGGCGAACACCTGGCCTAAGGGGTGAATGTTAGCTGACACCCTTGGTCACCACCATCAATTTTCATGAAGACCACACCATCGTTTGTTGCAATGGTACCACCATTGAGTCATGTTTGTAGAAGAAATCAACTTTAAACCCAAAAATTGACAATTGGTTGATATGTGTTTAGAACCATAGGTTGTCAAACCAACCTGATGCAAGTCATATTATACCTTAGGAAGAATTTACACATCAATAAAGGTTCATCTAGAACTTAAATCAGAATAGGGAGCATTATAAAAATCAAAATCCAAGTCAAGCATAGCTTTTTAGTGCATGGATCATCATTTTCAAGAAAGAACATGAGCTAGAAATCTTATAGTAAGCATTAAATGTGGAGAAAGTTATAAAACTTACCTCTAATGAGAAGATGAAATCTCAAACAGAATAAAAATTGAGAAGGTAGGGTAGAAAATCCAAGCATAGGTTGTGAACTCATCCATCTAGCACCTTTCTTCATCAAATGAGCAAACCCTTAGCATATGGAGCAAGAAAGGTAGGGTTTTAGTGCTTTAGAGCAATTTCTACCATGGAACAATTAGGTTCTGACCTAGAAGAAGGTTTAAGGAAGGATAACAAAGAAATCAATAGGGTAAAGAAGGGTATTCTTACACTTTAGGTCAAGATCACTAGAAGGAAGCTTTTTAAACCCTAAAAGGAAGACAATTGCAACCCTAGATTCTTTTTCCAAGAAGATCCCCTCTTTCTTCTTCTGTGGATAGGAAATTCATAGAATCATAGAGGGAGAACAAGGTTTGTAGAAGGTGGGTAGTTGTGGAGAGAAAATTTCTCATTTGGGTTCCTAGGGATTAGTATATGAAACTTCAAGATAAAGAAAAAGAAAAAGTTGGAGTTCTAGTATCTTTCCAAGTGTCCATGGCCTTAAACTATTAAGAATATACACGCACACACACAAACAGATCTTCCACCATCCGTATATACCTACTTAGCTTTCCTTTGACGAATTTCCAAGTGAAAACAAATAAATCATTAGTTGATAGCTCCTAAAGGTAGCTCATCCATAAAGGGGTAAACCCTAAAATACCCTTGGAGAAAACACCTTCAAACCAAGGTTTAAATAGGCTCTCCATGGCTCAACAAGATCAATTATGATGAGATATTATTAAAGGAACATAATGCAAGTGATAAATTGCAAAGAAAATCTCTCATTGGGTAAATTGTAGAAAAATCCAAAATGTGCATAAAATTGCATAACTTGCTCAAACAGTGTCCAAATTGGACCAAATTTGAAACTTAAGTTTGCCTTATGATTTCAAAGAATATCACATGGTTATATTAGGGTTATAAGAATTCAATTATCATAATTAACTTTTTTCAATACTTTAAGCAAAGGTTAGGGGTCTCACATGAACGAGTGGAAACAACATTTAGTTTTTGGGGATGTTTTGGGTTGTTCTCAGGATGTCCAATGAAGGTCCCTGTAGGGGTTTTTTTGGGAAAAGAGATGAGTGAACTGAGCATCGGTCGATTTTTGGTGTTCTATTATGATTTTCTCTAAGGTTGAAATCCTATCTTCTTCCATATGGGTGGGGGCGTTTTATTGAGGTGGTGGTGGTTGATGAAGGTTTTGAGGTTGTTGACCTTGGTAGGGTCCACATTTTTGGAAGTTTCCCCTAAAATTCCCTTGGTTCCCAAAATTTCTTTGGTTGTT